>JANRMT010062798.1:13636258-13697250 GCA_026402145.1 Polypterus bichir lapradei
ATAGATAGATAGATAGATAGATAGATAGATAGATAGATAGATAGATATTATTAGTCCCCAAGGGGATTATGAAAATTGCAGTTAATTTCAAATATTAAAATTAAAAGATATTGTGAAGTAAATGTTATCTGATTATTTGAGGGGCAGTGTAAAATCTTTACTATGATTATTGTAAGATGACTTAGTAATCATATCAACAGTGAACTGAATATATACTAAATTAAATAAATGAATGAATACAACTGAATAGTTCATTTCATGCACTTACAATAAAAGTCACAATTCAGACTCTTCATAGTGTACCAGTCAAACAGTAGCCAACACAAGCAAAGTTAATTACAAATTAACTGACACAAAGCCCTGTAATTACAGAAGCTAACTATTATGTTTAATTCTATGTTAAGTCTTCTAAGTAAAGCTTTAAAACCATATCAATTCACAAACCTCACACGTTACTTCACTACTTACAAAAGCAACCAAGTGATAAAAAGATGCCTTAACATTTGTCATTACCCGTAGACAAGTTCCTGCTGAGCAGCAGCCACCAACCATGAATTTCACATAACTACCATGGTCAGTCTACTTGTGGACAATTATTTGATTCTCCTTCTCTTCATTTTCAGTATGTTATTTTAATGTTTTATTTTTAGGCATCTAACCTCTCACAAGTTCATGAGAGGGTTGAGTGAACATGAATTTTTAACCCCACTTCTGCTGAGTCAACCTCAGTCCAGATCAAATGTACAGTATGCATAGGCTCAGTATTTCCACATGTACAGAGGACATTATCTAGCACACTAAGCAGATCTTTCTACTCCATCACTCACATTAACAAATTATAAAAGGTGTGTGTTGAACATTTTAAACATTCATCACAACGATCAAAAAGCAGGTGGTTTTCTTTCTCCTCAGCAACAATGCACTACGACTGTATTATTGCATTATTTCGAAATTCTGTTTGTCATCTCAAGGGATTTATTTATAATCACCCTGTCAATGTTTAAAATAAACCAGCTTACTTTCATCGACCAACAAACAATTTTACAACATTCGTGACACAGCCTCCCCCATGACTGGGACATTTTGCTCTGTCTGTTTAGTAAAGTATGATGGCACAAGTTGCCTTAAAAAGCAAGGTGTACCTTTAAAATACTAACTCAGGGGTCACAATCATTACATTGAAGGAATAGAAAAAACAGAAATGCTTGTAAAGTCTCAAAGTAAAGACAATCGGAAAAATGACATTCTGTAAAGCAAAATATTAAGCCATGTCCCCTCTGGGGAATGTCATCTTCTTGTTCGCACTGCTGATCAGGAGTGCAGCCTTTCATTATCAAAGTGAGCTTCTTTAATTTTTAAAGTTATGACAAACCCACATTCCATGAAAATTTTTTCTATAAATGTGTGAAGAGCTGCATTTATAATGATTTGCAGTTCCAACTATCTGTTTAAGGCATTTTATAGTATTGTGTTGACTTGAAAAAAAACATATCAGTTTCATTTGACTTTAAAGACATTTGGTGTTTAACATTTGGTGGTTTTGAACACAGCAGCAGCTAAAAAGACCTAATGCTTTAATTTAACGCCAGGAGAGGGTGTCCTCATGGTGTCTCTCTATGCTCAGCAATAAACCAAGGTGGCCTAAATGATCAAACAAGTGTGTTTATTGAAAAATAGCGGAAAGCTGAAGAAATAAGAAGTGCCAGGACCACAAATTAAAAACTATGGAGTAGGAAAAATTATATGAATTAACCATCTAATACACATCAATATCTAAATATAGACTGTACATAGTATATCTATAACCAGAAAAATAACAGTTGCAGAACAAAATCCATGATAATTTTTACTAGCAAGGACAAAACAAACTAACAGTATGTATAAAGTCAATGCATCACAATACACAGATCCCCTAATAATAATTTATGCCAATTCAAATACAATAACACGATAATAGCTAAAACTGATGTAATGTCAAAAACAGAACTGGAGTCTGTTAGCGAAGCAGTAAACAGAACAAACCCCCATAAAGATTAACTTTGCAAAGATTTCCAGAAACATACTGATTCTGAAATAAAAAAAAATTTCAATCTTCTGACAGTCGATGCTTCACATTCTATGGCTCTTCATCAATGTAAAACTCAAATACTACCAACAATCTCCAAATCTACCAAAAGAAATAAAGAATCAAGTTGGTTTTATCTGATTTAGACTGGAGTATATAGTCTGAGAGGAGCTATTACAAGGAATTGAATCTGATCCGAATATTTAATACAAAGAATTCTTTAGAAGGGGTAAAGGGGCGATCAACGTGACACAATCAGGCTTACCTGGAGAAAAGTATGTGAGGGTGGTGCAGTATATGTATGAGGACAGTGAGACTGCGGTGAGGTGGGCGGTTGGAATGACAGCCTGGTTCAAGGTGAGAATGGGATTAGATCAAGGATTGGCTCTAAGCCCTTTCCTGTTTCAAGTGGTGATGGACAGGTTGACATATGAGGTGGGACAGGAGTCTCCATGGACTAAGATGTTCGTGGATGACATCTGAATCTGTAGTGAAAGTAGACAGCAGATTGAAACAAACCTGCAGAGATGGAGGTACATACTGGAGAGAAGGGAAATAAAACTCAGTAGAAGTAAGATGGAGGAAATGTGCATAAATGAGAGGGAAGGTGGTGGAAGGGTATGACTGCAAGGAGATGAGGTGGTGAAGGTGGGGTTCAACGGTCCAAAGCAAGGGAGACTGCGGCAAACAGGTGAAGAAGAGAGTGCAGGCTAGGTGGACTGGGTGAAGAAAAGTGCCGGTGTATCTGCGAGAGTGAAAGGGAAGGTCTATAAAGCGGTAGTGAGACCAGCTATGTTGTATGCTTAGGAGACGGTGGCACTGACGAAAAGGCAGAAGGCAGTGCTGGAAGTGGCGGAGTTGAAGGTGCTACGATTTTCACTCGGAGTAACGACAGTAGACAGGATTAAGAATGAGTATATTAGAGGGACAACACAGATATGACAGCTTGGTGACCAAGTGAGAGAGGCAACATTGAGATGGTTTGAGCACATGCAGAGGCGAGATGAGGGATACACTGTGAAAAGAATGTTGAGGATGGAACCACCAGGCAAGAGGAAAAGGGGAAGGCCAAATCAGAGGTTTAGGGATGTGATGAGGGAGGACATGTGGCAGAAAATGATGTAAAAGACAGAGATAGATGGAGACATATGATCCGCTGTGATGACACTTAAATGGGAGCAACCTCCCTGGGAGAGACTTTCTGATATCTGTAATGTTCTAGCAGTACCATATTTCCTCCTGTTAACAACGCCATTCTATCTCTCCTACACCTGTGTCTTTCAACAATAAGATGCTACACCCCTTTTGTTACTACTCTCTTTACCATGTGCCTATGTTTAGAACCAATCAGAATCTGCCAGATGAATGCATATTACCTTTGCATGTTGTATGGAACGGAACTGGTAAAATGTAAACAGAGATATGACTCTTCACTTATGCAATAATGGCATTCCAAATAAATTAACTTTGAGTTATTTTTTCTGGAATTATGCTTTCATTTTCCGCTTAAATACGTTAGTTACAAGATCTTATTAAAGATAAGAAAAGCTTTTTTTAAAGATTTGTCATAATTTCAGTATTTACACCAGCAGTATTAAAACCACCTTTACAATCCACTGTGTATGTTGTCCAGCATGTGCACCTGAGGACCACCTTCCTAGTTCTGATGAGGTAAGCAATACCACTGCAGGACGAGGGGGGCTGCAGGCAAACACTCTATCTTGTCTTACCACTACAGTTTAGACAAGACCTCTCTGGATGCCTAACTCCGCCAACATCGCCCAGAGTTGGTCCTGCCTCAGATGCCTTAAGAACGGTCCCCTGGAAGATGGTGTCCATTTGAACCATGAACCTTCAACGAGATCAGAGATCTCACTGACAGACCTCCTTTCTTTTGTGCCATTGGCACTGTTTACTTTTTACTGATTTATCGATTAAACAGGGCTGCCAGCTGGTGTCCCAATGTTCCATTTGGTGCCCTCAATGTGAAAACAAAAGACAAAGAACAGAAAAGCAGGACGGATTATTTCTGTCTTTACTTCTTTCTTACGATGTTATGAGTTACATGTCCTCCATATTATTGTTCCAAGTATTGGACACCTTTCTAAATGTAGTTCGTAAATGAATCTTGTCACAGAGGTTCAGATGTGATAGCCAGTAAGACAGCAGAACCTTTTGTAAGTTATTACACTTCAGTAAAATCAAGACTGACTGTCTTTGTTTCTTGTTTTAGTGCTCATCATCTGTGAATAGTTACAGTAACAAATTCAAATCATCACAAAAATAATTTGATTTTATGCAATCTAAGATAATATAAAATTATCACTTCCTATTGAATTATAG
Source organism: Polypterus bichir lapradei (assembly GCA_026402145.1). Lineage (NCBI taxonomy): Eukaryota > Metazoa > Chordata > Cladistia > Polypteriformes > Polypteridae > Polypterus > Polypterus bichir. Next base: position 13,640,667 of record JANRMT010062798.1, read on the forward strand.
AGGAAAAAAATGCACGGTGTGTTTTGATTCTGGTAGTATGGCGTTATCAATTGTATTGAAGGGATGTAAGATATACAGGGTGGGCCATTTATATGGATACACCTTAATAAAATGGGAATGGTTGGTGATATTAACTTCCTGTTTGTGGCACATTAGTATATGTGAGGGGGGAAACTTTTCAAGATGGGTGGTGACCATGGTGGCCATTTTGAAGTCGGCCATTTTGGATCCAACTTTTGTTTTTTTCAATAGGAAGAGGGTCATGTGACAAATTAAACTTATTAGGAATTTCACAAGAAAAACAATGGTGTGCTTGGTTTTAACGTAACTTTATTCTTTCATGAGTTATTTACAAGTTTCTGACCACTTATAAAACGTGTTCAATGTGCTGCCCATTGTGTTGGATTGTCAATGCAACCCTCTTCTCCCACTCTTCACACACTGATAGCAACACCGCAGGAGAAATGCTAGCACAGGCTTCCAGTATCCGTAGTTTCAGGTGCAACACATCTCGTATCTTCACAGCATAGACAATTGCCTTCAGATGACCCCAAAGATAAAAGTCTAAGGGGGTCAGATCGGGAGACCTTGGGGGCCATTCAACTGGCCCACGACGACCAATCCACTTTCCAGGAAACTGTTCATCTAGGAATGCTCGGACCTGACACCCATAATGTGGTGGTGCACCATCTTGCTGGAAAAACTCAGGGAACGTGCCGGCTTCAGTGTATAAAGAGGGAAACACATCATCATGTAGCAATTTCGCATATCCAGTGGCCTTGAGGTTTTCATTGATGAAGAATGGCCCCACTATCTTTGTACCCCATATACCACACCATACCATCAATTTTTTTGTTCCAACAGTCTTGGAGGGATCTATCCAATGTGGGTTAGTGTCAGACCAATAGCGGTGGTTTTGTTTGTTAACACAAACACAATGGGCAGCACATTGAACACATTTTATAAGTGGTCAGAAACTTGTAAATAACTCATGAAAGAATAAACTTACATTAAAACCAAGCATACCATTGTTTTTCTTGTGAAATTCCCAATAAGTTTGATGTGTCACATGACCCTCTTCCTATTGAAAAAACAAAAGTTGGATCCAAAATGGCCGACTTCAAAATGGCCACCATGGTCATCGCCCATCTTGAAAAGTTTTCCCCCTCACATATACTAATGTGCCACAAACAGGAAGTTAATATCACCAACCATTCCCATTTTATTAAGGTGTATCCATATAAATGGCCCACCCTGTAGACACGTGGGAATAAACAGTTCAAAGGACACTAATCTACTCTCTATATAAAATCCTAAGCCTAAAAGTGCAACGTTTTTTTGCAATGATTTAATGTGACATTTTTATGTCACTTTTTTTGTCACTTGTTAAATCGGGCTTATTTTAAAACCTACATATATATGTTTGGTATCATTCTTTTCAGAATTTATCAAACTTTAATGTGAAGTTGTTATACTGTATATTCAGATTCTTATTCCGTTTTGAAATTATAAACTAAAAAATATCAAGAACTCACGTCCCATGAGACGAGACTTTGTGCCAAGAGATTTAACCACGCCTGGGGCCGGAAATAAAGGACAAAGAGTAGGACAGCTGCTGTACAGGCTTTTAAATGTTTGAAGCGCCGCACAAGATGCAGATCACGCGGCACGGCAGCAGCAGCAAGCCAGCAGCTGATCGAGCAAAGAGGAGGTAAAAAAAAAAAAAAAACCTTTATTTGTTTCCCATTGTATCACCGTTTAACAGGGGGTTTTGGAGGAGCGACCGCGTCTCCTTGGGGTACGTTCAGCCCCCCTCTTCAGAATGTGAGCAGCAGAGACGCGAAATGGCTGGCGCATAGCGCAGAAAATGGGGTTGGTGAGCAAAAGTAGCTATCTGCTACCTTTAAATATGCCCTATACTGGTTCCATATATCCACCTTAATAAAAAATCTGTCTGTGTGTCTGTCTGGTTGCTATGTTTCTTGCAGGTGTCATTCCAACACAGGGTGCAGCACAAACAGTAACACAGTTTTTATGAATCTCATACTAAACAGCATATAACAAAGACACATGCATTGGCATTTGTCATTCCATCACAAATATTTGGAGTAATGCATTTATTACTACAAATGTTTGTGATGTACCTGTTCTGTTGGAATGACAAACACAATGCATTTCATTACTACACACATTACAAAATACATTTCAATAGATAGTGCTATGCAATCTCACTGAGACTGCACAGGTGGTGAACCAGCTGAGGGCAGGGAAGGTTGCAGGGATCTGTGGTATCCGGGGTGAAATTCTCCAAGCTGGTGCTAAGGCTGTCCTCCTGGCATTGCAAACAATTTTTCTTCCATTTGGGAGATGGGCGTCATCTCAACTGCCTGGAAAACAGGACTTATTGTCCCTGTCTGGAAAGGGGAAGGTTATCGCTTGGATTGCAGAAACTACAGGGGGATAACACTGCTCTCAGTGCCGGGTAAGATCCTTAGTACAGTCGTTCTCAATAGGATCCATGATCACTTGCTCACCTACCAGTGACCGGAGCAGTCTGGTTTTACACTTAAGAAGTCTACCATCAACCGCATCCTGGCACTGAGGGCTCTCATGGAGCACAAACAAAACACAAATATCAGCAGAGTTTCTTTGCAGCCTTTGTCGATTTTTGTAAAGCATTTGACGCAGTTGATCAAGCTACCCTGTGGAACATCCTGAGACTTCGCCGGATCCCCTCAAGGTTGCTGGATATCATGGCTGGCCTGTACACTGGTACTTTGAGCGCTATACAGAGTGGAGGCAGAACCTCTGCATTTTTCCCCAGTTGATTCTGGGGTTCTTTTCATACTCTGTTCAATGCTTGCAGGGTCGTGGGGTCCAGCGGCTGTGAGGCATCTGTTGGTGAAGAAAGATTCATGGATCATGACTTTCCTAATGATGCTGTGATCTTCACGGAGTTAAAGGAGGCTCTGATCGGAGCTCTCGAGAGACTGAGTGAGGAGTCTGAGTGTATGGGCTTGTGAGTCCTGGATAAAAACCAAGAGCCAGGCCTTTAATGATCTCTTGGGCACAGCCATCAGCAGTGTGTCTGTCTGCGGAGAGAGTGTCGACCTCATCAAGAGGCTTACGTACCTCGGCAGTGACATGCATGTCTCTGGTGACTCTTCCTATGAAGTCAGTAGACGGATTTGGAGAGCATGAGGGTGATGAGGTCGCTAGAAAGGGTTGTGTGGCGCTTCTGATATCTATGCAAAAGGACGAAGGGCCAGGTCTTTACAGTCCTGGGGCCTCATGTAGAAATGGTGCGTATGCACAAAAATGTTGTGTAAGCCTGTTTCCACATTCAAATCACGATGTATAAAACCTAAACTTGGCGTAAAGCCATGCACTTTTCCACGGTAGCTCATACCCTGGCGTACGCAAGTTCTATGTCCAGCGCCAAAGCAGTGCTACTGTTCCTGTGTGGTTACCCTTTCTTTTTTAGATCCACATCCTTGACGCGGCTTTATAAATACACTGAAATTAACTGCATATTGTTTATTAGTTTCATGCATCAGACTGTAATTAATCTGTAACAATAAAATGGTCCACAGAATGGTCAAACTACTCCAAATACCATAGCTGCTTTAGTGTTGCTACTCTCACTGCACCTTCTTTTTCTTCTTTTAGCTGCTCCAGTTAGCGGTTGCCACAGTGGATAAACTTTTTCCATGTTACTCTCACTGCACCACTCGGAGCAGCTGATCGGAAAGAGAATTATCGGTATACAGCATTAAGCACACGCTGCCTCAGCCATGCTGCCTATTTGAACTGCTTCTCACACGGCAAATGCTTCAAAACCTTTCCTGTACTGACCTCGTGGTTCAGAAATAGTTTCATCCCAAGTACTATAAACGCACTCAATCAGTCCATCAAGTGCTCCTTGTAGAACTGTTTGTAGTGATTAGTACAATCACCTCACTGTAAACTTGCACTACAGTTATAATATTGCACAACCTAAGCCACTTTATAAAGCGTGTATTTACACAATATCATTTTTAAGATGAAATGCAGCAAAATATGTTTATTACATTATACAGATAAAACTTTAACTTCATTTAAACAATCTATATTGTTAATAATTAACACGGATTGTTCCTGCCTCGCGCTGTATGCTTGCTGGGACTGGCATGACACTGGAAGGATTGAATAATTAAACATGTACTACGAAGATATTTCAATATTCCTTAAAGGTTTTGAAGAATCAGCGTTCTAAGCTTACAGATGGCTTAATGTCTATTACAGAACTGATTGTGTGGCGATTGGGTATTTGGAGAAAGAAAAGTAAGGACAGGAATTGGGGTTTAGTACGTTTGAAAGAGAACGTACTACTGCAATAAATTATTTCATCGAAGGTCGCACATAAATCACTGCACCACTGTGTTCCCATGTTTAATAACATACTTTAACTCCTATCATCATGAAAATGATATCAAGTATACATCTGATTATTTTAATTATTCAGAGAGCTGTAATATTACGAATGTAATGGATTCTGTGTCCTGTCAGAGGAAGAGAAAGTCCGGAAGCATGTAGTGATTCTCACACATAGAGCACATAGAAGATCAAATACAAAACAAAGCATTTAACGTGGTACTTCAGTTATGATGGAATTTGAGAAACTAGTAAATTAAACGATTTTAAAATGAAGTTTATGATGTTCTACTTTAATGCAAAACAAACTATGTAATTAAAGTGGATATTTCGAGATTAAAGTTTACATTTCATGATTTTTTTTTCTTTGTACCCTAATAAGCTTTCATATGACATTCAGACGGTGGGCTACGACTCGCCTTTTCACGGTGACTTTGATATCTGACAACTTCTTTTTTATTTCGGGCACTGTGCGACTTTGTGAATTTGAACTTTCGAGTTTCTCCGACACTCTATGTCACTCGATCAACTTCCTTTTGTTGTTTATATCACTGTTTAAACCAACAAATAGTATGTTTTTCCTTGCCTCCACTTGGTATTCGCTGAACTTCTTCTATTTCCCCCAATGCTTTCGCCATTGTCTTTTCACAGAACGCTGAGCTTAAAGGCAATTTGTATTGATTTGCATATTCAAAGAGGCATAATTCCAGCAGAACTTTGACCATGTCCCAAGGGAGGTGTGGGACATTGAGTCTGAAAGGGCCATGTTCCGTGCCTCTATTGTTGATTGCTGACCAGAGCTGTGGCCATAAGGTGGTCGGTGCCTTTCAACAACAACATTTATTTATATAGCACATTTTCATACAAAAAATGTAGCTCAAAGTGCTTTACATAATGAAGAATAGAAACATAAAAGACACAGTAAGAAAATAAAATAATTCAACATTAATTAACATAAAATAAGAGTAAGGTCCGATGGCCAGGGAGAACAGAATAAACAAAAAAAAACTCCAGACGGCTGGAGAAAAAAAAAATCTGCAGGGATTCCAGACCATGAGACCACCCAGTCCCCTCTGGGCAATCCCCGAACCCGTTGGTGGACACCAGTGGTGAAGGATGCCGTCAAGCTGAAGAAGGAGTCCTACCAGACACTTTTATCCTGTAGGACTCTGGAGGCAGCTGATAGATACCAGCAGGCCAAGCGGAATGCAGCTTCGGTGTTTGCTGAGGCAAAAACTTGGGTGTGGGAGAAGTTTGGGGAGGCCATGGAGAACGACTTTTGGACGACTTCGAGGAGATTCTGGTCCACCATCCGACGTCTCAGGAGGGGGAAGCAGTGCAGTATCAACACTGTATATGGTGGGGATGGTGCACTGCAGACCTCGACTCGGGACGTTGTGGATCAGTTGGGGGAGTACTTCGAAGTCCTCCTCAATCCCATTAACATGCCTTCCAATGAGGAAGCAGAGCCTGGGGACTCAGAGGTGGGCTCCCCTATCTCTGGGACTGAGGTCACCGAGGTGGTCAAAAAACTCCTTGGTGGGAGGGCCCCAGGGGTGGATGAGATATGCCTGGAGTTCCTCAAGGCTCTGGATGTTGTAGGACTGTCTTGGTTGACACGCCTCTGCAACATTGCATGGACATCAGGGACAGTGCCTCTGGATTGGCAGACCGGAGTGGTGGTCCCCCTCTTTAAAAAGGGGGACCGGAGGGTGTGTTCCAACTACAGAGGGATCACACTCTTCAGCCTCCCTGGAAAAGTCTATTCAGGGGTCCTGGAGAGGAGGGTCCGTCAGATAGTCGAACCTCGGATTCAGGAGGAACAGTGTGGTTTTCATCCTGGTCGTGGAACAGTGGACCAGCTCTACACCCTTAGCAGGGTCCTGGAGGGTGCATGGGAGTTTGCCCAACCAGTCAACATGTGTTTTGTGGACTTGGAAAAGGCATTCAACCATGTCCCTCAGGGAATCTTGTGGGGGGTACTCCAAGAGTATGGGGTACCAGAGCCCCTGATAAGGGCTGTTCGGTCCCTGTACGATCGGTGTCAGAGCTTGGTCCGCATTGCCGGAAGTAAGTCGAACCCGTTTCCAGTGAGAGTTAGACTCCGCCAGGGCTGCCCTTTGTCACCGATTCTGTTCATAACTTTTATGGACAGAATTTCTAGGCACAGCCAGGGCGTTGAGAGGGCCCAGTTTGGTGGACTCAGGATTGGGTCACTGCTTTTTGCAGATGATGTTGTCCTGTGATCTTCAGCTCTATCTGGATCGGTTCGCAACTGAGTGTGAAGCGGCCGGGATGGGAATCAGCACCTCCAAATCCGAGACCATGGTCCTCAACCGGAAAAGAGTGGAGTGCCCTCTCAGGGTTGGGAGCGAGATCCTGCCCCAAGTGGAGGAATTCAAGTATCTTGGTGTCTTGTTCACGAGTGAGAGAAGAATGGAGCATGAGATCGTTAGGCGGATCGGTGCGGCATCCGCAGTGATGCGGGCTCTGCATTGGTCTGTCGTGGTGAAAAAGGAGCCGAGACGTAAGGCAAAGCTCTCAATTTACCAGTCTATCTACGTTCCTACCCTCACCTATGGTCATGAGCTGTGGGTAGTGACCGAAAGAACGAGATTGCGAATACAAGTGGCTGAAATTAGTTTCCTCCGCAGGGTGTCTGGGCTTTCCCTTAAAGATAGGGTGAGTAGCTCAGTCATCCGGGAGGGGCTCAGAGTAGAGCCGCTGCTCCTTCACATTGAGAGGAGTCAGATGAGGTGGCTCGGGCATCTGATCAGGATGCCTCCTGGATGCTTCCCTGGTGAGGTGTTCCGGGCACGTCCAACCGGGAGGAGGCCCCGGGGAAGACCCAGGACACGCTGGAGGGACTATGTCTCTCGGCTGGCCTGGGAACGCCTCGGGATTCCCCCGGAAGAGATAGAGGAAGTGGCCGGGGAGAGGGAAGTCTGGTTATCTCTGCTCAAGCTGCTGCAACTGCGACCCGATCTCGGATAAGCAGAACAGGATGGATGGATGGATGTTAATTCTGGGAGAAGATGGGGCAGGACAGCAGGCGCGTGCACGTGCATTACTTTTCACGCTGACTGGGATTTATGTAGCGGAAGAACGTGGAAGTGTGCAAATGCACAGATTTATGCATCTGGATTTTTTTATGCGTAAGCACATTTCTGCTTTTGTGCTTACACCATGTTATAGTGTGAATTCTACGCACGCCGTTATGCATGAAGCCCCTGGTGCTTCCTGTATATGGTCATGAGACATGGAAGCTATCCAGTGACCAGAGACGAAGAATGGACTTAGTACTGTGTCTCTCCAGAGAATCCTTGGGTACCGCTTGTCTGACTTTATTTTGCTCATGGAGTCCCCAATGAGGCACATTACCTGCACTGTGAGGGAGCGTCAGTTACAGCACTACGGCCATGTGGAACGATTCCCCGAGGGTGATCCAGCAGACAGGATCCCCATTGCTGTGGATTCGAACAGCAGTACCACATAAGACCCACATAAGACCTGGCAGTTGCAGCTAGACAGTCATTTCCAAAGGGTGATACTGGACTGCGTGTCTGCCTGGGGGGTTGCCAACCAGGATCCTGAGCTTATTCGTCATGTGGTGGGTGTGACAACTCGTTGTACTAGTGCATGCTCCCCAACCTGACCTGACCTGACCTGTGCACTAGAAATGTTAATGCTGAATACACTGAAGTCCACATTGATTACTTAAATTTCAACCCATCTTAGACAGGCAGCACAACTAGTATTTAATAAACGGTGAACCAATGGATTGATGTTAAATGTCATCTCAAAGGCTGATCTTTTGTGCTGATGGAAGCAGAGCACACTAAAAGCTCTGTGAGAGTCTCTAGACTTCTTATATTTAACAAGCAAGTTACAGAAATGGAGATTCAGGTGTACATTTGTTTAGTACAGGATGATGATAAAGATCAAGTTCTTTGTGAAGCTTTTTTGCAGAACACAGAGATGTGGATTTTGCATCTTCTTGCACTGTAGATCAATAACGTGCTCACTGCCCTAATTATTCATGCCATTTCTTTATTATTACGTTTTCCATGGGATACCAACCAAAGCGAATTAGCTATTAAAAAGTGTCTGTGCCATAGAATTAGTATGGCAAACACATGCTTTGAGATCTACCATATGCTGTTCGAACCGGATACAACTTGTTATTGAAAAACTTCATGGTCCTATAGTTGGAAACATGTTAAGGGTAAATGTGGCACAAACATTTGGAAGGTTTTCTTTACACAGAGAACCACAGACACTTGGAATAAGTGACCAAGTAGTGTGGTAGGCAGTAAGACTTTAGGGACTTTCAAAACTCGACTTGATGTTATTATAGAAGAATTAAGTGGATAGGACTAGTGAGCTTTGTAGGCCTTAATGGCCAATTCTCATCTATAATGTTCTAACAAACAATTTCAATAAAATTCAGTTTATTCTGTAACAGGAGAGAATAAGCAACAAATTTAAAAGACAGCAGTAGCAGTAGTAATAGCAGGACACTTACTGTCATGAGTACAACCAACAAACAGACAGTGAGCACAGCACTGAAAAACAACTTGTGTCCCACTTACTGACATTTGTGTTAGGGCAAATTGAAATTTCTTGCTTGATATAAACACAATAGAAAAGTATCTAAGGAACATACTGTAGATATCTGAAATAAAACAGCGAACGATATTTTCAGAGGCCATCATAAACTGCCATTACTTCAAGTAAACAAATATACCTAAACTTTTACAACCAGCCTCACAAATCATGAAAATAGGTTTAACTGAGAAATATGTAATCATGAGCATAGCAATACATTAAGAAAGTAGACATTTAAATTCAGACATCTGTTATTTTTTTTGTAGACCTGTCATATACAATTTTTGTACATACGTTGTTTTATAGTGAAGTCAAAATTTTAACGGGAATAAGATATATTTGTCAACAACCATCAATTTAAAAAGCCTGCTTATTAGGTCTACATAAAGTGGACTTACACACACACACAAAAACGCATAAATGTACTACACAAACTGTAACACAAGACATACCGAGATCACACACCACATTAAACATAAATCATGAAAAAGAATGAAATACATGAACCTTAGGGAAAATAAACACACCCAGTTCTGACATGTCCTAATCAGAGCTCCGTGGCACAGAATTTAACCTGTTTTATTACTCTCAAAAAGAAAAAAAAAAGGAACCATTACACCTCGAAAAATACTTAAAAAGAAAAACTTCCCACAGTATTTAAAAATAAAATGCCACTAGCCGTGAATCAACCTGACTAACAATGAACCTTGGGGTTCCAGAAAACTCCCACCAGATCTTATAGTGTGTAACAACAGACAGCAGAATGCAATTGTTTTTTGACTGGACTTACTATACATGGCCACATTGCACCTCAAAAACGATATCATCTTTGTAAAGGCAATATTAGGTGTATATTATCTGCTTAAATCTTCTTATATAATATGCTACCGTGGCTGTTCGTTTGTCTGTCAAGGATTTTAAATCACCTGTAGCTTGCAAACTGTTTGAACTATTGACCGGTAGAGAAAAGCCAAGCAAAATGACACCTTTTATTGTCTATCTAAAAAGATTACAATATGCAAGCTTTCGAGGCAACTCAGGCCCCTTCTTCAGGCAAGATGTACCTGAAGAAAGGGCCTGAGTTGCCTTGAAAGCTTGCATATTGTAATCTTTTTAGTTAGCCAATAAAAGGTGTAATTTTGCTTGGCTTTCCTCTACATTCATAATGGCTAACACGGTACAACACGCTAGAACTACTGACCTGAAATTTGGTGCACATATACTACGTAACCTCTACTGCCCGCTTTCGGGGTGATCATTGACCTCCAAGGTTACTCCTCTTTTTATTTTTATTTTATTGTAGAATCAACTCTCTGCAGTGGCCAGCAGGGCGGCCGTGTGGTGCATGCATACCGGCGTAGTTCTCATCCCTACCACCTTCGCCGTCACTTCCCCTACCTCTTCATATCTTAAATCATTCTTGAGGCAGATTGAAAACTTAAGTGCCAGCTTAAGTGAAAAATTAAGGAAAACATACTAAGTAATTACAACACAAACACTGACTTAATCAGATTTAATGCGAAAAGATGCCGACAAAAGAAGAGAAGTGGGCCTCTAGGGTGCATCAACCTCTGAGCAAACGAATGCTAAACGTACAGAGAAAGGGGATGAAAACTATGAAAGCTCAAGTCAAGTGTACTGTACTCACTGCACGTTATCGTGCAGTGCACTGTTACTGGTAACTGTATAATAGACATTGTGTTAAAGGAACTGCAGTCATATTCAAAGACTACAACACATGAAGTCACAACAATTATACCATTTTTTAACAGTGTAAAGAACTGTGAAAGGTAAATGTCCTCAATTTAACCTAAAAGGACCGCTCAAGAGTTCTCTTCAGACTTCTTTATGTCCCCTTAACAAACTGGACAAAATGGTACCACATTCCCCTAAGCCTTAATAGAAACATAACATTCATAATACAGCATGCATTGACAAAACCTAAAAAGCCAAGCTTTAAAAATTTTGCAGTTCTGCTTGCTTTTCTCAAAGAACAAATTAAAACGTAACACTGCCTTATGGTCAGGACGCCACGCCTCCTGAACCCTGAACATATAAAAATGGACATATGAACTTGTATACTCAAAATGTCACGCGTTATCAGCTTAGCCAGTTTATGGCTGTAGCTCTTGTGAAAGACGCTATATAGCGCCCGACCCGGCACAGACTTCGCAGAGGCACGTGTACAAAACACACAGGCTTTTTATTTTTTCTTCACCTGTGGGCGCACACCTTCCCCGTGACCCACAGGCAATACACAGTCCCAAAAGCACTTTAGTCCCACACAACAACTCTCCACCCTGTACCACCACTCCTCTTCAGGCAACCTCGCCCTCTTCCTCCCGATTCTGGCCCCTTAGTGGTGGAGGCTGGCCCGTTTTATACCCCACCCGGAAGTGTTCCAGGTGCTTGACCACCTGGTCCCAATTGCACCTCTGGGTGGGGCTGATGACTCGTCCAGCCGGGTTCTTGAGTCTTGGCAGCACCCCCTAGCGGCCACCCCATCTCCCAACCAGGCTGTGGAGGACTCCATGTCCCATGGAGCCACGCGGGAGAGTGGGAAATGAACATTGGCCAGGGAGGCTGCCACCTAGCGTCCCGGGGGAGGTGTTGAGCTGTCCATGGTGGCTCCCCCGGAACATATGCAGCAGGGGCATCCCTGCCGGACATGGGACCCGGCTGTCCATCACACTCTATATAAGGTGAAACAGTAAGATCACACATCCTTTAAAGGAGCCATGAACAGCTATATATGCCACTAACAATTTTTAGCATGCAAATATTTGTGTTTATATTTACTCATTAAGATGAAGCAATTCTGAAACAACTGTAATGAATTGGCACCTTCTCTTGCTGGAGCTCCCTGAGATCTTCTAAACTACTCACAGTTAGAAAATAAATAGATGGATATTATGAAAGGTAGCTTGCTAATTATGAAAATAATGAACTAGTAGACAAGCTGACAACGTTGCAAAACAAGATACTAAAATGGAATAAATTCTTGGTGGAAAATAGTGCATTTACTTTTAAGAGAACATAAAAATAATCAAACAGCTGATCATTTATTTACACCAATGCCTGATGTGTGTGATGAAAAGACAAGAACTGGCAAGTAAGAAAGTAAAGTACTGCACACAGTATCTCTATGAGCTGCAGATCCCAGCACAATGTCACATATTAAGGCCCAGGTCACTCAAGACATTTCTCCTGTCGCAGCTCAAGTGTACACCCGTCATGTCTGCACAGCTCTCAGCAGCACACTGCCTCACCCCACTATGAAAGGTCTCTACTGGGAGATGTTCATTATTGTTCTGTAGCCCCTTATCTTCCCATTTTCCTTATAAAACCAGTTTAAGGCACAGCACGACAACAGAGAAGCCATTTCTGTGCCAGATATATTACAATTAAATATTGTAAGTGTTTGACCAAAAACAGCCCGCTCATTCTCGAATTTCATTCATTAATTCTTTCGATTATTTTCCTTAACTTTTTTTAAACATTAGCCTCTCAGTTTATCACTTTGTGAAATTTATCTGTTGTTGCACAGCTTTGTATTTCACAAACAAGTTTCACATTAAAGTCATCATGAATTTAAAGGTGTGTTTTAAAATGGTGAAATTATTATCCATTTTAGAACAATATAAAAAGTGGTTTTGCATAAACAAAAAATTAACTTGTTCCTTCGTCCGCTGGTCCCAAGACTGCCAGTCTGTCATTTTCTAACCCATTTAGTCCTGAACAGGGTTGCATGAGATGCTACATCCTATCCCAGCTAGCATAGGGCACAAGGCAGGAAGAAGCCCTGGACAGGGCACCAGTCCATCGCAGGGGCGAACACACACACACTAGGGCCCACTTAGGATCGCCAATTCACCTAACCTGCATGTCTTTGGACAGTGGGAAGAAAACAGAACACCCAGAGAAAACCCGCACAGACATAGAGAGAACATGCAGACTCCATTGCACCACCATGCCACCTCTCCTAAGACTGTACGCAAAGGATAACAGGACACGCTGCAGACCCCCTGGAGGTTGTAGCGAAGAAGAGAATGAAAACAAAACTGAGTACAATTATGAACCATGATGCACACCCTCCCATTGAGGACTGCAAGAGAACAAAATGCTCAGCAAAAGTGAGTTAAGAAACATTAGATAGATAGATAGATAGATAGATAGATAGATAGATAGATAGATAGATAGATAGATAGATAGATAGATAACTATGAGATTTGTCTCCAAGTGAACTTATACAATGGTTTCTCAAAAAAACATTTTTGTTGTAACAATCAAGAAAGTCAAAGCACACTTGTGTATGAAATACTCAGACATACTTGATAAATTCCTTTGAAACGTGAAGCAACCCTGATGTAGTATTTCTGGACTAACAAAATAAGGAATCGAGCTGTGAAATACTTAAATATGTTGTTATGCCAGGAGACCACTTTATGGCAGAATTCATCCTGAAATAGCAATTCTGGGAACTAATTCAGTAAGTGAATCGTCTGAAAATGAGTGAGACAACCTCTGACCATATTATTTATTATATTACAATGAGAACAAAACATATTAGTGGATGAATGCTTTCAAAAATAATAAAGACAGTTATTACATTATGACCATGGCTGAGTAATCACAGTCAAAACATTCCAAATCCAGTCACCATTATTTTTTTTGTTTTGTTTTGTTACTGTATGAACTGACCTGAAAACGCACATCCAGAATGAGGAGCTCTCAAATGGCGGCCTATAGTGGACTGCTATGTCTAGTTTTATGTGCCATGGAATACTTGTTACTATTTCAAACAGAACTTCTTTGTTAATAAAACTGTGTGGCATTCTCAGTCCATTATATGAATCAAAAGGAAATTAAATGAGCACCACCGCTGGCAGTTTTAGTTCAAGCTAATCCAATCAAAACTAAGGTCAAACCCCCAAAACTTTCTCAGTTGAAAGACTTCTGCTTTTGCACAAATTGTCTAAACAGAGTAGGCACACAAATGTGTTTTACCCCTGTGGCAAATGCTTTGTTTAATTGTCTCCTGTCTAAGCCAACACATTTCTTTTAGAAACATTCCTATAAAGTTATAAATGACACTGCTGCTAGAGAACACACCAAAGTGAATGACACACCACTAGTAAGCACCTGCCACTGACAACAACTTTCATGAGCAGAAGGGGGCTTAATTTCAGCAGATAACTATCTTGGTATAAAACTGGCAGTGCCATCCCCTGCAAAGAAGCCGCTCTAAAACAGCATTTAAACAGTTCACCGCATCAAACTTCAGTCTATAACTCTACAAACAATCCCAGTCCAGACTTGCAAAGACAATGTGCTCACTGGGTTGATTTTAAAATGGCCTGAACAGTGTGTTGCTGGTGCTCTAGTGCTAAAATCAAAGTGGGCATTGACACAGACAGCCGGGATGCCTCTTCAACGAGAGGACTGGCGGAGCAAGTGTGGGCAGAACAGTACCTCCCCCTGGGTTGCAGAGGTGCATTGAATTCCTGAAGGGCTTCATGGGAGTTGGAGTTATCTACAGCCCTGTTGGAATCCAGGGGTGCGGTCAGGGGGTGCTGCAACAGCTGCTGAGCCCTCTTGGGCGGGTGCACTATAAAAGGGGCTGCCTCACTCCATTCAAGGAGCCAGAGTCGGGAGGAAGAAGACAGAGCTTGCGAGAGTGGAGTGGACGCAGCAGAAGAGAAGTAAGGACTGTGAGCATTAATGTGGTGTTTGGGGTACTGTGTGTGCTGTATAAAACGATAAAGAAAATTAAACGTGTGTGTTCTGGGCTTCTGGCTGTCTCAGTGTCTTTCTGTGTCTGGGCATCTTTCACAGTACATACAGTATGCCAGGGCACAGGGCCTATAGACTTCTGTAACAGTTAATTTCCACTTTTATTTCAATTAATCATGCTGTGAGAAGTCAAGCAAAATGACACTTTTTATTGGCTAACTAAAAAGATTACAATATGCAAGCTTTCGAGGCACTAATTAACCATGCTGAAATGGTTTATTTTGTCTATATAGAAAACTTTTACCAGGTTTTATTCAGATAAATAAGTAGGTGTAATTGAGCCCGATTTTGTCTTTTTCAAGATATTCCTCTGTTATTTATTTCAAAATGTCTGAGAAAAATAAAACCATGTTATTTTAGTTATGAAAAAGCAAAGCCACAATACACAAGTTGTTCCTCTTTTAAGTTAATCGCTTACACCAGTGTCTACACTTTGTTACTCTTTGGAAAAACACACCTAAACCATGGACAAATGACATTAATAAGCATGAGTGACGAATGCTAATGATACACAAGATTTCCTCAGGGTTTTTTTGTGGATGGTTTCAAAATATGAGAACATAGAAACAGGAGTAAAGAGCATATCATTTAAGTGGATTTGACCAACACAGCTCTATGTTTTAATACATCTTGTTTATCATGTTGCTGGAGAGTGGTGGCCTGTTGTGTTTTAGAGTTGCAACTGCAAAAGTAAGAATTTCACCGTATTCTGTGCACACATAATGACTACTACTTGTGCTTGTTAAATGCGCTATGTTCAGGCTAATGCACAGGAATCATTCCCCACAACTTATTTGTAGTCAGTCATCTTTTCATGTGATTCAAGTAGTGACCATTATAGAGTATGCATATAACAGAGGAAGCTAAAAAGGCTGGTCAAGCCAATACAAGCAGAAAACCAGTATGAACGGCCACCGCAACAGCTCCAACGAGAATACAGGAGCAACACATGGATTGTTAACGTGTGCATGGGCCAGAACCTGCTTGCACTTGACTGCAGTTCAGTAAGTGTTACATTTAATTGTAGATCATTCATTCATCCATCCACCCATTTTTCAAACCTCCTTATCCTGAGCTGGGTTGTGGGGGCGGCTGGACCCCTATACTAGCAAGCACAGGGTACAAGGCAGGAACAACCCCTGAAAAGGGTGCCAGTCCATTACAGAATGAATGAATCCTTCACATCTTCTACAACTCTGTAATGGCGAGTGTGGTGTGTTGTGCTGGTGACCTGCCGATTCAACAAGCTAATTAAAAGGGCAGGCTCAGTTATGGGATGCACTCTGGACCCCCTGGAGTTAGCAAAAGAGAGACTGTAGACAAAATTGAGTGCCATTATGAACAATGCTCCATATCCTCCCTCTGACACACTAACAATGAGGACTTTCAGCCAATGACTTATCTTATATATAAACGTCTACGCATGGAAGTGTGTCTGTCTGTCCCGGAAGTGCAAGGCTACTACAGCATGAAGTTCAGAGATCCGGCCCAAAGTTAACGAGTCGGAAGAAGAAAGCGACTCTGTTGCCAAAGTAAAGTCCCCAAGAAAAGACAGAAACTCTTACACAATCGAGACGAGTACATCAGCAAAACGGTATCCCTTTTACTTTTCCTCCCGCCGCTTTATACACAAGCGAGGCGAGCACATCAGCCCTCGAGACATAGGAAAGAGATGCCCAAAGTAGTTCCTTTCAATTACCTGACATCTCTACATTTCAATTTCTTTTCTGACGGATTCAATAGTTTCTAGGACCCCGGGCTTTTTACAGCATGGGCTTACACAGCTAGTACAGTACAAGTGTCATGAAACGCTACTGGAACTCCTTTATTTCAACCACAATATGTCCCCTCACTGGGACCGCCAAGTCAGAGATTTTCTTTCTTTATAATTTTTTTGAGTCATTCTGGTGTGTTCAGATCATAGTGTGTGTATATAGTTATTTATTTGGTGAGCTTCTGTTAAAAGCCAAATTTCCCCATGGGGACAAACAAAAGTTCTATCTTCTATTAATATGTCTGTCCCACATGCAACATGTTGCTACTCTCTGGTGCCACAAATGTTTTAAAAATACATAACTCCTGTTTATTTAATAAAAGACAAACATCAGGTGACCTCATGTGCCCCTAACGTCCGTTTCTGTGTTACAGTGTCACAAAACTGTGCAAAGAACAAAACCCCTGAGGAAAAACTGCACTAGTTGGGTAATTCTTTAACAATTTGTTGAAAATGTGTTTGCAGATGAACACACACATAAGTACACTATACTGTCCCTGTAAAGTTTAATGCATTTCCACCTGTATGGTCACTTGCAGGCAGAAAAACAAATTTCAGAGTAAAACGATAAGAAACTTGGCACACATTTGATGTAAGAGTTACTCAGAGCCTCAAAGACACTTCAGCATAGGCAGTAGATAGCAGGCCACTGTTTTCCAAGCCCAGTCCTGTATTACCGAGAAGCTTCAGGCTTTTGTTCCAACCAGTGAGTGATTTTCTCTTTAATTAATCCCATTGTTTAATTTGCATGTTTTTTTTTTCTTACTGCAAGATTTGGAAATTAGGAGGAAGTGCATTTAAGAATGAAGCCAAGGAATCAGGAACAAACCACCAATCCATGGAGTTGAAGCAGAAACCTCGACAACCTTTAAGAATCTGGATGAGGTTTTGGGGCAGCTTAGCGAGGAGGTAAACAACTGAGTGACAAATGGACTTCACGTTTGTCAGATTTCTTATGCTCTATATTTATATTTGTATTTTTGCCATAGTTTAAAGTTCTTAATTTTTTCTTATTTGTTTTCCTATTAATCCACTTTTTTCTGTGGAGCATCCACCATTAACTATATCCTAATACATGGAATAGTGGGCATGACACAAGAAATATCAAAACTGGGTTTGCTTCTTTGGAATACAGCAAGTGTTTTTTTTTTTTAAATTAAGATTTTAATAATAATTTTCATTATTCTAATCCAGGAGATCTTGTTGTTTAAATCATTACTTTGTAGTAACCTGGTCAATGGGACTAATCATGAAGTTGCAGCATTCAGATTTGTTTATGTGGGGTCTGCTCCACTTGCCCCTAATCTCTCATTATTAAGAGAGAACAAACTACATAGAAAAAAGTGAATTTATAGGAAAATTATGCCAAAAAAAAAAAAAAAAAAAAAAAAAAAAAAAGGGAAACATTTCTGCTTTTCCTAGAAAAGCTGCTACTCTTCCTCGTTTAGAATAGGCCCAAATGAGAAAAAAAAAAAACACATAAGCAATCTAATCAAACTTCGAGGTAAATGACAGTGAATGTTAAACGGATTGGGAAAAAAGGCAAAAAAGCAAGCGCAGGAGTGACGGAAGAGCGAGCCTGGGAATCGCCATGCTAGGCGACTCGACTGGCCTTCACTGTCCCCACTTGAAATGTCAACGGGGCTCGGCTCATTTTTATAATAAACAGGAAAAAATAAAAATAAAAACACGCGTCACGTCCATAGCACAATAATGGCCCCGTAATGAAGTACCCGGGCCTAACTGAAACCTCCAGCTGTGTACAATAACCTTATTGACATGCCATGGTGGTCTGCCGTCCCGTCCCATCCAGGACTGCCACACCCCCGCCTCAGAAAGTGAAGGGCAGGCAAGTCAGGGCGTTCCGTTAATCCTGACACGCCTAAGGTGGGCTGCGTTTGTACAACACCCTTTTACTTTTTAAAATAACACACCGGGACTTTCTCCGAACAAGTTAAAACACGGGTGGCAGTTTCGCCTTTGTAGGAGACAATCATGACAATTACAAAAAAAAAAAAAAAAACTGTTTATGTGGTTATACTTAATAACAGGTAATGAAAGCCCTCCGGTACTTAATGAAGCGTTAGCGGCTTACCTCCCAGTGACGGGACGCAGTTTACGGTTTTGACTCTGTGTCGCCCCTTCATTAGCGCGTCCTTCTCGACGCTCTCCACAAGGGGCGCGCTCCCGCATTTACCGCGCATGGACTCCGCCGCTAGCGGGTGGAAAGACGCCCCGGGATAGACCGCCGTTTTTTAAAAAGAAAAGAAAAGAAAGGAATGGAAAGAACACACGCGTTGGTTTTCTCTGTCTTGAGGCGCGTCTCGCACTTACTTGTCCGTTCCGCTCCGTCCTCCGTCTCCACAAAACACCTGGCGAGCGTCAAAGCACCGCGCCAGCAGTCGCAGGGGTTTTATATTCAATTCCCTCCCCTGAAGAGCAGGACGACAAGGGGAGTCGAGTTACTTTTAACTCCTTCAGGTAAGCGATTGAAAGTTTGGGAAAGAAGGAAAATATGCAAGGGATGCGGCAGTGTAATTCTAAGCGTTGAAGCGAGCGGAGCGAGACGGATTTCAGGCACGTCAAGTGACCAGAGTATACTTTAATTTACAAACGCACATTTAATTGATGGCTCATCAAACTGTCCCATTTTTCCGCTCTGTTGTGTTCTTTTTTTTCCCTGCATGAGAGATGATCCATGATTTAAAACGGCGGTGTGTGGGCGCCTAGTGCCATTGCTGCCCTTGCTGATTTATATTCGCCGCCGGGCCTGCGCAGAAAGTGCTTTCACTCCTTTGGTGACACGGCCAGCGCTAATGACCTTTTAATGAAGCCTTTTTGGGCAGTTAAACCACCTGTTTAACAATCACTCCTGTAATGAAACCCCACCCACCTTAATAAAGTGAAAAGCGTCTGAGTTTGGTTGACCAGATTGTCATGGTGTCACAATTCATTAATCCAGCAAGTGTGCTAAACACAAATAAAATTGAAGCTGAGCAATTCTTCTCCATCAACTATCATATAAATAGTAAAATTACACATGACATCAAAACGTTTCCCCCCTTATATTTCAGACATCTAAAAATGGGGGGAAAAATGGGACATTTTCTTCAATTCCAAAACACTTTTGGAGAAAACAGGACACATAGCCTGAAACTGGTACTATCCTGGTCAAACCAGAATGCCTATTCACACTAATCTGTCCAGTTGCTATGTCTGTGTTATATGCTGTTTGGTATGGGATTCAGAAAAGCAGTTCTGATGTTTGTGATGTGCCATCTGTATTGCATTTTATGACTATAAATTTTGTGAAGTGACAGCTGTTGGAATGACAAGCATAATGCATTTTATTAGTATACACGTTGCAAATAACATTCTAGTGGGTGGTGTACTACAAACATTAACACTGAGGTCTACATTGATTATTTAGATTTCAACCTGTCTTAGATGGGTAACACAGCTAGTGTTCAGTAAGTCCTTATTTTCTGAATAGGAAAGGTACTTTGTTTTCAGCAACCAATGAGTTTCTGTAAGGTGCAGGCACTGGTCCGCTTTTGTGTGTTATGTTACCACTGGTGCAAAATATATGAAAGTTATACAGTGCCAAGTGCAGTGTTTTGGTAGTTCATGTCCACCCCCCCATCTTACTGCTTCAAAGCAATCGTGACTTTACAAGGGAGAAGATTACTTCTTCGTTGCAGTGCATGGCATGGCGCATCGAAGAGGAGGCACAAAAGAGTGATGCTGTGTAAAGTGTGATGCTCCATCTGTACCAATAACTCACCAAAGTCCACCAATTTTGGTCAACAAGTCAGCACAATTGGACCGATCCCCACCCATGATAGTTCTTGGATGAACAAAAAGTACATATCTTAGAGTAGGAGCTAAAAAGACCATTTAAAAAAAAAAAAAAAAACTCCCAATGACAAGAACAGGCCAGTTATGCCTATAAAGCTCATCAGCTTCATTCACCCATCTCAGGGGGCGATAAACTCAAATCCTGGAGGGCCGCAGTAGCTGTATGTTTTCATTCCAGTCACTTTCTTCATTAGTAACCAGTTACTTCTGAAAAAGAAAAATGCTTTGTTTGCTTTAGTTGCAGCTGAATTGCTTTAAAAGATTGTAAACCTTTGTAACTTTTTTTTTAATTTTACTAGTTCTCAAATACGGCAGAGGCTAGGAAT
Source organism: Polypterus bichir lapradei (assembly GCA_026402145.1). Taxonomy (NCBI): domain Eukaryota; kingdom Metazoa; phylum Chordata; class Cladistia; order Polypteriformes; family Polypteridae; genus Polypterus; species Polypterus bichir. Next base: position 13,661,439 of record JANRMT010062798.1, read on the forward strand.
CTGCGCTGGCACTCGGAAGGTTGCCAGTTAGAATCCCGTAAAATGCCAGAAGTGACTGTACTCTGTTGGGCCCCTTGACCATGGCCCTAAACCTGCAATTGCTTTGTCCTGGGTATGACGTTAATCTGCATCCAGCCCTTCAAGCAGGTCCTCCAACTTACAGGGAAAACTTGGGGGTTAGAGGCAGGATTTGCACTCCAGCCACCATAAAAATAAACCCCACATGGTTCAAGTGTGGTGCTGAGGTGCCACCTGCTGCACTTGGGTCCCAATCCAGGTGGTTCATCAGATGTTGGGTGCAGCAACGCGCTATCAGCACATGATCGTGACCTCTCTTTCTATTCATCAAACAACCATGAGCAAGCAATCTCCAGGGTCTCAAACTCCATTTTTACATCACAATTTCTTAATAAGAACCCAGTTCTTTCTAATAGTAAGCCCATTATTGTATTCAAGGACTTGCTAGCGTTTCCATAATGCCACACCAGAAACTTTTTTTTCTGTGAGGACCATTCAGATATTAAGGGTTCTTAAAAAGCATGTTAGTTAAAATTAAAAGACAAGAGGTCTGTTTAGTTAGGAGCAGTAATTGGTTACTAATTAAATTAACTGAAATGAAAACATGTAATCAGTCTGGCATTCTGGGATCTGAGTTTCACACTCCCAACCTAACTTCTCCAAAATACCATTGGCTCAGCATTTGAAGGTTTCCAAAGTGTTTTAGTGCTGTGCTGGTGCCCACAGGTGTCGACCAAATGGATTCTTACTCCTTACATTGCATTTTTAAGTAGCTTGCTATCTTTTAAATCACATATTAATCAGATTACTAGGACAACATTTTTTCACTTAAGAAATATAGCAAAAGTTAGACCTCCTATAACATTGCAAGATGCTGAGAAATTAGTTCACACTTTTGTTTTCAGTCGACTAGATTACTGTAACGCACTTAGAGGACCACCCAAAAAAGACATCAATTAATTGCAATGAGTGCAGAATGCAGCTGCTAGAATCTTAACTAGGAAAAGAAAATCTGAGCACATCACCCCTGTTTTGATGTCACTACATTGGTTACTTGTGTCATTTAGAATTGACTTTAAAATACTGCTTATGGTTTACAAAGCCTTCAGTAATCGGCTCCATCCTATATTTGAGAATACCTTTCACCTTACACTCCAGATCGTAACCTTAGATCTTCAAATGAGTGTCTGCTTAGAATTCCAAGAGCTAAACTTAAAAGAAGTCGTGAGGCGCCTTCAGCTGTTATGCACCTAAAATCTGGATACAGTGTAGGACTTTAAAACACTGCTGAAAACACATTACTTTAACATGGCTTTCTCATAGCTTCATCTTAGTTTAATCTTGATGCTCTGTATATTCAATTAATTATCATTATTATCCATGGTGTCTCCAAAATCCGTACTAACCTCTACTTTCTCTTCTGTTCTTTTTCCGGTTTTCTGTGGTGGCAATCTGCACCACCACCAACTAATCAAAGCACAGTGATGTCCTTACATTGATGGATTAAAGGCCAGACGTCCACATGACCATCATCATCAAGTCCTTCCATGAGAACCCTGAGTACAATCAGGCCTGATTGAGTTCATTGATGTTAGGCAGAATGCCTAGAGGGGGCTGGTGGTCTTGTGGCCGGGAACCACTGCAGATTTTATTTTTTTCTCCAGCAGTCTGGATTTTTTTTTTGTTTTTTCTGTCCTTCCTGGCCAGCGGACCTAACTTTTACTCTATGTTAATTAGTGTTCCCTTATTTTAATTCTTATTTATTTTGTCTTTTTTCTCTTTCTTCATCATGTAAAGCAATTTGAGCTACATTATTTTTATGAAAATGTGCTCTAGAAATAAATGTTGTTTTTTATAAGGCAGCTTGTGGTTTCCACACTATTTGGAATTTTTGAGAATTATGGCCATTGTTTTTTGTTTTTTTTTTGCTCCCCTGCAGCTGGCTCTGAAGCGGATCATCTGAATGATGGAATTCCAGTGGATGATTCATTGCTGGTGCCATCCCCAGCCTGATGCAACTTGTCTATGCCAATAGAGTACCACTCTTTACCACAGTATTTAATAATACTAATTACATTTATATAGCACTTTTCTCACTACCCCAAGTGCTTAGACAGAGGTTCTTGAATGGCCCAGCCAGAGCCCTGACTTAAATCCAATTGAGCATCTCTGGAGAGACCTAAAAATGGCTGTCCACCAATGTTTACCATCCAACCTGACAGAACTGGAGAGGATCTGCAAGGAGGAATGGCAGAGGATCCCCAAATCCAGGTGTGAAAAACTTGTTGCATCTTTCCCAAGAAGACTCATGGCTGTATTAGCTCAAAAGGGTGCTTCTACTAAATACTGAGCAAAGGGTCTGAATACTTAGGACCATGTGATATTCCAGTTTTTCTTTTTTAATAAATCTGCAACAATTTCAAAAATTCTTTTTTTTGTCTGTCAATATGGAGTGCTGTGTGTACATTAATGAGGGAAAAATTAATTTTAATGATTTTAGCAAATGGCTGCAATATAACAAAGAGTGAAAAATTGAAGGGGGTCTGAATACTTTCCGTACCCACTGTATATACATAGCCAGATAAGTCCCCTGAGACTGAACATGGGGGCCACTGCCCTAGATGATTTTTAGTGCCTTGTCACACATGTGCATCAGAGGATCTCTTCACAGGCTCGACTGAGGTATTAATAACCTACTGGGCAAGAGGAGGTGCTGTCGCTAACATTCTGATCTCACCTTCTCTGAGAAACCGCCTAGTGAGGGCACTTAGCCCCACTCCTTCCAGTTATATATAAGATATATATATATATAAGATATAAGAAACCCGGCTGCCAAGGAAGGAGGTGTCTCCTCCAGTCAGAGTGACCTGGCAGATGGCACTCCTGTAAAATTACCCTTTCTTCTACAACTGAGCCCCGAATATGTTTTTGTTTATATTCTGCCTAAGGGTTTGCTGTATAACAACAAGAGGAATTTCTTTTGTTTGAATTTTTTTGATTAAATGCAACGACCCAGTTGGTGTCCCAACTTTTATCCTTCCGTGACCAGTCATTCCTATACCTGGCCACATGCTATACAGGATGACTCTAAATTATTTTAACAGTAATGGATTATTTTTATCTTGACCACACCTTTCCAGGTCGATGGATAACTCATGGTGGACTATTGCCATGCCCTCCACACGCCCCTGATTTGACACCCTGTGATTTCTGATTATGGGGTATAGTGAAGGAGCGCGTGGATAGCAAGAAAATTTGTGATATCAATGACAAGAAGGACAGAATACGGACTGTGGTATCATCGATTCCCTGCAAAAATGTGTGTCCGGGCTTTAAATGGTATTGCTGCTCTTTGGTTTTTGTGTGTTGAACATGATGGCGAACAAGTTGAGACATTCCAGTAAATCATCTTGCACATATGAAGTATTTTTTGTGAATAAATTGTTTCCGCTATTCAAATGTTAATATAATTTTGACTCACCCTTTATATACTCAGTATAAGGAGCCCGGTTTAAATGTCTGAAACCCTTCATAAATAAAGGGCTAATACTCAAATTTTGACTTACTTTTTGTCCTGATTTGGGTGTTTGTTTTTCATTTCATTTTTAATATTGTGTCCACAGGATTTTCCCCACATATTTCTGCTTGCATGCATACATAAATACATACATAAATCAATTTCATGGTCATGGGAGAAGCAGAGCCTATCCCAGTATGAGACAGCCTTGGGCTAAGGCTAATCCATCGCAGGGCCCACACTTCCAGAGAGTTACACTGGCACTACATTTGAAGTCATTACAATTAAGATAGATTTGGTTTGATACAATACAGTTTGTGGTGCCTTTTTACAGATGAATTGAAAAATGCATTAAAACAGACTTCCTACCCCGTTCTCACTCAACCGAATAAGTGGAACATGATCAGTGTCACCCATTTACTGTGCACATCACAGAATTACAAAAATCTCCTTCTCTAAAGAAGTCCTTGACTTTATGTTTAAAACCCTAGCAACTGAACCGTAAGCTGGTATATTTTCTTGGGGAGTTCTCATCCCATCAAGCATATTTTAGAAAGTAAGAGTAAAAATCCATCATTTGTAAAACAAGCTATTTTTGTATTTTTATACTTTTCTTGGAGGTAAAAAAGGGGGGGGGGGGTTGCGCTCCAGAGAGTTGAAATACGGTGAAAGGCGTTTCTGTTTAGATGTCAGGAGCGGCTTACCTCATCCTAATTGGTTCAAACACCCACAAGAATGCCCCATCCATTTTTCATTGGCTTAAATATGGGCAAAGCAAAAACAGACTTCCTTTTGAGAAAATAAGGAACATAAAAGGGAAAATTGTTCAAAATAACCTTATTTTGAAGACATTTAACTTTAGAAAAATTCATATCAAAATAAAGAAGGAGGAGTTGGTATAAATGTGAGTTCAGATGCAGTGATGAAATTGATTGTATAGTGCAATGTATACAAATACCCCACGAACAGTCCCACTTGTCATTAAAGAAGTGTCACCTGGCATTACCCATGAAATTTACTAAGACAATGGGCCTCGGTTAGAGTGCTCTCAATTAATCAGATCTGTACTATATAACTGACGGAGTATTTTTCTGTATACAATATTTGTTTTCATTTTTTTTTTAACCAGGGGCTAAAATTATTAGACCACTGGAGTGCCATATTCTTGAACATGCTACATACAGTAGGCCATGAGTATAATGTTAATGCAGTGGATGAGTTCTTACTTTTCCTAACCATTGCTTTTATAGATGTTATTTTTGAAAAACAGAATTTTACAAGGAACTGTATTCTTTTGAAGTCAAACAAGTAATTTGGAGGAATAATGGTAATCTCTCTATTATAAAAAAAATCCTGGAGAGAAACACTAGGGAGACGAGACGTGATCTTCACGTTAAGATCACGGAAGACACTTAAAAGACCCGCGAGACGAAAGAGATTGGCCACGGAGCGTCTCGCGGGGACCTTAAACATGAGACTTTGTGCCAAGAGATTGACCCAGGACCGTCTCACGGGAACGTAGAACATAAGATTCTTGCAAGACACACCCTACTTACAACCAATATCAAATAAGACCACGGGCAGCAAAACACTCAGTGGTGTAAAGGAGGCTTTGAGCACACACAGATCCAAGGCTCTCAGCGCATATAAAGCATATAAGGACAATACGCTAGAAATAAAACGTTGATGACTAAGCGAAGAAGAAAGCAGCTCGGAGAAAAGAGACTCAAAAGCATTGGAGAGAAAAAAGAGCAAAAAAGAAAAAATAATCTAGGTGCAAATTCAGAAAATAAGGAAAGTAATTATCAGCCCGGAACAAGTGGAACTGAAACAAAGCATGTCTAATTGGGCTCAGAATTAAAAGACAGAGAGTAAAAGACAAAGTAGAACTTCATAAAGACGTTCAAAAACATTGGCACAATACACATGCAGAGCAGGTTAGAGAATATGAAAGCAGTGGAATTCGAAAGGCTCAGAAAAAAAACATTGGCGCAATACACATGTGGAGAAAGTTAAAGAATATGAAAGTAGGAAAATTAGAAAGTATAAAAAAAGAAAGTAAAGATCGCAGTACCGCAAACAAATGGAAATTATTATTTGAAAAAGGGAAAATAATCACCACGGACCAGGTGTCATTAAAACAAAAGCAGGATAAAACAAGGTCAAAAATAAAAGACAGAGTAGAAAACAAAGTAAAATGTCATAAAGAGGTTAAAAAAACAAGGGGGCCAAACACATGCAGAGCAGGTTAGAGATAATGAAAACTAGAATTCAAAAGACTCAAAAAAAACGTAGGTGCAAAACACATGCAGAGCAAAATACAGAAAATGAAAGCAGAAAAAAAGTCAGTGTCAAAAAAAAAAGAAAGTAAACATCGCATTAGCACAAACAAAGAGAAATTATTACTCTGAGAAATAACGAAAAGGCAAATAGAGATCGAATATATGGACAAAGGTGATATGTCTGAAGTATGTATATATTGTAAGGCTTTGAAGTTTAAGTCAGAGAATTTCAAAAACAGGGTTTACCTCACATGTATTTATTGGTTACTTTGCAAAAAAAATTATTAACTGCTGATGATGTAGATCGTTTTGTCTGTGCTGAAATTCCAAACAGAGAAACCTGTCCTGAATTATGTTACAAAGTCATTAAGCACAAGTCTCACTGACCTCATTTAAAAGATTCAGCATATTGGGACTCGAAAGATTCCATATATTGTTTTTACAGAAGTTCTGAAATAAAAGTGAAACTAATGAAATAACAACATCCATCCATCCATCATCCAACCCGCTATATCCTAACTACAGGGTCACAGGGGTCTGCTGGAGCCAATCCCAGCCAACACAAGGCACAAGGCAGGAAAGAGACCCTGGGCAAGGCGCCAGCCCACCGCAGTGAAATAGCAACAATTCAAAGAAAAAAAAATCTTAAAAGTGTGTATCTGGAAAACCAAACTTGGGGATTGGTGAGCAGGGGGTGAAGTCCCCTAGTTTTCCATATAAATATAATTTCACTTTGTTCAACTTCCTATAAAAATGGTAGCTTCTACCCATATTTGAATGTTAACACTCTGTGTAATCTTACCAGAGTACTCACTCCCTTTTCATCTCCCTTGTGATCCTGGCCTATGTTCCTAGCATCAGTCAGCCAACTCTCTCCTTACATTCAATTTATTTATTGCACCAGACAGAACATGTCAGCCAAGCTCCAAAATCTCACCTGAGCTCCACAGCAGCCCTCTTTGAACCTCCAGTGTAGCTGTACTTTGAATCCTTAGTAAGCTATAAAGACCAGCTTTCATACTGCACACTTCATGTGCGCCCATTTCGTTATGTCCCTTGTGGGTGTGTGGCAGAGTCCTGAAATTCCACTGACATAACCCTTAAATTGGCTACTTGTCCCAAGCTTCACCACCTAGGAAGCATGTGCTCCCACTTCTCGGCCACGTAGTCTTGTGGGTTCTTTCCAGGGCCCCCTGCTGTAACTGTACCTGCCTCACCCCTCTGTGTCTTACAGTGATTTTCACACAAGCATCACACAAAGATACAGGTCCACCCCTACTTAGCCAGGCATATACAGTATCCCTTTGCCAGATGTCCTGGTGGGCACCATGTGTCCATTACCACCTTGCCCTTGAAGTCTTGGCACTATTTACTAAAGCGGTCACAGAATTTTACAAATATTTTAAAAGCAAATAATAACAGCCTGCCACCAACTCTAGCACTTCTCTTACATTCACCCATTTTTAACTTGATGCCACAATGTAAATTTAATCTGCTTAAAGTTGCAATGGCACATTAGATAACCGTAGAAACTGATGCATCACTGGATCTCAAAAGAAATGCCCTTCTTATGAAGTTAGGACCCCAGCCATAGACACATTCAGAATAAAAATTGTGAGCTGCATTTGGTTGGATTTTTGCTGAGCTGTAATCGAGTTCTGCTACCCTTAATCAAGTGCACCACGAACTGTTTATTCTCTCTTTCAAATCTAAAAAATAACATTTTCCACTAGAGTGACTGTTATATTTGAGTGGAAACTGTGTAAATTAAAGAGGTCTTTTTTCAGGTTATAAAGCTTATATAAAGTTACAACAAATAGCTATGGTAATCCAGGGTTTTGGCAAAAATCAAAGTAGTCTTCTGGTTCAACAACTTCTGTTGAATCCTGCAACACAGAGGAGGCCATCAAGCCATTTAAAACATTCCCTCAAAAATGAGCTCTCCACCTTATTAGTAGATGGGTATCTATCTGAGTGCTCATTGTGAAAAACTGATAATGAGATGTTTCATATCTTCAATCTGAGCTCAAAAGCTCTGCAAGAAAAAGCCACAGTCAACAATGGCTTCAATCACAGACCAAATCAGACTTGCTATAATGACAGAAGGATGTGGAGCAAGAATTCCTAAATTCCCTTGTGTGAGTGCTGGTTTTCTTTTGAGACAATTTCTTAAACTTAGCATAATTCTTTGTTATTCGGCTTGTTGTCCTCCTTCCAGTCTTTTATCAGAAACATCAGGATCCTCTGTCTGCCGCTCACTCTGCCCTCAGAGACCCAGCACCTCCAAATCTCTTGCCACCAAGTCTCCATACGTGTCTGCTTCTCCATCTTCTTCCTTTCTCAGACAGCCACCATGTTTTTCCCAATCAGGTCGTCCTCTCTGCTTCACACTGAGTGTGCCCAAACCACCTCATCCTACTTGCCATGGCTTTCTTCCATTCTCCTGACCCCTGCCGTTTTGCAGACTTTTTCGTTTGTTTTTTCTTTCTCTTCAATTGAACCTCAGCTTCCTGATGACCAAACTGTGACACCTGCCCAGTCACACTGACTGGACTAATGTCTTAAATTGCAAACAACATTCACATAAACTTTAGTGAGATAGGACAGTTGCTGTGACTGCCAGCCACATAGACTCAGTCTGATTAACCTGTGACTGGCAAGACATTTTATCTTTAGTCATAGGGAAAAGTTTGTGCATGCATGAGAGCCGACAACCAATGAATGCTCACCCAGATGTATGGTGTGTATTTATACCTCACACAACAGAACAGAAAAATGAAAGAAAAGGGAAGACATTGTGGTTGTACTCCCCACACCTGGAAAGCCGTCACACAGGCACTGGCTCAGTCAGGAAACACACTGTTACCTGTCATAATGTGGCAAATTCACAATAATTTAGAAATTTAAAGCTGTGTTGGGAAGTCTTCATGTGTAATTGTGTAATTAGTCATCCCATGCTGTTTCTGGTCATATAATCTGACATCCTCAGGTGATGACATCGGCACCTGCGGTTGACAAGTCTGACGTCCCCTCCACCTAGAAGTTGTGTAGTGCATCGCTGGCTTCATACTTAAGTTTTCCTGGCACTCGTTGATCCTTTTCAACTCCACCACTTGATGGATTTTATCAATGAAGCTGTAACTCTCTCCTTCATTGCTGTTTCACAGATGTTTAGTAGTTCACGTTTTTGTTTTTAGCTCTACATTTCTTCTGTCTTGTCATCATCTCATGTTGCAGAGTCCCCAATACTGCTCAGGAGAGTCTGTCTCGCCTGTCGACTCCAGTTACTTCTCTTTTTCATTCTGATTCAACTGCTTCCAAATAGTTTGTGTTAAAGCAAAAAGGAGAGCCATTCATTCAGGCACTATGTTTTCCAGTCCATTTACCCAGGAGAGTCACACACAAAGAGCAGTTAATGTAGTGAAGATCAGTCTCCTAGAACGGTAACACATTTCAAGTCTTTTCAACCTGTATATTGATTTCTGATTTTTGTTTTTGATATACTCTGTTCATCCCCGAGCGGAAATTGTCTTTTTGCACGACCTTTTGTGGGTGAGAGCGTTGGGTCAGCCATCGTGGAGCAATTGTCAGGTTAAGGGCCTTGCTCAAGGGCCCAACAGATCCCTTCTGGTAGTAACAGGGTTTGAACTGGCAAATTTCTAGATAAAGGCGCAGATCCTTAGCCACATCATTAGCCAGTTTAGAAAATTGAAGGAAATAAAGCAACCTAGCAAAGTTAAGGAAAATCCCATGAATTGGTAAAACAAAGAAACAGAGAGTTCCAAAGAAAAAAAAAACTCCCACTAATGATTCAAAATTCCCACCAGAGGAGGAAAACTGTCAAACCCACACTAGCTAGGAAAGGGCAAATGTAGAATCTTTATAAATAAATAGATTTATTTTCTCAAAAATTCTCTGAAAACAGAAAAAGTCAGAAGAGCACATAAAGGCCAAAGGTGTAGCTTCAAAGGCCAAAGCAAATAATGTCCCAGTAAAAAAAAAGAAAACGTAACACAGAAAAAAAATCCAATAAATCACAAATAATCAAAATCAATAGTCACAGGAGAACTCACCCACCACCTGGTGCATATAATGAACTGCAAGGGACTGGGGTTTAAAGGCTGAGGGTATTCCCTTGTAAAAAATGAGAAATGTGAACCCCAGATAGGATAGGAACCCTGGCTGGAAGACAACACTGTGAAGTTGTATTTGTATAACTTGCCAGCACAGACCTTCCTGGAAAGGATGACTCCGCTTTCAGCATTAGGCGTAAATGCTCAAAATAGCCTAAATCACAACAAGATGACAATCTTTGATCTAATGGGAATTCCCAAGCAGCACAAGGAGTCTGTGTCTAGATTAAGGATGCGGGATCTACACTACTTATGTTTATTACTACTACTACTAGTACAGGAAAGAAGCTTAGTTAACGAATGGTAGAAAGCTAGGAATTATTAAACTTAATTACAATAGGAGGCTTATTACAGGCCGGAATAAAGAAGTTGGATGGAAGAAAACATGCAGCATTCCCAAAGCCTAGGAATGTGAAGAGTTTGCAATATTGTGAAAAGGAAACTATTTTTGTACTATTTAGGGATTTTCAAAACGACTTAAGGAGGTGAAATGAGCGGAGTGCATATGGAATGAGTATATACGGGGAAAGATGGGTTTACGCAGCGAACTAAGGGGCAAAAATCACTTAATATCACTGAGAGAAGAGAGGATAACGTGAGGTACAAAAAGAACCAAAGAGACAAGGACAAGATAAGCTAAGGAAAATTAGATTATTTGGGAAAGACTTGAAAAACAGAGAGAGCTGAAGTGATGGTCAGGCCACTTAAACAGATGGAGCTTCAGGTAAGAATTTCACTGCAGTTCTTTGCATGTGACTAACTACCCCTGACAGTCTACTACTAGTTAATGACTGATATTTCTAATTTTTGTCCTTGTTACATTAGCTGGCTATATTCTGATGTCACTCTTTAGTCATAAATACAATGCAATATAATATAATATTGCTAGCAGGGAGTCAGATTTGTTTCCGGTGGGTGTGGGACCCCACCAGAGCTGCCCTTCATCCCGGATTTTGTTCTGTAATTTTTAAGGACAGAATTTCTAAGAACATCCATGGAGTTCAGGGTGTCCAGTTTGCTGATCTCTTTTTCCTTTTGCAGATGATGTGGTTCTGTTGACTCCATTGGGCTGTGACCTTACACTGGAGTGGTTTCAAGCCTGAGTGTGAAGCAGTTGTGATGAAGAATCAGCATCTCCAAGTTCAAGGTCATGGCTCCCAGCTATAAAAAGGTGGAGTGCCCTCAAGAGGCTGGGGATGCCTCAAGCAGAGGAGTTTAGGTATCTTGGGATCTTGTGTTTAGTGAGGACTAGCAAAATACCCGCGCTTCGCAGCGGCGAAGTACTGCCTTAAAATTTTTATTAAGAAGACAATTAAACCTTTTTAAAACTGAGGGAAAATATACCAATAATTATTTGTTAAGGATCTCTTTGTATGCCACGTTGTCAGTTCGGCCCTTCAGTTGTAATATGACCAAGCTGTAGCTGTGTGCTGAGCTTACTCTTGAGCATGCAACGTACAGTTGGCCATGTGAACAGTAATCTTGTTTCAAATCTCACAGCTTGGATGGCTGCTGTCATAATCAGTTTGAGTTTAATGGTTTCTTTCAATTACGACAGTATTTTTAGGACTTGTGTTGAAGAGACATTCGGCATCTGTCAAGCGTTGTAAGTATACAACCAGTTTGATTGATAACTTCACATCCAGCTTTTGAGAGTTTAAACATTTCTAAACATCAAAGTGTCCACTACTGAAAACATCACCTGTGAATCTAAGATGTTTAAGAGGCATTGGCGGTTGTCCAAAGGTGTAAAATATTTGGCCATTTTGGTACACTTAAGCATTTCATTCTTCTAGTGCTCCTGTGTAGTATAATTATCTCCAGTACCGTCATCAGTCCACACCTTGAACCTGTCCCAGTCATTCAATACATATGACACAATGTTTCTCCGGATATCAAGAGTGAGCCTGATATGGCCGTGCAATATGTAACAAAGAGAATGGAAAAGGCAGGTGCCATCTACAGGCATGGAAACCACTTGGTAAGTGATAGTTCTTTGATCGATGGTGATCACCTCGATAGACATGTTAATGCGGGTACGGTTGGAATGATAAAGGAAATGGGTACCTGAACAATGTAAAGTAAGTCTAAAATACCTACACAATAACTATAATCGTAATAAATGAACAATAAAACAGCGGAGAAGCCGTGGATTAAATAAAAAGGCTGTAGTTATCAGCAGGGAGACGTGAATACCGTGGCGAAGCAAGGAAGGGAATGTAGAGACTGGAGCGACAGACGGCCTTATATAGACAGGCATCCAACAACGTGGGAGGCGTTGGGATGGGGGACCCAACGCCGCCTCACATGGTGACCGAGCTGCAGGCTATGGACGTATATATGTACGTAAGTAGGATTCAGTTAGGGTTGGGAACCCGTGTACCAAATTTCTTGAAGATGGGCCCATAAGTAACAAAGACCGTTGAAAAGTTCAATATGACGGCCGACAGTGGCATCATATCACAGAAATAAGTACCAAATTTCAGCCTTCTACCTACACGGGAAGTTGGAGAATTAGTGACGTTGGAAAGTTCAATATGGCAGCTGACAATGGCGTCACACCACCGAAATAAGTATATACATTGGTTTCGGTTAACGCAGGGAAGCCGCCTACCAAATTTCGTTAAGATGGGGCCATGAATAAGAAAGTTCAAGATGGCGGACGCTGTTGATTGTTATGACCGTTACGCGTAGAATTTCGAAATGAAACCTGCTTAACTTTTGTAAGTAAGCTGTAAGGAATGACCCTGCCAAATTTCAGCCTTCTACCTACACAGGAAGTTGGAGAATTAGTGATGTTTGGAAAATTCAATATGGCGGCCGACAGTGGTGTCATACCACCGAAATAAGTACGTACATCAGTTTTGGTTAACATAAGGAAGCCACGTACCAAATTTCTTGAAGATGGGGTCAGCCTTCTACCTACACGGGAAGTTGGAAAATTAGTGACGTTGGAAAGTTCAATATGGTGGCCGACAGTGGCGTCATACCATTGAAATAAGTACGTACATTGGTTTCGGTTAGCACAGGGAAGCCACCTACCAAATTTCGTGAAGATGGGGCCATAAATAAGAAAGTTGAACATGGCGGACGTTGTTGACCGTTATCGACCGTTATGACCGTTATGTGTAGAATTTCGAAATGAAACCCGCTTAACTTTTGTAAGTAAGCTGTAAGGAATGAGCCTGCCAAATTTCAGCGTTCTACCTACACAGGAAGTTGGAGAATTAGTGACGTTGTAAAGTTCAATATGGCGGCTGACAGTGGCGTCATACCACTTAAATAAGTATGTACATTGGTTTCGGTTAGCGCAGGGGAGCCGCCTACCAAATTTCGTGAAGATGGGGCCATGAATAAGAAAGTTCAACATGGCGGACATTGTGAAAATTAGTGACGTTGGAAAGTTCAATATGGCGGCCGACAGTGCCGTCATACCATCGAAATAAGTACATATGTCAGTTTCGGTTAGCGCAGGGAATCCGCCTACCAAATTTCGTGAAGATGTGGCCATAAATAAGCAAGTTGAACATGGCGGACGTTGTTGACCGTTATGACCGTTATGTGTAGAATTTCGAAATGAAACATGCTTAACTTTTGTAAGTAAGCTGTAAGGAATGACCCTACCAAATTTTAGCCTTCTACCTACACGGGAAGTTGGAGAATTAGTGATGTTTGGAAAATTCAATATGGCGGCCGACAATGAGGTCATACCACCGAAATAAGTACGTACATCGGTTTTGGTTAGCGCAGGGAAGCCACCTACCAAATTTCGTGAAGATGGTGCCATAAATAAGAAAGTTCAACATGGCGGACGTTGTCGACCGTTATCGACCGTTATGACCATTACGTGTAGAATTTCGAAATGAAACCTGCTTAACTTTTGTAAGTGAGCTGTAAGGAATAAGCCTGCCAAATTTCAGCGTTCTACCTACACAGGAAGTTGGAGAATTAGTGATGAGTCAGTCAGTGAGTGAGTCAGTGAGTGAGTGAGTGAGTGAGTGAGTGAGTGAGTGAGTGAGGGCTTTGCCTTTTATTAGTATAGATAGAAGGAAGTGGGAGATTGACAGGCAGATCAAGGCAGCATCCCCAGTCACGAGGACACCATAATGATCAGTTATGGTTAAGAGGGAGCCAAGCTGAACAGCAAAGCTCTTGATTTGCCAGTCAATCTACAGTATGTTCCTACCCTCACTTATATGACTAAAAGAACTGGATCATGGATAGAAGCAGCAGAAATGAGCTTGTTTCTCAGGGTGTCTAGGCTCAACAATAGAGACAGGGTGAGGAACAGAGACATTTTAGAGGAGCTCAATGTGAAGCTGCTGCTGCTGCTGCTCCTCATGGAAAGGTGCCAGTTGAGGTGGTTTGGGCATCTGATTAGGATGCCTTCCTGGGGAGGTGTTTCACGATTGTCCAACCCAGAGGAGACCTAGGGGCAGATCTAGGACATGTTGAAGAGATTATTTCTCTCAGCTGCCCTCACAATGCCTCGGTACTCCCCTGAGGAAGCAGAGGAGGTGGCGGGGAAAGGGGGTAGCTTGGCATCTTTGCTTAGGCTGTTGTCACCACCACCCAGAATAGATTATCAGTAGAAAATGGATGGATGGATGGATGGACAATGCAATGTGGAAGGTGAATACATGAAAGGTATTCCTGACAACTTTTTTTTTTTTGCAGTGCTCTTTCAATTGTATTAGAATGGCGAACATTAAAGAGCTCAGCACACACCTAACAGAGGATATTAAACAGGCCTCCAAAGTCAAGACATACAGATGTCTCTTTTACGGAAAACCAAGATGCACAGCCACAGCAGCTTTTCTAACAAGAGTATACTGTAGCAGCAGTACTAGTACTATCAGGAGTACATGGGCCAGGTTAGTGTTTCAGAAAAAGCTGTGTGGCTTAAAGAAAATCGAGTGAAGTGGCAGGATTAAGGGGAAGAAAGTGAGCCAAACAAAGTGTGGGATGGCAAAACACCCTGAAATGTGTGAAGTAGGACAGGGTGTGTTGAGGAGTACAGGAAGTGGTGGTATGAGGGGGTAAGTCCAGGGCTACACAGTGCCCTCCCAGTGGCCTGCCTCATTAGTGTTATTCACAGTAGGACTGCAGGGTAACATACAGTCAAGAAATTTCCAGTGATGAGAGTCCATTGACCCCCTTTGCCAAACGGCCTTGCTCAACTGCCAGTCAGCACATTACATCAAGCGCAGTGTGGGCAGCTGCTGCTCCACCGGACACATTCACAGCTGCATCTGTTTGTATTCACAGCATCAGAAGTACCCCCTATTTTAAACAAATGAGAGCTGTTAGCCAGCACTTCGTAGAGTGACCCAAAATGTTTATCCTTCACTTTTTTTTAAGAAGCTGGTTATATTATCTTTAATTTACTTGTCCTTATTTGCTTTGTAAAGCACTTTGAAAGCTTCTCATAAAACAAGCATTAAGTGATAGATGAAAGACATTCCTGCCTGTGGTACTTGAACCCTCAGCCCTATCTGCACCTTACTGAATAATCAGACTTTCTCCAAGTTCAGACCTGACAATGACCACAGTTAAGAAGCTAAAGATGTTAGAAGGAAATGGTATGTGATTTAATCATGAATAGGAATCGGTCCCCGGGTGCCCATCAGGTACTTACAAAGTGAGAACAAAGGGGAACAAAGTTCCAAAATGAAATCTAGTACAGATGTGAAAAATCCTGTAATAACAAAACACAATCACAAACCCAAGAACTCTCCACTCCCAAGCGGATTTCAATGAACTGCAAGGAGCTGTGGGATCCCCCTCTTTATAGGGATGAGGGCAGCCCCTTGCAGTGATACAGGGTAGGTAGGTGGCACCACCTCTTGGGGAACCGCTAAAAAATACAAGGAAAATAACACGGCCATAGGGAATATACACTATATGGACAAAAGTATTGGGACACCTGACCGTTACACCAACAAGGACTTTAATGACATTGCATTCAAATACATGGACTTTAATATGGAGTTGGTCCCCTCTTTGCAGCCATAACAGCTTCCACTCTTCTTGGAAGGCTTTCCATCAGATGTTAGAATGTTTCTGTGGGAATTTGTGCCCATTCATTCTGTGGAACATTTATGAGGTCAGGCACTGATGCTGGACGAGTAAGGCCTGGCTTGTAATCTCCATTCAAGTTCATCCCAAAGGTGTTTGATGGGGTTGAGGTCAGGGCTTTCTGTGGGCCAGTCAAGTTCTTCCACACTGAACTCTTCCCACAGTCATGCTGGATTAGAAAAGGGCCTTCCCAAACTGTTTGTACAAATTAGGAAGCATAGTGTTGTCCAAAATGTCTTAGTATGCTGAAGCCCTTCACTGGAAGTAAGAGATCCAGCCCAAACCCTAAAAAACAACCCCACACCATTATCCCTTTTCCACCAACCTTTACAGTGCAGTCAGGCAGGTAATGTTCTCCCATCATCCACCAAACCCAGAGTCGCCCATCTGACTACCAAACAGAAGTGTGATTAGTCACCCCGTAGAACACATTTCCACCACTCCATCTGACGCTTGGCATTGCACTTGGTGATGTGCATTCAGCTGCTCGGCCATGGAAACTCATTCCATGAAGCTCCTGCCAAACAGATTTTGTGATTGCATTAATGCCGGCAGAAGTATGGAACTCTTCAGCTATGGAATCAGCAGAACATTGGCAACTTTCACACTCCTTGAACCCCGCTCTGTGACTTAATATGGCCTTTCTCTTCATGGCTGAGTTGCTGTTGTTGCTAAACACTTCCACTTTCCAGTAATACCACTTAAAGTTGATTGTGGAATATTTAGCAGGGATGATATTTCACAAACCGTCTGATTGCAATGGTGGCATCCTATCACAGTAGCACACTTGAAGTCACTGAGCTCTTCAGGATGACCCGTTTTGTTTCACAAATGTTTATAAATGTAGACACCCTAACACCTGTGACAATGGGTCTGATTGAAACACCGGAAGTCGATATTTAAGAGGTGGGTCCCAATACTTCTGTCCATATAGTGTAGCAAAAAATAACAAGCAAAAGTAACTAACATAAATGAATGGTTTAAAAATAAGCAAAAAAGACAAGAATCTGAATCCCAGAGCTCCCTCTCTTCATTGCATTCCCATAACACCTGCTTCTCAGATGCTGTCATTTCAAGGCACGCTGCTTCCACTTTTATACTTCCCATCTTTCAAAGGGGACTCTCAGCGAGCTTCCATTGCATTTACTTCTCTTTGTGTTTCTTTTATTCACACTTCCTCTTACGATCGCGTCACCAAAGCCAAACCAACCAATTGGATTGCTCATAGGGACTGGACACACACAGGGACCCTTACCGTTTTATCATATAGTAGATGTACGGTTGCTCACAAGTGCTTGGGGCTCATCTGCAATAAGCACAGCGACCAGAGGGCCGAGGCAAAACCAATCGTTGACCAACGATTCTCACTCCCCCAGAGAACACAGGATGAGTCCCAGGATGAGCCATGACATCACTTTTAGAGGGCCTACCCCTTCTGCCCTCAGCATGGAAATTTGGTGCCAATTTACACTACTATTCAAAGGTTTTAGAACACCTCAGTTTTTCCAATTTTTCTTCAAATATAATCACCTGAAATGCAAAGAATGACCTAAAATGGTGAAAAGTTTTACATTTAAAGTTTAGGTTAGCGAAAACTGAAAAAAAAAGAAATATCAGAATATTATAAATGGGTCTTCTTCAGAGAACAACTACCGTATATACTCACGTATAAATCGAATCTTGAAACCTGAAAAATCGATCATAAAATCAGTTATACACCCGTTCAAAAATGGGACACTTAATTTTTTTTTTACATCTTCTTGCCTCCTCCAATGTCTCATCAGTTTCTCAGACACTTCGAATTTTGTTGCAGCAGCACAGTTACCATTTTCTTTCACCATGTCAATAACTTTTAATTTAAAACCAGCTTCATATTTTCTTCTGATCGAACGCTCCATCGTAGATAAGGGATGCTCTTATGATAAAGGTGTATGAGGGTGTGAGATACAAAAAACACAAATCAGTGCAAACATCGCTTCAGAATAGTTCAGGTATTACTGTGTGGTAATGCAGGCACAGTAGAGACAGGGAGAGAGAAAGAGAGAGAGGTTAGGAGCATGCACTGACACAGCGCATTGCCGCACACTCATATAAAATAAAGGCAGTATGCTCCATGGTTATTCTCTCAGGTGGGTGTTAGCATATCACAATCTCTTGGACCAATAGCGGGAATTTTCCGCATTCAACATTATAAAATACCAGAAATTATATGATAAAATCAAGACCCGACTTATATACGAGAGAACTTATCCACGAGTATATACAGTAATAGGTTACAACCTACAGACATTCTGCAGCAATTCAGTAAATGGAGCCTTGCAAGCTAAGGCAAACAATTTGCACAGGTGTCCCAACTCCTTTTGATTACTTAAAAGCCCTCTGTGTGTCTTGAAGCAGACTGTGTTAGTACACTCTCCGAAGTTCTACTTGGATAATATTACAGTGATAATGGCAAGAGAACAGCAATTAACAAATGAAATGAGACAGAGCATTATTAACCTTAGACATGTAGGCCTTTCATTTAGAGAAACTTCCAAAAAAAAATCCAAGTGTCAGTGAGTCCAGTGGGTTCCTACATAATTCAAAGGCCATTGGAAACTGGTAGAAACTCTAATAGGAAGAGATTTGGCAATCACAGTTTCTGAGGGCCACCATTAGTGTGATCACAGGCATCTCACAGCACAACAGCGTCAAGCACAGCTTAACAGTGCAGGTCGACAAAAGCAAGAAGAGGAGAATTTGCGCTGCAGGTCTGACAGGACGAGTGGCGGGAAGAAAGCCATTCATTAAATGACAACATAGGATGTTGAAATACTGGCTGTGGGCTACTGCAGACTGGACCACTCAGTCAGTCATTTATTACCCAAGTCATTATATCCTAACACAGGGTCACGGGGGACTGCTGGAGCCAATCCCAGCCAACACAGGGCACAAAGCAGGAACAAATCCTGGGCAGGGCGCTAGCCTACCACAGTCTTATGGATCAATGAATCCAAATTTGAAGTCTTTGGTTCATCACTCGGGGTGTCTCTATGCTGCCCAGTTGGTGACAGGATGGTTCGTTCCTCAGTGTGTGACACCAACTGTCAGACATGTAGGAGGGAGTGTGATGGTCTGGGGGTCTTTTGCTGGAGGCAGAGCTGGTGACTTGCACAGAGCGACTGTCATTCTGTATCAGAAGGGAGTACCACAGAATCATACTGCAGCACCATGCAGTACCTTTTGGACTGTGTCTAGTAGGTGTAGAGTTCATCCTACAGCAAAACAATGACCCATAATAAACTTCCAGGCTATGTCAGAACTACATTAAAAGAAAATAAGAAGGTGCACTTCAAAACATGGACTGGCCAGCACGGTCCCCAGACATAAACCCCATTGAGTTAGTTTGGGATGAAGTGGAAAAGCAACCTACAAGTGCAACACATTGGTGGGGACTTCTGCAACAGTCTTGGGAAGATCGTTCTGAGCAAAATGTGATTAACCTGATGGAAAGAATGGCACATGAGTGTTTGACTGTTATATCAGCAAAAGGTGCAGGCTACTTTGATGAATTAAAAATTTGAGAAAAATTCTGTACACTTAATGATTCCTTAACTTATTTTTTATTTGCCACTGTTCATTTGTTCTTTGCCTTAGCCCAGCCACAAGGGATGGACAAACCAGTGTTTCTTTGTGCCGGTCCCAAGCCTGGATAAATGGGGAGGGTTATGTCAGGAAGGGCATCCGGTGTAAAATTTTGCCAGATCAATATGCGGACAACAATACAAATTTCCATACCGGATCAGTCGAGCTCCGGGTTAACAATGACCGCCACCAGTACTGTTAGCCAACAGGGTGCTGGCGGAAATTGGGCTACTGTTTGCCGAAGAAGAAGGAGAAGAAAAGGGGGGGGGAGATGTGTCCAGAGGCAGAAGGAGAGGAGGAAGGTAAAGAAAGTGGAACTGAGGGTAGGAACTTTGAATGTTGGCAGTATGACTGGTAAGGGGAGAGAGTTAGCAGATATGATGGAGAGAAGGAAGGTTGATATATTGTGCGTGCAAGAAACTAAATGAAAGGGGAGTAAGGCCAGAAGATTTTTGGAGTGAGTTGGATGAAATGATGAACAGTGTACCCAAGTGACAGAAAGTGGTGATTGGAGCGGATTTCAATGGGCATGTTGGTGAAGGGAACAGTGGAGATGAGGAGGTGATGGGTAAGTATGATATTAAGGAGAGGAATGAAGAAGGTTAGAGGATAGTGAATTTTGCCAAAAGGATGGACATGGCTGTGGTGAATACGTATTTTTTAGAAGAGGGAGGAACATAGGGTTATGTACAAGAGTAGAGGAAGATGCACACAAGTAGATTAAAAGAGTCAATCTGAAGGAGATTGAAGACTGCAAAGTGGTGGCAGGGGAAAGTGTAGTTAAGCAGCATAGGATGGTGGTCTGTAGGGTGACGTTGGAGATCAAGAAGAGGAAGAGAGTGAGGGCAGAGCCAAGAATCAAATGGTGGAATTTGAAAAAGGAAGACTGCAAGGTTATGTTTAGGGAGGAGGTGAGGCAGGCACTGGTTGGTAGTGAAGAGTTACCAGACAGCTGGGAAACTACAGCAGATGTAGTAAGGGTGACAGCAAGAAGGGTGCTTGGCGTGACATCTGGAAAGAGGAAGGAGGAAAAGGAAACCTGGCGGTGGAATAGGGAAGTACAGGAGAGTATACAGAGGAAGAGGATGGCGAAGAAGAAGTGGGATAGTCAGGGAGATGTGAAAAGTAGACAAGAGTACAAGGAGATAAGGCACAAGGTGAAGAGAGAGGTGGCGAACGCTAAAGAAAAGGTTGTGAGTTGTATGATGAGTTGTATGAGAGGTTGGAAACTAAGGAGGGAGAAAAGGACCTGTACCGATTGGCTAGACAGAGGGACCAAGCTGGGAAGAATGTGCAGCAGGTTAGGGTGATAAAGGATAAAGATGGAAACATACTCACAAGCAAGGGGAGTGTGTTGAACAGATGGAAAGAGTACTTTGAGAGGCTGATGAATGAAGAGAATGAGAGAGAGAAGGTTGGATGATGTGGAGATAGTGAATCAGGAAATGCAACGGATTAGCAAAGAGGAAGTAAGGACAGTTATGAAGAGGATGACAAATGGAAAGGCCGTCGGTCCAGATGACATACCTGTAGAAGCATGAAGGTGTCTAGGAGAGATGACAGTGGAGTTTTTAAACCAGATTGTTTAATGGAATCTTTAAGTGAGAGGATGCCTGAAGAGCGGAGAAGAAGTGTACTGGTGCCGATATTTAAGAATAAGGGGGATGTGCAGGAGTGCAGTAACTACAGGGGAATAAATTGATGAGCCACAGCATGAAGTTATGGGAAAGAGTAGTGGAAGCTAGGTTAAGAAGTGAGGTGATGATTAGTGAGCAGCAGTATGGTTTCATGCCAAGAAAGAGCACCACAGATGCGATGTTTGCTCTGAGGGTGTTGATGGAGAAGTATAGAGAAGGCCAAAAGGAGTTGCATTGCATCTTTGTGGACTTGGAGAAAGCATATGACAGGGTGACAAGAAAGGAGCTGTGGTATTGTATGAGGAAGTCAGGAATGGTAGAGATGTATGTAAGAGTTGTATAGGATATGTACGAGGGAAGAATGACTGTGGTGAGGTCTGCGGTAGGAGTGACGGATGCATTCCAGCTGGAGGTGGGATTGCATCAGGGATCGGCTCTGAGCCCTTTCTTATTTGCAATGGTGATGGACAGGTTGACAGATGAGATTAGACAGGAGTCCCCGTGGACTATGATGTTTGCTGATAACATTGTGATCTGTAGCGAGAGTAGGGAGCAGGTTGAGGAGGCCCTGGAGAGGTGGAGATATGCTCTAGAGAAGAGAGGAATGAAGGTCAGTAGGAACAAGACATAATACATGCATGTAAATAAGAGGGAAGTCAGTGGAATGGTGAAGATACAGGAAGTAGAGCTGGCAAAGGTGGATGAGTTTAAATACTTGGGATCAACAGTACAGAGTAATGGGGATTGTGGAAGAGAGGTGAAAAAGAGAGTGCAGGCAGGGTGAAGAAGAGTGTCAGGAGTGATTTGTGACAGATGGATACCAGCAAAAGTGAAAGGGAAGGTCTACAGGACGGTAGTGAGACCAGCTATGTTATATGGGTTGAAGACGGTGGCACTGACCAGAAAGCAGGAGACAGAGATGGAGGCGGCAGAGTTAAAGATGCTAAGATCTGCATTGGGTGTGACGAGGATGGACAGGATTAGAAGTGAGTACATTAGAGGGTCAGCTCAGGTTGGATGGTTGGGAGACAAAGTCAGAGAGGCGAGATTGTGTTGGTTTGGACATGTGCAGTGGAGAGATGCTCAGTATATTGGGAGATGGATGCTAAGGATAGAGCTGCCAGGGAAGAGGAAAAGAGGAAGGCCTAAGCGAAGGTTTATGGATGTTGTGAGAGAGGACATGCAGGTGATGGGTGTAACAGAACAAGATGCAGAGGACAGGAAGATATGGAAGAAGATGATCCGCTGTGGCAACTCCTAACGGGAGCAGCTGAAAGAAGAAGAAGTTTATTTGTTCTTTGCCTTGATTTCATGAAACAGTAAGACATTAAACTGTGTGCATTTCCTTAAAAACGGAGGTTTTCTAAAATGTCGGACAATGGTAATGCAGACCACACTCACTTAGAGAGTAGAACTCCACGATGGAGGAGGCTTCTACCAAGGAGCCTACAAGATCTGACACTTCCTACTGTTCTGATTCTTTGCAATATTATTTTCATTTTCATTATTAAACGGGGTACTTGGCCAGCGCTTGACCCTTTATGGCATTCGGTTTGTTTTAATTTACAGAGTTACAGTATGTATGTATGTATGTATGAAGACAGAGATATGTGTGTCTATGTAGGGTCCCGGAAAATAAAACGGGTCTAGAAACGAAAAATAAAAATCCCCACAAAAAGTTAGAATGTCTATGTAACAATCTCTCAATTAAAAAATAAACACTTGCTCAAAAAAAGCCATTTTTTGCAATAAGCGACGAACTAAATTAATTAATTCTGCTGTTCATTGACATAGGTGCCCACTGCTCCTCCTCAGACAAATGAGGACACTGAATTAATGGTGGGACCTCCTCATAATCCCCCTGATTCTAATTTCAGGTTAAGCTGCTCTAAACCTAAGTACTGAACAAAAAATAAATGTGAGATGTACAAGACAGGACAGAGCAGACGCTTTTGAATGCTAAAAAGCGGCATGAATGTATTAAAAACACCCGCGTGAACGGGAACAAAAACAGAGTGACAGGAAACCAAAGGACAGGACAGAGAAAACACTTGACTGATAAAGTCACAAGAAGATTTGTTCCATTTTACACCTGTGCTTATTTTTGTCTTTTTGTCTTGTGTGTTTCGATGTACAATGTGACCTTTATTTAAATGTTTTGGACCGTAGTAGCAAGTTCATACAGTGACTGAGTGCAGGAGTTAAGGGATTCCATCTGTAGAATTTGAAATCAAGTGTCTTACTGTGCTTTACATTAACACTGTACCCCTGGGGGCTCCACTCACAAAAACACTGCCATTTAAACACCAGTTCCTCACACTTTTACTATAATGCCGACAAGCTCACCCTTAACCCCACCTCTAGCATTTGTTGTTGTTAAGCCATGACTACCTGCTGTGTGACACTGTGTTCTCTGTCTGGAAAGGGTGACATCTTAGCCTTGGGCTCCAGCTTAACCAGTCACTTATAACACATACCAGTTTATTCCTAGAAGATTAAAGTATTTACTTGTGACTGCAGCAATGCCTTTTTAAAAAAATTATTTGGGCCAATTGCTGAAGAATCGTTTCTGCATTTTATCCCAGCATGCCTGTGCTACAGAAAGACAACACATGGAAATCAGAACTTTAGAGTCAAGTTTCAACTGGAAATGTGAGTGCGTAGACTGGAGACTTTGTCTTCCAAAATGCAACCCGTCTTTAGTTGCATTTGCATAAGTTGTAATGAGAAAAGAAGCAACATGTAGAGGCACCTACTGTTGTCATCATGTTGGTCGGTCTGTCTGTCTGTCTGTCTCAGATGCCCGGGTTGCCCGCAGCTGGCACCCTCCTCCACAGCCACTCTGTCCAGATTGAACACCGACTTATCATCAGTTTATTGTTCTGCACAGCAAATCTCAAAAAAAAAAAAAAAAAATGAACAATTCCAATGACCTCTAACTTGCATCATCACAATTTTTCCCCACCATAAGCTGCCAGCTGCACAAGAGGGATAAGCCGCCAGACCAACCCGTACAGTTGGTGACCAGAGTCCATGGCAGGGCACTTAAAAGCACTAGTAAAACTCCACTTTAAAACAAACTCAGCCTCTCTTTAAAACAGGACATTAAAAGAATAACAATCACAATTAAAACAACAAACAATAAGTCTGTTAAAGGACCGTAATTAAAAAAAAAACTACGTGGGTCCTTCTCATGAGTCAGGCACCAAATCTTCTCGCTGTTCTTCTCTTCACTTCACTGTCCGTCCCACCTCTGCTGCCAGTTGTGATGTCCAGGTTTCCACAGCCGCCACGACATGATGCATGCTGAGCCTCTCTTCAGCCACACAGTGACTTGTCACCAGCCGCCATGTGCACCCACGGACCCCTAAATTGCAACATTACATCATCTGTCCTGCAGGAAATAACTACACTATATCATCACAATTATTTTTCAAATACGACTCACTGCTGCAAAAATGTAATATGTATTTGATGCAGTAAATAAACTGAAATTAAAAATGCAACAAACAGCTAACTAGCTCACCCCCTATCACACCTGTATGTTTGTCCATTGCGTATTTTTTAACTTCTTTCCTGGGGTGGAAATTCACACTACTCGACCATCTGACAACCACTGAGTAGCGGATTTGACTGTAAAGTCTAATTTATGGGTTCACTTCCCACCATTAGGAGTGACCCTTAGGAGGTTTGTCACTTCATCTGCTGAGATTCACATGATTATTAACTCTGGATGTGCAAGTGGATATACTAGTGTAGTCAGGCAAGACCAAATATTAAGGTGTTGTCACACATTTCTGCTACTGTTAATCCACCTTAATAAAAGGAAAAGTGTCTGTGTGTCCTTCTGGTTGCTATGTCTCTGTCTTTCCAACAACAACACAAACATTTGTGTTAATACAATGATTTGCATTTTTCATTTTAACAGATGGTGCATCACACACGTTCACCCTGCTTTTCAAGTCCCATAGCAAATTGCATATAACAGAGACCTCTGCATTGCATTTGTTGCTCCAACAGATGGCACATCACAAACATTAACACTGTTTATACAATGCCAAATGGCATATTACAGACAAATGCATTGCATTTTTCCATTCCAACAAACGGTGCTGTAGAAATCAAATACAGGGTCTCACATGAGAACGTCACCCAGTCTTAGTGTCAAAGTTTTATCATCCTTAATAAAAGCATTTGTCTTTGTAACTGAGTCCACCTTTTTGCTATGTCTCTGTCATTCCAACAAGTAGCACATCACACATATTAACATTGTTTTAACAAGTCCTATACCCAATGGCATATAAAAAAGACGTCTGCATTGCATTTGTTGCAGCAACAGATGGCACATTACAAACATTAACACTGTTTACATAATACCAAATGACATGCATTGCATTTTTCCATTCCAACAAACGGTGCTGTAGAAATCAAATACAGGGTCTCACATGAGAACATCACCCAGTCTTAGTGTCAAAGTTTTATCCACCTTAATAAAAGGATGAGTCTTTGTAACTGTGAGTTCATCTGTTTGCTATGTCTCTGTCATTCCAACAGGTGGCACATGACAAACATTTGTAGTTATAAAATGCATTGCATTTGTAGTTCAGGTGGCACATTTTACATATTAACATTGTTTTAACAAATCCTGCATTTTGCATTTTGCATTTTGTCATTCCAACAGATGGAGCATCACAAACATTTATAGTAATGCATTTTAGTGTCTGTTGGAATGACAAATGTAAGGCATTTGTTTATTATAGTCAGTCAGGGTTGTGGGGGTCTGCTGGAGCCTATCCCAGCTAGCACAGGGTGTAAGACAGGAACAAACCCTGGACAGGGCGCCAGTCCATTGCAGTGCAAACACACACACACCCCAATCACATGCATTACAAAATACATTCCAACAGAAGGTGCACTGCAAATGTTAACACTGAGGTCTACATTGACAACTGAGATGTCAACCCTTCTTAGATGGGTGGAACAACTAGAATTATATTTCGCTAACGCCATTGACCAAAACAACTTACAAGGTCATGACAGAGTACAATCGAGTTATATACATTTTTTTTCAATTGTCAGGTTGAGTGGCTTCCTCACAGTCGTACAATTAAGGCAGAGGAGGAGACTGAACAGCAGCCTTGGCAGTCAAAGCCTAGTGCTTTAGCTGCTTGCTCACCCCTTCAGCCAGTAAGTCGAGTCACCGGGGTACAAAAAGACTTTGGTGGAGGAGGAGAGGAGAGAAAAGGGTTATCTCAGGTTACTAACATAAGGGAGGGGGAGCTGCCATGACAAGGAGACAGAGAAGGGGAGGCAGGCTAAAGTAAGAAGAAGAAGAAGAAGAAGAAGGAGGAGGAGGAGGGGTGGGTAGGGGGACGCCAACCGCAAGATGCTTCAGGCAGTCACAACAGGGCAGGCCAGCTAAATTCCTAACACATTCCAGCCACTGACAACATGGATTCTTGTGTGTAGTATGTGTTCAGACAGAGGTAGTGTGTTGGGAGAGCTGGAGATTCTGAAGGCAGTGCTGAAGACGTGAAAGACACAAAGTGTCAGGACTGCAGCGCTTAAGGGCTGTGGCGCAAGAGATGTGTCAGCTGCCAGCAGGACAGTAAAGGAGCTTATACAAGATGAAAACAATCCTCGCCTAATTCCAAACAGATGCTTGCCCGATGCCTTTTTCTTTGTCCACTAGCCCCAGTGCCTGAGGTGTTTAATCTCCAATAATGCAGCAAATGGCTTCATAGTGAAACATCGACACCTCAGCAGAGCAGTCCACGATGTAGTCACTGTATGGCAACCAGAACAAGAAAAAGGGGGGGCAGCTGGAGTTTCAACAGTAAAGACCTTCTGTGTGAACACTCTGTCTCAACAGGTTCTGAACAACGTCACGCTCGGTTTTTTGGCCTTGTACGCAGTTCTTTGATTTTGGCTTTTCAAGTAATGTGAACATGAGAGTCGCCTCTTTAACTGACTGACCACCCGACTTACTCATTAGGAGCTGAACAGCCCCTCATTATCTTTTCCTTCTTTGGGTTTATAGAGAGAAGGGGCTGAGAGGGGGTCTGCCCACTTAGATGAGTAATTTTCCTAATGAAGCCAACAGAGGAGATTTGTTTACCGCCAGCAAACAGGAAGACAACTCCAGTAAACAAAGCCAGGATGTCCAAAACTTGATATGCGGAGTAACTGAAAGGTCAGCTAAGATGTCACTTTCATTCTGCTTTTTGTTTGACCCGACTTCTTATTTTTTTTCATTACTTTTTAATGCTTTGATACTACTTTTTTTGTGATTTCATAAGTGGAGAGATGAGGCAGCTTACACATTAGACTCAAAGGCAGCAGCAGGAGAAAGGTGGGAGCAACACCCAGAGAGAAGCAGGATCACACGTGAAGGCACTTATGCATTTTTTCTTTCACACATTTATACACAAATGACTAAACTTTGACAGTCAGGCTGTTCTCCTCACTAATTGTGGCGCCAGAGTGTGACTAGCACATGCAAGTTAGAGTTTCACTGCACTTTATATACATGGCAATAATGATTTTAAAAACCTATCTCTCTATTATAAAAGAAAATCTGGTGACAAGACGAGACTATTGCCAAGAGATTTTTTCAAGCCCCACCCTCCCCTAAAACATTTCAGATTAACAGCCCACACCCACGGTCCTCTCACCTCCCATTCGTGTGAGTACTTTTGTCAGACATAGTTCCTGCTCTCTCAGCTCTTATAAATTTTTACATTTTCCTCACTTTAAGTTCCCAATTAAAGGAGACTTATTATGTCCAAATCTTATTGAAGAATTTCATCCCGAAGGGATATCAATAGTAAAAATGAGTACACGGGCAATCCTAGCACCGAGAACTGATAAAGTCAAACAAATTAATACGAAAATTTTTGATCGGTTACACGGCAAATTGGTTCAATGTGTATCAATAAACTCTGCTGAAACAGTTGCCGATGATTGTGCAGAAGATGAAAACATCAACTTACAATATCACGTAAAATATCTACAACCGTTAACGCCGTCCAGTCTTCTACCGGCCGAATTACTGTTGAAAGAAGGATGTATCGTAATTTTATTGTGTGGTTTATGTCTGAGTGATGGGCTATGCAATAGGATAAGATTAATTGTATTCAAAATTGGTTGAACAATTCTGACATGTAAAATTTTAACAGGCGACAAGAAAGGTAATGTAGTACATCTTCCACGGATAACATTAGACACCAAAGGAGATCTTGATATGCCTTTCATATTAAAACATTTACAGTTTCCCATTAGAATAGCTTTTGCTATGACAATTAACAAATCACAGAGACAAACATTCGAAAAAGTTGGTTTATTTATTAGAGAGAAAGAAACGATATTCACTCACGGGCAGTTATACATTTCATTTGCACGATGGAGCTCCAAACACAGAATCAAAATTCAATGTGATATTGACGAAAAGTTAATTCCAAATATTGTTTTTACTGAAGTTTTAAAGTAAAAGTGTAAGTTTAAAAAGTATTTGCATGTTAATTTCAAAGCCAAACAGAATGAAAATGTATAATGCAATGAATACCTCTAACGCAGCAAGAAACATAATATTATTTCAATTTATTACATTTTACTATTTTTTACTATGGTTAATTACTCACTGTAATGTAAAATAGTTAGGTCTATTATGTATATGTAACAATTCCCATGAAAATAACAACCTGTTCAAATTGTACATCCGCTTCCCCTTACGCGAGCGGTAGATCTGTGAAGTGGCTAGCGTGTAGCAACCGCCCAGGGGTTGGCGAGCGGAGCGAGCAGTTGGCAGAGCCCCCTAGTAAACTATAAAGAGTATCAGCCTCACCTTCTACTCCTATGTGAAGCATTACTTAAAATCGGGTTTGGCAAGTGTTAGCGTTTTGTTTTTTTTTTTGTTTTTTTCTGGTCCCCTGCCTCCCTGAATTGGCCTGATCAAGTATAATGCAGCCCACTCTCGCAGTACCTGGCTAATGCTGGGCATGGCAGGACGTCCAAGTTATGTGTCTCACTGAGATTTGCAGTAAATTAGGGCTCTTAAGGTTCACCTCACCATTCCAGAAATCTGTGGCCAGCACCTGGTGTTTATGGGGGCCTCAACAGGTTTGGTGACCCTTTGCAGGCCTGAAGCCCCTGTAGTTCTTTTTGATAACTCTACTGAGATTGATTTCTGACAACCAGAAAACTCACAAATTTATTTAATTTTTTTTTATTTAAGCACAAACCAAATTACAATAAACAAATCTCTCTCTTGTGTAACACAGAGTGTCATGCATGGGCACCTGAAGATCACCTTCCAGGCTCTGGTAACCCGCCAGAACAAGGGGGAAGGGGGTGGTGACAACGCTAACAATACCATATCTTGTCTCCTCCGTAGCTCTAACAAGCCACCCAAGGAGGGGGCCTCAGCCACGCTCCCCTTTCAACTCGATCACGTCCCACTCTGGTTGGGAAGATATCAATCCAGGGGGCTCTTGGGAGATGGCATCTCAGTCACAGGAACTGCATCCCACATGACAGAGCTCCCTGACTTCCTCGACAGAGACGATAATTTAGAGAAGCCGCCAAGGCCCAAGTGGCAGATTTTGTGCCAGTTTTCCACTGCTCCACTGCACGCTCATTTCTGTCCCATGTTCTGTACACTGGCAGTAAACTGGGTGACCTGATTGGCATCTCAACTTTTCTTTGGTTCTCCTCTCCCTTATTTGCCTTCCACAATATCCACTATAACACAGTTGAAGTAGGAGTAAATAGAAAAAAGAAAACAGATCTTATAATCTTACAGCACTGCTATGTAAATTCTGACCTTCTCTTTGTCCAGATGTTGTGTTGTGTTGTTATCCTTCAAAGGCCATCCCAGTTTAGAATCAGTGACACACACACGTGTGACTAAGGGGATATTTTCAGGGCTCTGCGGTGACTGTTATGCATATTCCCGCTGCAAGAGGGGATAATTGCCGACTCCTTTTCTACCCGTAATCTTGAACAAGAACAGATGGACATACAACAACGGCAGAAGCCCAGCCATCACATAACCACAGAGCAACCTGAAAGTCAGTGTTCAACTGAGAAACGGCATTTGTACGAGACATCACTACTCAGCAGAAGCGACCATTTTAATTGATGGACCCTTCTCTTTCATCTTTGGATCCACCCAAGTTTGATTTTTCTTTACTTTTTATTATTAAACAAGACAGTTGAGGAGACTCCCCACATCTTTTATCTTATTCCTCATCTTGTTTTACAATCCATTTTTTGCTCATTCAGCAGTCATTGTCCATTTTCCATCCTTATTTGATAATATATTGAAAATGCAAGAATATTAGAAGTTCATTTCACTTGGTGATTACATTTTTAGTTGTTTTCTTGTTTCTTACTTTTGTGCACACTTAGCAAAAAAATCTCAAGCTTATTGTTTAATTACATTGAAAACCACACCTGTCAATTACCCACTTTAATAAAGGGATATGTGTCTGGGCATCCATCCATTTGTAATGTCTCTGTCACTCCAACAGATGGTGCATCACAAATATTTGCAGTAATAAAATGAATTGCATTTGTCACTCCAACAGATGGTGGATTATAAACATTAACTGCATGTATGAATCCCATACCAAATCATATATAACAGACATATATGCTGCATTTGTCAGTCCAACAAATGGCGCATCACACAAACGTTTATTATGTGAACGCTGGCCCGGACACAGACAGACAGACATCGTTGGCTCCACCACACACTGTTTATTTACAATTATTATTTACAAGTCTCTACTGTGCACTCACACCCCAGTGCCTCTTGCACCGATTCCCCCACTGTCCAGGCCACACAGTCCTTTGTGCCTTTCTCTCTTGACCGCCTCCCGTCCTCTCTCCAGCTCTGTCCACTTCCACCCGACATCCACTAATGACTGGAGGGAGGCGGCCCCTTTTATAGGAACCTGGATGGGCTCCAGCTGCTTCCTGGCAATCTCCAGCTGACACAACCCCGTGTGGCGGAAGTGCCGGCTGCGCATCCGGAAGCCGTCCAGGTGTCCCCTGTCGTCTTCCCCCCGGCACTTCCTGGTGTGGCGGAAGTGCCGGGCTCCCGGGATAATCAGGCACTGGGGCGCCGCCTGGCGGTGGCCACGGGTCCCTACAGGGCTGGGCTTCCAAGCCCTTTACCCGAGGCCCCCAACATAACCAGGACGGACGCCCCCTCGCGGTCTGGAGGAGGCACAAGCCCTCCTCTGGTCCTCCTGGGCGTCCCGGCCGGGGCTGGACCACAATTACTACAAATGTTTTTGGTACACCATCTGTTGGAGTTGGACTGACAAATGCAATGCATTTTATTATTACATGCATTACAGGATGCATTCAAATAGATGGTGCACTGCAAACGTTAATGCGTAGGTCGACTTTGATTACTTCAACCCATCGTGGATGGGTAGCAAAGCTTGTCCTCAAATTTATTGATTGATGACAGGTAGGTACGTCATGGTGCATGTGAGGCCGAGCAGTTACTTAATAAACTGGAGCCCACAGAAGAGGATTTTCAATAGGTACACATTTGTCAATGGCCCCGTTCAGGAAGAGCTTCTTTTATTACTTATTATTTACTTTTTTATTTGCTAAGCTTTAATTATCAGCAGTTCATTTCTGACGTAAATTGGTTTTAGGCTGAGCTCTTTCGAGTGAGCAGACCTTTCAGACCACTTGTCTTAATTTTACATTGAAGGCCATGTAGTGATGATTGACAAATGTTTTTTCCAGTTTCTGTTAATAGTTTATATGTTTCAGATATTTTACTGTAATGTTTTTGTAACGCAATACCCTTTTATGGGGCTGTTTTTATGCTTGCCCCCATCCAGCTCTGGCGTACGTCTCCTGTGGGTCCTTGCTACGTGTGTGACACCATTATGGAAAACACGGAAGGAGGCAATGCAGTGGTTTTGATTTCCTGATTTTGGGATAAAAAAAAATGAGAACTAATAATAATAATAATAATACATTTTATTTATATAGCGCCTTTCCCATGCTCAAGGCACTTACAGAATATAAGAAAGAACGGCTGGGTATACAGTATATGCAATTGTACAAACTGAACTGTTCTTGTAAACGGGCAGCACAGTGGCGGTAAAGAGGCCAGGGTTCACCCTTCGTCCCTGTGTGCAGTTTGCATGTTCTCCCTAGGACCGTGTGGGTTTCTTCCCATTCATTGTCCCAAGACTTGCAGGTGGGGTGGTGACACTGAACTGGCCCGTGTGTGTGTGTAGGTGTGCACTCTGTGTTAGCTTGGAGTGGCTCCTGTAACCCCTGGTCTGGATTAAGAAGGTTAGACCGCGACAGGACATTTTATAAACAGTTACTTGCTTTTTGTCTGTGATTTCTACCTACCATTTTTTGTCTTGGATGCTTGTTTTCTTGCTTCCTTTCCAGTATTCTGTTTCTAGTCTTCAAATCTTGTGCACCCCCCTTTTGAGTACCTGAGAGATTCCTTCGTCTCAGCTTCTCTTTCTTCTTCTAATCCATGAGCTCTGCTCTTTCAAACAAAGAAAGAAAAAACATTTCAGCATGGTGTTCTTTATCTTATGCAGACATTTTCCCTGAATGCTCAGGTGATATCATCAGAAATAATAACTGAAAGTAATATACAAATACCCGGGTTGCTAAAGCACACATTTCACCACTGCGTCAGAGTGTGCCACCTCGTCAAGTTGTATATCAAAAGAAATTTACTGTGCACAGGAGAAACGTTTAAAATGTCAGCTCTGTCCGGACAGCATGGCCTTCTTCTGGGAACTGCGACCTGAATTGGGGTTCAAGCCTGAAGTGTGTACTACTATTAACTTGTAAGCTGCTACTGAGTGCCCTCCAAGTGGGTTCTTCAGATTACTGCCCAGCATACGCCACTGGGAAAAATGAGGAGCTGTAGTGTATTTCGGTGGCCATGAAGTGTGTAGGCCTACAAGAAGGCGACAAGCAAAGAGATATTCTTAAATACTACGTGTGTGTGTGTGTGTGTGTCATAGGTGGGACACGCACAGTCAATGCTGACACATTGGTTGAGAATGTTTTCAGGGTGTGGTCATCAGGATGGCTGGAAAAAAAAAAAATGTTTTGTGTGCATATCAAACCTAAGATCAGGGCCTTCAGCTGCACACTTCTTGTGGCTCTGCACATATGCAGTGTGTTTTAATGAGCTTACATTCGCCCATGAAATGCGCAGCTCCCGGTGAGTGTTGTAGCATTGAGAACATTCAGGAAAGTGAAGTCTACCTGACACACAAAATGGCTACCAATGACTAGCAGAGCATCAGGCCTTGCTGTTGGGATGCTAATGATACTTAAATTAGCAGCTTAGACCAAACAGTTGTCAGGGATGCCAGGGGCAACGACCCGGCCGGGGCGCCTTGAGGGACCGGAGGAGGGTCTACGTACACCCTGGATCACGTGGGGGCCGCCATCCTGGTTGCTTTGGGGGCCACGGGCACAGATCTTTGAAGCTCCACCCTGTAGGGGCCCGTGGTCGCCACCAGGGGGCGTTCCCATGCCTTGGGAGCCCTGGACCTCAGCACTTCCACCACACCAGGAAGTGCTGGGGAGAAGAAGAGCAGGGACACCCGGACTGCTTCCGGGGATGCAACCGGCACTTCCGCCACACAGGAGCGTGTCGGCGGGTGATTGCCGGAGCCCACCTGGAGCACACATCCAGGTGATAATAAAAGGGGCCGCCTCCCTTCATTCAGGGCGGGAGTCGGGAGCGGAGTGGACTGAGCTGGAAGAAAGGAGGCAAGGAGGCGGCCTGAAGGAAGTAAGGCATTGTGTGGCCAGGACTTTTGGGGACTTTGGGGGTTTTGTGGTGCACTTTTGTGACTTTATTGTAAATAAACGTGATTGTGGGTGAGATGAACGTGTCCGCCTGTCTGTGTCTGGGCCAGCTTCCACACAGTCTTACCCCATTGTAGGATTCACTTCATTTTACATTGGGAAAGTCAATTTCTTTGCTGCATTGCAGTGCCTGGTACACCCTTATCTGGGGAATTATTGTTCATTTAAATAGACCCCTGAGGTTGGCACAAGCAGATTGGCACCTTCCGCACAGCTGGCGCTTGGTAAAGAGGCAAAGTTTAAAACCGTATCATATTGCATTTACAGTGCACTGCCATGCCACTTTCAAAGTCAGATAAGCGTCACCTGCCACATTGGCAGCACAAGCTAAAAAAATACAAGTGCTCACCACAGGCTACAGGAAAGCCTGTGCACAATGACACAAGACCAAGATGAGTGTTACTGACCATGGGGGCGAGCAGCAGGTCAGTTACCCACAGCAGTATATCGGGAAGGAGCCAAACTTTTCTTGCAGCGTTTAAAAGTAACGCTGATTGAGGACTCTGCTTAAACAGACCATTATGTCATAAGCAAAATGAGCTTGTTTGTTAATGCTTTTGTATTTGGAGAAGAACTGCCTGCAAATTTTAGTAATTAGCTTAAGTAGAACGTTAAAGACTCCGGGAGTTATGGTGTTGTAGGAATGTCGTGCAGAGTGTTACATGTCGAAACTTAAGCAAAATTGATGGTTTGAGTGCAAAGTTACACAAGAGCGCTTTGCTGCAACAGTATCGTTACTGATGTCAGATGGTTTTGAGAGCTGAAAAATGTGAAAGCGTCCCCTCAGAAACAGGAATCTTAGTTTGATGGACTCCCAACAGCCATTTTGCAGACAGGCAAGATTTATGAGCCCCTGCGGGACAGGATAACACCAAACCTTAGATTAGCTTTATAAGATCAGATGACGAGCTGATTGGGGTCTTCCACCAACATTGTGACTAAGGCACACATGCAGTGCAGAAGAGGGTGAAAGAACAGGGCCCCGCGAAAGACTGGACACTTAGCCCTGCCAGGCTGTATGGAGTGGAGTGCCTCATCTTAATTTGCTTTTGCAAACAGTATTCATATTTTGAACATTACAATATTAAACTGAGGTAGCTGCCAGCTTTTCTGGCTTCAGTTGACTCTGCTGCCAGGAACGAAGTGCATTAGTGAGGAGGACCCTTCAACAGAAATTATAGAGTAATGTAGAGTAAACCGTGGGCTGTACACATCTGATATGACAGCACAACACAAAATAAAGGGTGGACTGTACATTACATCTCACGTGCTGATAAAGGCCAGACAGAAGAGAATTACACATTCAACGGTGGGTCCACATTAAGAAAAGACTGCATGCAGGTAAGAGATGTTTTGATTAACAGTGTCCCAACACCCTTCTACAATAAAACAATCAGCAATACAGAGAAGGACTTCATAAGACCAAGATAATGCAGTAGCTGCAAAGAGAGCAAAGTGACAGTTAGTAAGATCACAAGTGTCTTCTGGACGAGCTTAACAGACGAGAGCCAAATAATAGATAACATGCTTATTAGATAGAGAGATACAGTAGATAGAGAGAGAGAGATGTGAAAGGCACTATATGATAGATAGATAGATAGATAGATAGATAGATAGATAGATAGATAGATAGATAGA
>JANRMT010062798.1:13738975-13749379 GCA_026402145.1 Polypterus bichir lapradei
AAAAAAAAAAAACACTAAAACTGAAGCTGGACACGTGGAGACGAGAGTTATATAAGATGGCATAAAAGTATAACCTACTCTAAATATTTTCCTCATCTTGCAATGGCAAACTGCCTGTTTAAAAAATACTTTTAAGACTATTTTTTTTACAAATAACAGAAATTACTAGTGCACAATAGCACAGGTCACAGCATTCAATATACTGTAGAACTACGAAAGCTATAGGTTTGCTCTCTGTCATTGTATGATGTCTACTCCCAATTTTCTCAGTTATAATCTGAATTCCATTAGTCCTTGCCTAGCCTTTCTACTTGTTGCGCTATTATCAAGTTACTATTTGATGCAATTTAAGTAATTTACTTGTATAGTTATATAAGTGAGTCATATAGTTATATGACTGAGATGGGAGTAGACTCACACCTTGTGGCATGGATCGTGGACTATCTTATAGACCACAGGTGTCGAACTCCAGTCCTGGAGGGCTGCAGTGGCTACAGGTTTTCATTCTAACCATCTTCTTAATTAGTAACCTGTTTTTGCTGCTAATTAACTTCTTTGGCCTTAATATGAATTAACTTGATTCAGGCTCCTTTGTTTCTTTTTCCTTAATTAGCAGCCAAATAATGGTGAGACACAAAACAACCCGCCACATGAGCAGCTCACCACATTACCTGAAAATAAACAAAGGTGAAGGTCTCAGTAAGGTTGATCTCTCAGGTCACCAAAAACTTTTGCCGATGTCCTTAGAAAAAACAATAAATCAACAGTTTTGGAAATGTCTGCTGTGGCAGAATGAGATCAGCAACAAGCCACGGAATTAAATAACGGGTTTAATTAACAGCAAGAATCGCCTTCTCATTAAGAAACCGGTTTGAGTGAAATTGGTTGGCATTTGAAGCCCCAATTTAGCTGGTCATCTGTCGGCTCATTTCAAATCTCATTCCTGCTTGGCTGCCATTTAATGAAGAAAAGAATCATTTCAGAGCACTGAATCCTTAAAAAAAGGGCTATTAAAATGATAGGAAACATAATTTAATTAGCAGTGAAAACTGGTCACTGATTAAGAAAAGAGTTAGAATGAAAACCTGCAGCCACTGCGGCCCTCCAGGCCTGGAGTTCGACACCCCTGTTATAGACAGACCTCAATATGTGCGTCTTGGGAACTGCAGGTCTGACATTGTGGTCAGCAACACAGGAGCGCCGCAGGGGACTGTACTTTCTCCGGTCCTGTTCAGCCTATATACATCAGACTTCCAATACGACTCGGAGTCCTGCCACATGCAAAAGTTTGCTGATGACACTGCAATTGTAGGCTGCATCAGGAGTGGGCAGGAGGAGGAGTATAGGAAGCTAATCAAAGACTTTGTTAAATGGTGCGACTCAAACCACTTGCATCTGAACACCAGCAAGACCAAGGAACTGGTAGTGGATTTTAGGAGGCCCTGGCCCCTCATGGACCCCGTGATCAGAGGAGACTGTGTGCAGAGGGTACAGACCTATAAATACCTGGGAGTGCAGCTGGATGACAAATTGGATTGGACTGGACTGCCAATACTGATGCCCTGTGTAAGAAAGGTCAGAGCCGACTATACTTTCTTAGAAGGTTGGCGTCCTTCAACATCTGCAATAAGATGCTGCAGATGTTCTATCAGACGGTTGTGGCGAGTGCCCTCTTCTACGCAGTGGTGTGCTGGGGAGGCAGCATAAAGAAGAAGGATGTCTCACGACTGGACAAACTTGTTAAGAAGGCAGGCTCTATTGTAGGAATAAAGTTGGACAGTTTAACATCTGTAGCAGAGCAACGGGCATTAAGCAAACTCCTGTCAATCATGAAGAATCCACTGCATCCACTGAACAGTGTCATCTCCAGGCAGAGGAGCAGCTTCAGTGACAGACTTTTGTTACTGTCTTGCTCCACTGACAGACTGAGGATATCGTTCCTCCCCCACACTATGCGACTCTTCAATTCCACCCGGGGGAGTAAATGCTAACATTACTCAAAGTTATTGTCTGCTTTTACATGCATTTTTATTACTCTTTAATTTAATATTGTTTTTTATATTAGTATACTGCTGCTGAATTATGTGAATTTCCCCTTGGGATTAATAAAGTATCTATCTAGTTGCAATGTTGTATATAATAAACCATGGCAAACTACTATGAAAATATACACTGTGCAGAAAGTGAAAATACGTACAATAAGAATG
Source organism: Polypterus bichir lapradei (assembly GCA_026402145.1). Lineage (NCBI taxonomy): Eukaryota > Metazoa > Chordata > Cladistia > Polypteriformes > Polypteridae > Polypterus > Polypterus bichir. The sequence goes on from JANRMT010062798.1 coordinate 13,741,183, forward strand.
GCAACAAAGCATGCCAGAGTGGTATTCCAATCACCACTAGCTGTGGCAGAAGCTTTTCCTACTAGCACACTGTAGAAGATAAAATCCCCCAGTCCAAGCTTCACACCTCCTAAAAAAAAAAAACACATAAAAAAACAAGATAAATGTAGTATATTATAAGTCTGGAATTTTGAGGATTCCATAGTAATAAGGGATTATGGGTATGGGAGAGCTATTAGGAAGTAGAGAATAATAATAAAGCTGTGTAACGTGTACTATGGGAACAATCTTAGTAAAAGGACCTGTTAGTTTACTACTTTGAACCTGTCTCCATCTTCTTCCTTTTATTGGTACAATATTATTGCCCATAGATTTAACAATAAAGATATGGCAAGAAACCATTGGTATGACAGAAAGCAGTTTATATTGTGTTTTAATATGTAATCATAAAAAAAAAAAAAGTGACCATTACTTGCTGATCCATATGCAAGTTATAGCCATGTTAAATTAGACAAATTGCTCAGTGATTTTCAGGTACTGACTAGTTATTAACTACATTTACATAATCTTAGGAAGTCGAGGGCAGTAGTAGTGTGCTCCTGTGACCGCCAATAATGTACTCTGACTTAACAACTGTAACTACTAGTGGTGCCTCTGAGGTCCCAAACCACAGACACAGCAATATCCAATAAAATTCCAGGTTCAAATAAACAATTTTTATCTGACAAAGACACCTTTTCTACAGAACACGAACAAAAACAAACAATGCACAATTTTCCTTCCTCCTCTAAGATGCATAGCCCACTGCTTACTGACTATGACTCAACCTAAGAGAGGCAGCATGCTTCCTTTTAAGATAGACCCAGGAATTGCTTCTGGGCTCCTGTCCAAGTCCTCTGAAACACTTCTAGGTCATATGAAAACCAGGTCAGTCCTTCCCCAGGAGCGTCCTTTGGCAGTTCACAAAAACACCGACAGGCCTGCGTCTACTGACTAACTCCCATGCCACCCTGTGGGTGTCCTGATTTCGTTTAGCTCTGAGAAACACTGCCACCTGCCGTACAGGACAATGAACTGCTCCTGGTAAGACCATTTGCCCAATTTTTCCATTGTGGCCTCCTGGCTGGGTGAGAATCTTTCCTTTATCCTGGCCAGGATGCCTTCACCTTCCTTGCTGGCACCTATGCCAGTGACTCAGTCTAAAATGTTGATGACTCGCCCCCTGGTGTTTTGGACCTAAAGTCACTTTTGTGTGGAGCGCTTGCAATTGAGCTCCAGCCTCACTGGGCCATATGTTTTGGGCATGTACCAAATTAACATCATTCTGGACTACCAGACAGATTTAGTGTCACGATCACTCCTATTCCATTAACAAGTCCCAGATGGGCTTAAAGTGGAGAAGGACAAAAACTGTGATTGCCTTTACTACACTATTGGCACATAGACTTATCTTGCTCAACTGGAAGAATCCTAACTCACCTCTTTTAAGTCAGTGGCTAACTGATGCTATATACTATTTGAAACTGGAAAAAAATCAAATTCTCTCGTAGAGGATCTGTACAAAACTTTCTAAAAACTTGGCTGGATCTAATCAATAACATTTTAGAATAAGCATTCATACTGGGGAGAAGGACTTCTTTCCCTCTTTACTACTCTCAAATATTTACTCTGGCTGTTGGCCTTCCTCTCTTTCTCATGGCTGGGGGTTGAATTGAATTTATTGATTTTTGTTAAGTTTGACTTGATTGTATGGAAAGTTACATACTTTTAATAAATTCAATAAAAGAGAAAAAAAAATCTCTACAATGAAAAATACAGCCATTACAATTTACCAATCATTTTAAAAATCTGTTATAACATCAGTTTTTCCTGAGAAAATAAATCAGTAGCATGCTGTATTTATGTGTTCTTTTAAATTGTCAGGAAAATTACACAAAACTAGCCATCTAGGACTATGAACACATAAAATCTTGGGGAGATGACCATTCACATGCCCCACTAACTGCCTGTAATGAGATTTGGTCATACTCACTCTCTTCTGGGTCATCAGTCGGGCCAGCAGGAGCCCGATCACTAGGCATCTGCTGTATTTCTCTACGTGTCTCTTCAGTTGATTCAAAGGCCCCCAGAGCATCTCCCTGTTCGTCAACCCATTCTTGTGTAAAGCCTCCATCATCCACCTGCTCTGTAGCTATGACACAACAAATTAGTATAGAAAAGGAAATGTGAACATAGATTCCTGTATGTAGAACAAAAGAGGAAATGATGGCCATGGTATTTAATGAAACCATCCATCCATTATCCAACCCACTATATCTGAACACAGGGTCACGGGGGTCTGCTGGAGCCAATCCCAGCCAATACAGGGCGCAAGGCAGGAACAAATCCTGGGCAGGGCGCCAGCCCACCAGAGTTAATGAAACCTTCACTGCAAAAAAGGCTGTGTTCCCTGACTAAAAAACAATTCTTATCTAATGAAATACTTGAATGTTTTTAGAGAAAAAAAAGTCACTGATTAACTCTGTAAGGCTTTGTCCTTTACTGTAGAATGTAGAAAATTCCTACAAGTTGGATTAGCTGATTATGTACCATTTAAATTCATACATTTAGGGGTTGGAAGCTCTGTTAATACGGAAATAGACACTGTTCAATTTTCCAGTTTTGACATAAAGCCATTTCTTGTCTTGTCTGAATTGAACAGCACACTCTCTAAATGAGAAGGTATCCATGTTTGTGAAAATCTTTTTTGCTCAAAATATTCAGAACATTTACTTTTTGTCAGCTGTTCATTTTGCAAACATTAATAAGACAACTTGGTGATTTTGATAGCTTGAGCAAACAAAAATAAGCAAGACTCACCCTGAGAATCTGGTGCTGCCAGTCTAGGAGTCTGCTTTTTCTGGGATTCAGCATCTCCATCAGCCATGCCTACCAACCACACCATTGTAGCTAATGGGGGGTGAAAAAAAAGAAAAAAAAAAAAAAAAAATCAGCAATGGTATAGTCATAAGTAGTCAGTCCACCTCTACAGGATTTCTCTCTTCGGGTCTAAAAATAATTCTTTTATATTTCAACTGTCAGTGCTCAAGGGTTTCGTTCAACAATCTATGTCACACACAGAATAGTAACAGTAGAATATTCAGGTAGAGACATCTTCCACCACAAAACAGCTTGCAGTAGAAATGCACAAGTTTATGGCCACCAAAAATTAGTCAAAAAAGCAAAAAAACAAAAAAAAACAAAACCATTTGTTATTCAACAGAATAACTAACAATGCAAATATTTTTGATCAAAATGTGTGATGCTCTTTTTGTTGTTCCCTTGCACTAGTTATGGGGGAATAATTTGAAACTGCACCTCATGTTCTATACAGAATGAGCAACATGTCACAGTGTACTGCTTTGTGGGGCATCAATGTCATATATAGATTAATGTATATGGGTTGTTTATAATGAGGAGCAAACATTAATGGCATATTTAGAAAAACCACATTTTTAGAACAGCAAATGGAAAAAGAAAAAATGGATCATACCAGACAAGAACAAAATAAACAGAGATGCAAAGCCACACAATTCACACAAGTTGAATTTAGAATTTTCCAAAGAACGAACAAAGCAACCCAAATACAGTGCATCTGGAAAGTATTCACAGCGCATCACTTTTTTCACATTTTGTTATGTTACAGCCTTATTCCAAAATGGATTAAATTCATTTTTTTCCTCAGAATTCTACACACAACACCCCATAATGAAAACGTGAAAAAAGTTTACTTGAGGTTTTTACAAATTTATTAAAAATAAAAAAAAACGAGAAATCACATGTACATAAGTATTCACAGCCTTTGCCATGAAGCTCAAAATTGAGCTCAGGGGCATCCTGTTTCCCCTGATCATCCTTGAGATGTTTCTGCAGCCTAATTGGAGTCCACCTGTGGTAAATTCAGTTGATTGGACATGATTTGGAAAGGCACACGCCTGTCTATATAAGGTCCCACAGTTGAAAGTTCATGTCAGAACACAAACCAAGCATGAAGTTAAAGGAATTGTCTGTAGACCTCCGAGACAGGATTGTCTTGAGGCACAAATCTGGGAAAGGTTACAGAAAAATTTCTGCTGCTTTGAAGGTCCCAATGAGCACAGTGGCCCCTATCATCCGTAAGTGGAAGAAGTTCAAAACCACCAGGACTCTTCCTAGAGCTGGCCGGCCATCTAAACTGAGCGATCAGGGGATAAGGGCCTTAGTCAGGGAGGTGACCAAGAACTCGATGGTCACTCTATCAGGGCTCCAGAGGTCCTCTGTGGAGTGAGGAGAACCTTCCAGAAGGACAACCATCTCTGAAGCAATCCACCAATCAGGCCTGTATGGTAGAGTGGCTAGATGGAAGCCACTCCTTAGTAAAAGGCACATGGCAGCCTGCCTGGAGTTTGCCAAAGGGCACCTGAAGGACTCTCAGACCATGAGAAACAAAATTCTCTCGTCTGATGAGACAAAGATTGAACTCTATGGCATGAATGCCAGGCGTCACGTTTGGAGGAAACCAGGCATCGCTCATCACCAGGCCAATACCATCCCTACAGTGAAGCATGGCGGTGGCAGCATCATACTGTGGGGGGGTTTTTCAGCTGCAGGGACAGGATGACTGGTTGCAATCGAGGGAAAGATGAATGCGGCCAAGTACAGGGATATCCTGGACAAAAACCTTCTCCAGAGTGCCAAGGACCTCAGACTGGGGCGACGATTCATCTTGCAGCAGGACAACGACCCTAAGCACACAGCCAAGATATCAAAGGAGTGGCTGCAGGACAACTCTGTGAATGTCCTTGAGTGGCCCCGCCAGAGCCCAGACTTGAATCCGATTGAACATCTCTGGAGAGATCTTAAAATGGCTGTGCACCAACGCTTCCCATCCAACCTGATGGAACTTGAGAGGTGCTGAAAAGAGGAATGGGAGAAACTGGCCAAGGATAGGTGTGCCAAGCTTGTGGCATCATATTCAAAAAGACTTGGAGGCTGTAATTGCTGCCAAAACTGCATCGACAAAGTATTGAGCAAAGGCTGTGAATACTTATGTACATGTGATTTCTCAATTTTTTTTATTTTTAACTAGCAAAATACCCGCGCTTCGCAACGGAGAAGTAGTGTGTTAAAGAAGCAATGAAAAAGAAAAGGAAACATTTTGAAAATAACGTAACATGATTGTCAATGTAATTGTTTTGTCACTGTTGTGAGTGATGAGTGTTGCTGTCATATATATATATTTACACACACACACACATAAACATATATATATATACACATCTATACATATACACATATACTGTATATACACACACATATATACATACATATATATATCTACATATATACACATACATATACATACACACATACATACATACATACACACACATATATACACACAAATACATATATATATATATATACATACACACACACATATATAAACATATATATACATATACATACATATCTACATATATACACACACAGCTATTTCGTATCAGTGCAAGACGCTGCTTGTTAAAACGGATAACTCCCGCTCTTACGTGCAAGTCTGCGTGGATATTATGAACTATCGTATTTGTTCAAGTTCTATTTAAATTTTAAATAGAAGGAATTTTTATTTAGTCGACAGAAATATCTTTGGTAGGAATGGTAAAAACAGACAGGAATATTATTCCTGAATAAATCAACTCAAACCTTAAACAACTTATAATATTTTGCTCTCCATAAAAATATATCCTGTCTAAATTATACAAGTTAGAAATAAAGTAAACTTTAAAAGAACAAACATTCAAATTTCTTTACTCTTATGTAATTTTATATAAAAAATAAACTTAGATTTTAAATATCCCAAAAGATTTTGCTCTCCATAAAAATATATCCTGTCAAAATTATACAAATTCAAATATGAACATGCTGCATAACAAAACCTGGAAATATAAATAAAATGTGTTCCTTTCAGCAATAACAAATCAAATCATTCAGTTGTCTTTGCTCATATGTCATTTTAGAGCTGGACGCCTGGCATCTTTTTTTGGCAACAAGTTCGTTTATGTTTGGTGTGAGGTTCTGTGTTGTGGAGATTCTCAGGATGGACTGCAGGTGCTCATGAGTGAGGCGATTCCTGTGTGCTGTTTTGTTAGTCTTCATCACTGAGAAGAGCTTCTCACACAGATATGTGCTACCAAACATGCACAAGGTTCGAGCCGCATGTAGACGGACTTTTTTTGTTCTTCAAAGTCACCAACGCGCCGTGCGCTCAGTTTATCAGCAAAGTGCGTATTTGGGAACACCGTAGTGACGACTTGGTTCAACATTACTTGGCAACAGGGAAAGTGGGGCAAGTTGCACTGGTGAATTTGTGTCTCCCATAAAAGCAGCTTCACTTGAAATCACTTTGTGATTGTGCACGGGTAAAAACGTCCGCTGAAGTGTCAGATTCTTATTTAATTCTTCTGCTTTCTGTATCTTCTGCATTGCATTCAGGTCTTTCAGGTTATCTTGATGTTTTGTCTCATTGTGCCGTCTTAGATTAAATTCTGTAATTACAGCCACATTAGCTCCACAAATGAGACACACGGGTTTAACGGCAATGTCAGTAAACATATACTCAGCCTCCCATCGGTTTTTAAAGGCTCTATTTTCAGAATCAACTTTTCTCTTAAGCATCGTGTGGGCTAGCTTCGCAATAACTTGCAAGCTAGACTTGATTAACGCGGTAAGTGTTCAGCAAGGCAGGTGAAGCGCTGCATTATGGGATCTGTAGTTTATTGTGTTACCAGCGCTTCATATACCCGGGCCATTAATAACAATAATACAGTATATAAAATGATCTCGCGGGCCAGATATAATTACACGCCGGGCCGGATGTGGCCCGTGGCCCTTGAATTTGACACATATGGACTAAACAGAACTTGAAAAAGATATATTTTTTTCGTACATCGAGCCCGCGTGCTAATGTGGTTTTGTCTGCATGCCTCAATAAGTGACCCTCCCCTCGCTCTTACTTTTTTACCGTTCATCTAATGAATACACTGAGTATGGCTTTACCAAAACAATCATTGATTGCGAATAAAGTATTCATTATTCGAGTATGTAGATCAGGGTATATATATATATACATATATATATACCCGCGTATCGCAGCGGAGACGTAGTGTGTTAAATAAGCTATGAAAAAGATTCGTTTCTTACTGCATCAATAAACAGCTCGTCTTCTTCTTTATCTGAGACCTGACACACTGCATGCACGGGTTTTTTTTTTAACACTGTCTTCCTTTAGCGGGACATTCACTTTTTCCACCGTGTGCTTTGTTTCTGCAGTAGCTGTACTTATTACATACTTATCTTGTATGTATCAGACGCTTCATATTTTTTTGCTGCCTTTTCAATTGTGTAATTCGGTTTTTGTTCAGCGCTCTTCGGAACTCTTGCTTTTTGTCTGTGCACTGCGTCAGTTCACATGAGCCGCTCGGTGTTCATGCATCGAAGTTTCCCAGCTGTGCTGTTGCCATGTCGTGCTATGTCCATGGCTGTATCTAATGCTACCGAAGTCCCGGCACTTAAAACTTTCTCTCGCAGTTTCGCTGAGTTTGTGCCAAACACCACCCTATCTCATCTTCTTCTCCATAAGCACAGTCCTACACCCGTGAATATTTCCCCGTGGCAGATTGCTATTGGATTGCCGCTGACGGACGGCCTTATATGGGCAGGCACTAAATTACAAACGCCAGCGGCAGCCTGTCTATGAACTTAATTTAAAGTGTAGGTTTACACTGTGCTTTGTTTCCGAAGTAGCAGAACTCATGAATATGGTTGTATATATCACTCGCTCGCTTCTTATTGTTTCGCTACCTTCTCAATTATATAATGCATGTTTTCTTCAGCGCTTTTTGGGGCTCTTCCTGGTTTTCTACGTACTGCGTGATTACGTGGGAGGCGTGATTATGTCAAACTCCGCCCCCACGGGTTTCAAGCTCATCTCCATTACAGTAAATGGAGAAAAAACAGCTTCCAGTTATGACCATTACGTGTAGAATTTCGAAATGAAACCTGCCCAACTTTTGTAAGGAAGCTGTAAGGAATAAGCCTGCCAAATTTCAGCCTTCTACCTACACGGGAAGTTGGAGAATTAGTGATGAGTCAGTCAGTCAGTCAGTCAGTCAGTCAGTGAGTGAGTGAGTGAGTGAGTGAG
>JANRMT010062798.1:13749479-13770294 GCA_026402145.1 Polypterus bichir lapradei
ATATATATATATATATATATATATATATATATGACAGCAACACTCATAACAGTGACAAAACAATTACATTGACAATCATGTTATGTTATTTTCAAAATGTTTCCTTTAATTTTTCATTACTTCTTTAACACACTACTTCTCCGCTGCAAAGCGCAGGTATTTTGCTAGTTGTTCAATATAGGGTGGCACCGTGGTGCAGTGGGTAGTGCTGCTGCCTTGCAGTAAGGAGACCTGGGTTCGCTTCCCGAGTCCTCCTTGCAGTGGTGTTTGCATTTTCTCACCGTGTCTGCGTGGGTTTCCTCCTACAGTCCAAAGACATGCAGGTTAGGTGCATTGGTGATCCTAAATTGTCCCTAGTGTGTGGTGTCCTGTGGTGGGCTGGCACCCTGCCTTGCACCCTGTGTTGACTGGGATTGGCTCCAGCAGACTCCCGTGACCCTGTAGTTAGAATATAGCTGGATGGATAATGGATGGATGTTTAATATAATATTAATTTGATTTGATTTGTTGTTGATGGTTGCTTAATATACACAATATAATCATTGTCTTGCGGTTTACTCCTCAAATATCTATCCCCATAGCTGAAAATACGAGAAATTCGCGGGAAGACCACTCCCAAATTTTTTTTCCCTTTTTCACATTCTGTCGTGTACTAAACACACGACTTCAGACAAACAAGGTTTTCCTCTGTTTGTGAGGTCCAAAGCACCCACGTTCCTTATTCCTCATCAGTTGTCAGCCCTACAACTAAAGAGAAAAATCAAACCCCTTCACTGGTGGAGCTGTTTTACTAGTTTGAATGAGTTGCTGGGTATGTCAAACTAGATGACTGCCCCTCATGGGCGTGAGCCTCATCTGCCCGCACTACGGTTATGTAATTGAAAGTCATCTAATGAGACGTGGCCTTAAGTCACAGCAACTCTCCACTGTGTTGAGTCCCTCAACAGACCCAGCTCAGACTAACTGAAGGTTTCTCTAAGCCGATCCTTTTCCACCAAATGCAGCACTGTAAATGAGTTCCCAGGGACCCCGAGCAGGAGAACGCCTGGGTGTGAATGGATCATTGATTGGTATTACACAGTGATTGTAATTTAGCTGTAGCATGACAGATGGGTGGAAGTGTAAATGTCTGGGCTTGGAGGCAATAGCTAGCATGTAAGTTTGTGGTTTTTTTTTTTTGGTTTTTTTTTATACTCTCCAACGTTAGAAAAAAGTGACAAGCTGCGCTGCATTTTGAACCCAAGTGAAACCATCTGTGTGAAGTATGTATGACTAAACTGTTGCATTCTTAGGCAGCATGGTGGTGCAGCAGTAGCCTCATGGGTCACAGAGACTTTGTTTGAATACCAATCTGGTCACTTTCCACCTGGAGTTGAATATTTTCAGACCTGCTAAATTTGCTTTAGGGCAATGAGGGGCCACAGCTGATTCCACCAGCAGCACATGCAAGGCAGGAACAAGGTTGGTTAGGGATATTAGTCCATAACAGGTCAACCTCACCAGTTACTCGCAGAAACACTGACATTGGGTCAACTTAAATTACTGCAACAATTACACTGCCACACAGAGAAACTTCAAAGTACACATGTAGATTTCTACCTAGGATGCATCATCTACCAGATTCTTTGTACCCCAAGCTTTGTATCACCCCCTCATACACTGAGTGAGGTCTGAAACTTGAAGGTAACCCATATGAAAAGGATCTAGAAGTCATAGTGGACTCGCCCCATCAACATCCATAGAGGGTACATGAGCTACGATGGCCAGCAGCACATTTAAGTTACACAGCACTAATGTGTAGAGGTTAAGTCAAAGGAAATTGCAGGGTTGCATTTGGCTGAAAGCTGAGTGCATTAAGGGAAACCACTGTGGATAGTCCACCGCAGAGCCCACTGACTGACTCACTCTCTCTCTCTCTCTCTCTCTCTCTCACACACACACACACACACACACACACACACACAGGGCCTATTCAGAATCACCAATTGGCCTCTTTGGTGAGGTGAAAGGAAGACTGTGTGGCCAAACGACAGTTCATCGTTTAGAGATCTGTTAACTTTGAAGTTACTTGGTTATTGTTTATCACATTATTGTTATTACGGAATTTAATATGGTTTACCTTTTCCCTGCAACATGTTTTGCACTTTTCATGGTCCCAGCTGTTTTGTTTTTGCCAACAGATTAGTGGCTAGGCACATGGGTGGTGTTCTTTTAACAAACGATTTTGCCTTTGGTTTTGGTGGCCAGTATTTTAGGCCTTGTTGATTCAGACCCCTGATAGCTCTTTCAGTACCTACACCTCCTAGTCTAGACACAGAGATAATGTGCAAACTACACACAGACAACACCCGGCATGGAATTTGAACCCAGGGCACTTGATTGAAGCCTTATCTTGCCACCCTTCAGTGTAGGAGACAGTCCTAAATTTAAAGAATTAACAGTAGTAGCCATAATGGGGAGCCCTGAGTGAACACTGCCTTAGTCACCACTATGGGCCTTTCTCTGTCAGTTACTTATTCTTCCCTTTTAAGATGCTTTTAGCATTGCCCAATTTAATCCCAGTACATCCAGTAGTTGGTCTGTTTGTTGAAAACGAGTAGATACAATGGCAGAGAATGTAAACAGCCATTAAACAGGCTGGTCCCCAGAGACTTGCAGGTATTGGCTGAGAGTCTAGACAAATGAACACCAGCTTAAAAACATTCATTTCTTAGGAGGTATGTTTTAGTTGAGCTCCCTGTTTAACCTGAGCAGTTAATTACATCTCATTGATAAGCTTCTGACTATGTTTGCTTATCCACCGCTTTTTTCATTTTCTTATGCAACAATGGAAATGAATCAACCACGCAAACAAGAGCAGATATCAAAAAAAAAAGAAGAAGACTTGTCTGTGTTTCTGTGTCTCACAATCAACCTTGACAAACCTGGACATCCAAAGAGCAGCTGGGTAGAATCATGGAGGGCTCCAGGCCGTGTCAGAACCTCTTCTGCTACACTCTTTTCTATGCAGCAGATGAGAACATTCATCCCAAGCATGCACATAATATTGTGAGGCGACCCTCACTGGCAAGTTCTCCAAGTCTGAGCGTAAAATGAGCAAGTGAAGCATATGGTGGACATCTGTAAAGTGAGTCACACTGCCATCCAGGCCTCCTCTTTGACTGTAAGTCACAAAGCCCAGTTATCATCGCTAACATTTAGCCACACTGTCCCCAGTCCTTCACCAAGCCCTCACCTCTAATTCCAAATCAGTCTGGCCCCTCGATACTCACCCATTACCATAAGCCGTAATCACCTCTGGATATACCTGACTACCCATCCTTACACTTCATCATCCAGGCTCACAGGCCTCATCTTCAACAGTAGAACAAAACGCTTCCACGGCTCTAGCTCTAAAAATTTAACCAGGACTGCACACATCCACTTCTACAACAACATTTAGCCCCACTAACCTCCAGCCCTCATCTCCGTGTTTAAACACCAAAGGTCCCAGTCGTCTCCCTGCAAAGGTTAGCCACAGTGCCACCCCATTTTCATTTATTATCATTTAGTAAAATTCCAATCCTCGTCTCTGTTCACTCTGATCATATTTTTAAAATCTGGCCACCCTCTCTAGATTCATATTTTTAAATTTTCACAACACTCAGTCCTCATATCTGAATAGTCGGTCACCCTTCACCCAATCCTTGTCTGTAACTGTAAGTCATAAAACCCTTAGACCATCTTTTTACAATTTTGCCATTCTGCTCCCAGGCTTCATACGTGAATATTGAGCAAATGAGGCTCCCAGTCCTCATCTCCAACATTAAGCCACATATCATCTAGGCTGTAACTCAATATGTAGTCAGTAACCACTAAGTGTGCAGCTCCAACATCTAGCCACCCTAACCTTGAGTCACCCAAGCTCCCAGTTGTCCTTTCAGCAACAATGCCCACCCAGCAGATACCCCAACTTTTCCCTCTTAACATTTAATCATACCAGTCCTTGCAACACTTCCCTCAGGTCAGTCTGCTCCCAGTCCTCACACTTGAATATTAACTCCCAATTCACATCACTAACCTTTAATCACTGTTACAGTAAGCCACACTCTTTCATACAGTATATATGACCACCCAACTCCCTATCTTCATATCTTATGCATAACCCACATTTCCCTCCCAGTATTCATCTCAACCATTCAGAAACAACGACCTTGAGTCCTGATCTCCCATCTTAAGTCACCCAAGCTCTCCGTTGTCCTGTCTGCCATAACGCTCCCCCATTTTCACTCCTTAACATTCGGTCATACCAGATCTTGTTGTCACAATCCCCTTGGGCCATATTTTTAAAATGCGACTAACCCTCCACATATCCCGACCTCTTATTATGTTGTACTCCTTCTCCAGTTCTCACATCTGAACACTCTCCCTCTTCACCCAGTCACGTCTTTTCTGTAACCATAAACCACTGTCCCCTCATGCCACATATAACTTTTAGCTACCTGTTCTCTGTTCTCTTATTTGAACATTTAGCACCATTCCTCAAGTCAATTAATGCACGTACAGTTGGGCCGCTCCCTAAACGTTTGGACGCAAAAACAGAAGGATTTGTTCCCCACACCCCAGTCATTTTACACCCAGGACGGTCTGCCAGGAGTCTTAAGATCTGGTTAGCCTGTTGTTTGTTTGGTGTGTTCAGTCAAATGCAGACTACCAGGCTTTCTTCTTACAGCAGATTCATTTTATTGCACCACCACTGAGAAGCATAACACAAAAATAGACTCGGCAATTACCTCAGGAAAAAACAGCTCTGGAATGCGATAAAGACTTAAATTTAACCCCCCCAGTCCCACCGCATGCCCCTGCCCAAATAAAATCAAAACAAATGCAGCAAAACAGAGTCTGTTGGGGAATGACGGTGCCTCCCATCCATGTGACTGCAGGGTTTAATTCCAACCAATTTCTTGCTTACAGACCAGCCCTGTTTGCTTTAGTCTTTGATTTCTATACACTTTTAGACTTTTTTTTCTTTTACACCAAGCAAAGCCTCACTTTTTGTTTTATAAATTCTGATAAACTGTCTATATCTTTTCCTGACCAAGTTTCTCTTCTCAGAAAGTACGGCTTACCATTCTAGTAATTGACACTTAGAATCAGAAGCTGAAAAACACAATAGTTTAACTAGATTTAGTTATATTTATGAATTGGTCTAAGATAAGACACTGGTTAGAATGACATCAAGAAGCCACAGGTGGCACAAGATAGAGGATAATGGGACACTCCTGCTACCACCATTCCAGTCCACCTTGATGAGGCACTGAATGTTTTAAGAAGATGAGGGCTTTTCTCACTTGCTGTTGTCGCCCCCTAGTGGCATTTCCCCACCCCAGTTTAGTCAACTTCTTAACGTGAGGCCAATTCCATGCTGTGTTTTATTACACTCCTGCCAGCCTGTACATATATTGTGCAAATTATACATCATGGAGTAAACAATTATTTATGTCCCAGCTTTTACCTTACATCTCCACCAAGTAGAAATCCGAGTACTTTACTACATATTGTACTGTGTGTTAAATAGTCTGTGACAAAATTTGATTAGATTTTTGACCAGTTTGTATTAGTTTTAATTGCTCCAGGTTAAATCAAACAGATGCAGACAACATAGTGCAGTATCATAGCAGGAACAGCACCCAGAATAAACGCATCTTCAAAACTCCCCCAACTATTTTTTCACGACAGGACAATGTGGACCAGGGGGTGTCTATCCCAAGCAGCATTAGGTAAAATGTAGGAATCGACTAGAAATTTATCTACCACAGGCCAGTTAACCTAACATGCACATCTTTAGCAGGACAGTGGGCACAGATGACAGGAGAGCATGCCATCACCATACAGACATGAGTAGCCCTGTGGCTGAAAGAGGACTTATGCGAGGTCGGCTCCATCCCAGTCCCAACTGAAGCACAACTTTATACAACATTCTGTATGATGCCCTTTGCAAAACCTAAATTCACCTTATTATGAAACCACATCCACGTTCTTTGTTGATATATGTCAAAGGAGTAAAACGCACACACTGACCTGACACACTAAATCACTTCCATTGACCTTTTTTTTTTTTTTAAATTGCTTTTCATGGTGTAATGCTATACATAAAACAACAATTTAGAAAATTAAGGAATTGGATTCATGTTAAGAAGCAGACGGTCATGGAAGTGTCCCAGATGAGGGAGTCCCCAAGCAAAAGAAGATACAGTATTATGCCCCATTTCATCACAAATGTGTAGCACCCCAACAACATGCACTGATGGAATAGGGCATGACACAAACCCACCTCCTATTCAACAACATCCAGCAGGTCGAAATGCAATGAACATCCCTGTGTCCAGGAGAGAAATACATTGTATACAAATTCTTAGTAATAAACTACAGCACAGGTGAGATGTAGCAAGAGAAATCCTGCCCATAAAGTTACAAGACTGTGCAGACTCCCCCTCTCTTTCCACGCCAAACTGCTGAAGTAATGTTGCATTGTTTGGAATTATTCTGCTTTTCAAGTTCAGGGGTCACCCACTGTCTGCAGAGCACCAACCAGCCAAGAGTCCTTGGTATATAGATGAACTGCTTGCTTATATGTGGACGATCTGATGAGCCTGGCATTTTATCTGCTTGGTATGTGGAATGCAATCCTCCAAGGCTTTTGTTCTGCTTTGACAGAAGGAAGTTAAAGCCAAACAACACCTGTGGACACACTCCGGTCACTTGTTAGGGAGGCACAGAGATGTCTGACAAATGGCTGCACAGCTGCTTTTGTGGTGTGGTTTAGGTGACTTGCTTCCGATGCTGCACACCCCACTTCCTACTTTCACTTGGGCCTCACAGCTGCCGGTTGAGTTTTTGCGCTTGCCGTTCTTTTGCCTCGAAAGCAAACTTGGTGTCCTGGAGTTGGTTAATCGTCTCCTTGGCCTCCTTCATGTCATGCGTCAGCTGGCCATACTTTTGTGTCAGCTCCTTGTTTTCCCGCTGCAGCTCCTGCACTACCTGGTTCAACTCCTCACTCTGCTTCCTACAGTGGATTTTGAGCTGTTCCACTTCAGACAACATGATTTCCATATTTTTCATAAGAGATTCCAGTTTTTCCTTAGACATGGCGTCTGTAAAAATAGCGGAGATCCGGCGAGACGTCAGGAGTTTTTTGGTCTGGACTTCTGCTTAGCGGCAATGCCTGGTTCAACCCAAACTCCCTCCCCCATAGGATGATCTTATTATCAACGCTAATCTCATTAACGTGGCTAAATCTGGCAGCACCCACACAGCCATCCGATAAACTGGAGCAGAGGTCAATGGGCTCCACACCTCAGCAAGTGTTTTGGCATCTCATTTATTTTACATTGTGGTGAGCGGCTGGGGGTGGTACCCAGCTGGGATGCCCGGAAGGACCAGAGGAGGGATTACTCCTTCTCCAGACCACTAGGAAGTGACCACCCTCGTGGCTATGGGGACCACAGGAAAGAAGCATGGAAGCTCAACCCTATAGGGGCTTGTGGTCACTGCCAGGGGGCGCCCAGAAGCCTGAGGAGCCCTGGCCCACAGCCCTTCCACCACAACCAGAAATGCTGGGGGGGAAAGAAGACCAGGGACACCCGGAGTGCTTCTGGGTGCATAGCTGGCACTTCCGCCACACCAGGGAGTGCCGGCAGGAGCTCATTGGGAGGCAGCTGGAGCACATCCAGGTGGATATAAAAGGGGCTGCCCCCCTCCATTCGATGGTGGGAGTCAGGAGGAAGAAAGATAGAGGTCGAGAGGAGAGGAGAGGAACCTGAAGAGAGGCATTATTGAGAGGCCTGGTACAGGGTACTGGGTTGTGTGTGCACTTTGTAACTATGGACTTTATAAATAAACATGTGTTGGTTGGTGAACCAGCGGTGTCCGCCTGTCTGTTTCCGGGCCGGCTTCCACAACATACAGCAAAAAGATACCTGAGTTACACCTACTCATTAGAATTCTGTTTAAAAGAGACTGGCACAGTGGAGACCAACACTGAAAAAACAGCATATAACTTTAAAACATCCATGAAAAAAATCTGAAATGGCTAATGCTGCCTAATCCACATGTCAGATATCCAGCTGTGTGCTCCCAATTCTTGAACACATTCATTGTTTATAGCATCAGTATTGCCACACATAGAGAACATGACCACCACAGTTGATGAACTTGTTTCACAATTTGGCTCTGACAACACCAGCAGAATCACAGTGCACCTTTAAATCTTTCAAGTGTCACAGGGCTTTTCTCACCTTGGATCCTAAACCCCTTCTGAGTTATTCTTTTATTTATAATTGTATTTAACAAAAAGTTCTAGAAGATAGACTCCTAATTAGCAGGACTCTCTATTTCAATAAAAAATGTAATGACTAATACATGCAAGGTTTCAGACATTATCACAGTTCATAAGATTGGATGTCACATTTTCAGGGAAAAAGAACATTCCCTGGTCTGCCTGAAAGATTTTACATCTGGTGTATTGGAAACCAATCAAGTAAATGATACAAGTACAAGATTGCCATGTTGTCTTCCGAGTACACTTGAATCTGATTGTAAAATTTTTGAGATTTGATGAGGAAACCAGATCAACCAGAACAATATACAAAGAATCCTTAAATTCTGCACAAAGAGTTGCCAGGACATGGAACAACACCACCACTCTGGATTAGTTAGCTAGAAATCCAAGCTACAGCACCTTGGTGCCACCTATGCCCATCTTATACATTGGAATTCCTATTTACGCTTGATACAACAGTCATTATAGGAAGTAAAAGATATCCACAGACAACACTTATAGTAGACTTCTAGAAATGATGAAGTCAAACGAATTAACACAAAAAATGACAATCAGATACACAGCAAATTGGTTAAACGCGTATCAATAGACAATGCTGAAACAGTTGGTAGTGATTGTGCGGAAGATGAAAACATCAGCTTACAATATACCGTAGAATATCTACAACCGTTTAACACCATCCGGTCTTCCACCGCACAAATTACTGTAGAAAGAAGGATGTATCCAGGAAAGGTAGTGTAGTACATCTTCAGGGGGTAACATTACACAACAAAAGAGATCTTGATATGCCATTCGTTTTAAAACGTTAACAGTTTCCTGTTAGAATAGCTTTTGCAAAGACAATTAACAAATCTCAGAACCAAACATTTGAAAAAGTCATTTTATTTAATAGAGAAAAAGAAACAAAATTCAAATCACGGGCAGTTATACATTGCTTTGTCACGATGAAAGTGATATTGACAAAAAATGTAATTAAAAAAATAATTGTTTTTACTGAAGTTTTACAGTAAAAGTTTAAGTTTAAAAAATATTTGTGTGTTAATTTCAAAGCCAAACAGAACGAAATCGTATAACACAATGAAAAACTCGAACACAACATGAAATATAGTAAACGTAATAATTTGAAAGTAAATTATTTTTTAATAAGGTTAATTACTCACTGTAATGTAACAGTTAGTTCTATTATGCATATGTAACAATTCCCATGAAAAATAATCTGTTTAAATTGTACAACTACATCCCCATACGTGAGCGACAGAACCGCAAAGAGGCTAGCGTATAGCACACGCATGGGCGTTGCTGAGTGAAGTGAGCAGGGGGCAAAGCCCCTAGTAATAATAAAAAGTAATCTGTGGAAGTTAAATCCAGAATAAATAAAATCCATAAAGAAAGAGGTCAAAACATGGCAGGAATCTTCTCTAAAGAGATCTCAACCCCTTGGTGCTTCCCTTTAAAAATGATGTCTCCCCGTCTCCATCTCCCACAGCCTCTTCCCCAACGTATGCAGGAGCAAGCACTTAGTCACTTCAGCTCCTTTTTGTTAGACAGCAAAAATTAAATTTTTTTTCTTTATCTTTACTATTTATACCAACTTCATTTATGGTTGTATTCCTTGAGACTTAAACTTTCAAAATATCAATAACAAATGATTGGGAAAAAAATGATCTGAACCAATAAAAATTGTTAATGCGGTTACTAATTCTTTCACTCTTAATAAAGTAAACAAAAAGGAAAGCAAAAGGAGCTAAAAATAAATAGTGCAAAAAAGCAAAGCAGTCAAGGCTTCAAGCTGCCCCAGCTATTCATGAAACATGCACACTGTTTATGCAACCTCTGGCCTTGGATTAAGGCTTCAGTACAATCTGTCAGACTGCACAGACATATAGTTTATATATGATTGCATTCCTGAAGACTGCATGTGGACATTCGAATGTGGGGCCCAAATCCTTTCAGATGAAGTGATTTGGATACAAATACCTTATATGCCATGTCCATTTTAATAATTTATCTCAGAAAGGATTTAAGGACACCTCTTCTCAAACCATTAACTTCCGTCTCAAATGAGCTGCTAGCTACTTTCATTTGTCTATTTTTACACTTACCTAACTTTTTGAATATACAGTACATTTCACAGTTACAAGGATTACAGCCTGCAACCTTAAGACTTCACCCTGGTACAACAGTCACTGTAGCTTCCAACTCGATGCATTTTTTGATCGGACTATAGCTATACTTAGGTGCAGCCCTGTTTCTAAAGCCAATGACACATAACATGACTCCTAGTCATTGGCCGTATCAGACTTGACAAATGCAGTTTCTGATCTACTTGGCAGACCATATTCACTTGCACGCACACACACACAAAAAAAAAAACAAAAACCTTTTTTGTGACAGCCACTAACACGTGTGGACTAACGGGGCACATACATTTGCCCCAAACCTGACACAGACAGGCAGGACAATAACTGCCACACAGCACACCCTTATTTATAAGTGTGGAAGAGCTTTCTTCGCTCCCCACAAGAGCACAATATCTATAACACAAAAGCACAGTCATGTTCCTTCATCTCTTTCTTTTCTCCACCTCCTCTCCCCTCCTGGCAAGCTTTGTCCACCTCCTCTTGACTCTGGCTCTCCAAATAGCGTGAGGAGGCTCCTTTCATTCAGCTCCTGGGAGTGCTCCAGGAGTCTCATCAATATTACCAGGAATCACTCCCAGGTGTGGAGAAGTCCACTGTATGGCTCTGCAGCTCTCCCGGAACCCAACAGGGTTGTGGGAATCCGTGGTGCCACCGCTGCTCAGGAGGGCTGCCCTCTAGCTCCCCAGGTCCTTCCGTCCAGCTCGTTACCGAGACTGCCCATCTGCCTTATTTTGCTGGAGTGAGATGTTGTGCATGTCACATTACAGGATTGGCCATCACAGGATTGTGCTACTGAATGTCTGCAACTTGCTAAGATTATGTAAATTAAGGCTACAGTTGAAAATTATTAGAAAAAGTCATCAAATATGACATGGCCTTAAGATAACTTTACCATTACCCAAAGTTTATAAAGCTAAAATCCAATTTTCAAAATTTCTGACATCAGGAGCAAGTGAGAACAGTACAATGTGCTTGTTTAACAGCTTATGAAGCCATAAGTTCGCTGTGGCAGCAGTTCAGCATCATACATTTGATTTAAACTGGTTCTTATATCTCTTGCTAGTAAAGAGCTGCACAGCCAGGCTACACCCCACAGCAGCACTCCTAAAACTTTAGGCTTAATAATACATAATACATTTTATTTATATAGCGCCTTTCCCATGCTCAAGGCACTTACAGAATATAAGAAAGAACAGCAGGGTATACAGTATACAGTATAGCATTGTACAAACCAAATAAATAAAGAAGATTATGACAGTGAATTCAGAGAAAAAAGAAGGAAAAAAAGCATAACAGACAACATAATTGATGGTCTAGCACACACACAGGTTACATGAGCATCTTGACAGAGAGATAAACTGAGAGAAGGGTAATAAAGTCAAGGAGAGCTAAAAGCCTTCCTGAACAGATGAGTTTTGAGTTGTTTTTTAAAAGAATTCCTGGAGTCAGCTGATCTGATTAATTTTGGTAGGTCATTCCAGAGTCTGGGCGCTATACAGCTGAAGGTCCTGTCACCCATGGAGTGTAGATTAGTGTGGGGCACAACAAGATTGCCAGAATCAGAGGAGCTTAGTGGGCGGGCAGGCACATAGTGATGGAGGAGGACACTGATGTAGTTTGGCGTGAGGTTATTTAAGGCTTTGTAGGTTATTAGTAGGATTTTATATTCAATTCTGTAAGACACAGGGTGCCAGTGAAGATGGAGCAGGATGGGTGTGATGTTCTCACTGCTGCTGGTTCGAGTAAAGACTCTTGCAGCCGAGTTTTGAATAAGCTGGAGCTGTGATATAAGATTAGAAGGGGCACCTGACAGCAGCAAGTTAAAATAATCGATGTGGGATGTGATAAAAGCATGGACAAGTTTCTCAGCATTAGAAAAGGAGAGGAAGGAGCGAACACAGGATATATTACGGAGGTGTAAGTAAGAAAGTTTCTTAATGTGATTTATGTGAATAAGAGAGGGAGGAATCAAAAATGACACCGAGATTCTTTGCAGTAGAGGCAGTTCTGATGAGATCACCTCCAAGATGGACTGGGAAGGAGCTCATTTTATTAAGTTGCATTTTAGTCCCAATTTGCAGGAGTTTAGTTTTGTTGCAATTTAATTTTAAAGAGTTCTGCTCAATCCAGGTTTTAATTTCAGTAAGGCAGGTTGTGAGCTGAGAAAGCTCTGATGAAGTTCCACTTTTAAAATTGAAGTAGAGTTGAATATTAGCTGCATAAAATGATAACCCAATCCAAAGCTACAAATAATATGGCCAAGGGGACGCATATAAATACAGAAGAGAAGAGGGCCAAGGACAGAGCCCTGAGGAACTCCTTGTGTGACTGGCTACGAGCTGGATCTGCTGTTGCCAAGACTAACAAACTCTTGCCTATCAGTCAGATAGGGCTTGAACCACTGGAGGGCAGTGCCAGAGATACCCAGCATGTTCTCCACTCTGGACAGTAGAATGCCATGTCTGACAGTGTCAAATGCTGCACTGAGGTCTAACAGAATTAATATGCTGGTTTGTCCAGAGTCTGCTGCCATAAGCAAATCATTGGTTACCCATAGCAGAGCAGTTTCACAGCTGTGCCACGCCCTAAAACCAGATTGAAAGGGTTCCATCAAGTTATTAGTGGTTAAGTAATTGGTGAGCTGGGAGGCTACAACACTCTCAAGAACTTTTGACAGGAAAGGTAAGTGGGAAATAGGCCAGAAATTGATAAGATTGTCAGCATCAAGACCAGACTTTTTTAACATTGGCGTTACAGAAGCGATTTTAAAAGTGAGCGGCACAGAGCCAGTGTCAAGGGATGAGTTTATTATTGTTGTAGCAGTCGGGATAATGGCATGAAGGCAGGATTTAAGTAGTGTGCTGGGGATGGGGTCCAGTACACAAGTAGTCTGCCTCATCTTACAAAGCAGGTTATTAACAAACGCAGATGTGACTGGTGAGAACTTAGAGAAGGAGCTGGATGGAGTGGGAAAACAGGGAGAGATATAAACAGATGATGTATTTATGTTAGTTGAATTATTTAGATTTTTAATTTTGTTACGGAAAAAGTGGAGGAATTCCTCACAGACTTCAGTAGAAGTAGTAGTTGGGCCAGATGCGGGTTCGAGTAGTTTATTAACTACAGAAAACAAAACCCTTGGGTTATCGTGGCCACTTTCTATTATTCTGCCATAGTGGGTGTTCTTAGCAGCAGTTGGTGCTTCTCTGTAAGCTTTTTGGTGGTCAGAGAAAGCCTGGATGTGCATGGCGAGGCCAGTCTTATGTGACATTCTCTCAAGGCATCGGCCAGCTGCTTTCATAGATCGCAATTCTGAATTATACCAAGGAGCTGAACGTTTAAAGGAAACCACCTTATGTTTTAAAGAAGCTGTTTTATCTAATGCTGAATGAAGGGCTCAGTTATAGTGGTCAACCAGACTATCTAGTGTTGATGGAATAGGTGCAGACAGTAAAAGATCAGAAATGGATCCAGAAAGGATAGAGGGACAGATATTTTTAAGGTTTCTGAAAGAAATTTGTCGTTTACAGGTAAGAGGAGGGAAAGGCAGTGAGACAGTGAAAAATACTGCTTTATGGTCAGAGAGTCTTAAATCAGTGCTGTAAATATTGGCAACAGATAGTCCAGAAGTGCAGATCAGATCCAATATATGACCACCAGAGTGGGTGGGAAAATCAACATGTTGTGTTAAGTAAACACAGTCCAGTAAGGAAAGGAATTCATTTCTCAGTTTAGATGTAGTAGTGTTAATATGGACGTTGAAATCACCAAGAAGGATAATTCTCTGAGAATAAGAGCTTAGGTGGGTTAAAAGTTCAATCAGATCAGATAAGAAGGATGCATTGTATTTTGGGGGACGATAAAGAACAGTGAGTGAGACAGGACCTGATTCCATTATTAGTTTAAGAGCCAGGCACTCAAAAGACAGTGGACAGTCAATTGGGACTCATTTGATGTTTAAGTCTGCTCTGATGATTCAAATTTGGCACACTGACACTTCTAGTTCCAGGGCCATGAGAAGGATGGCTTATTCCTGAGCAAATGCTGCCGATTTTCTTTTCATTCACAGCCTGGCGGCGACCTGAGCCGTGATGTACATATTTCGGGCGCTGCAAAATACTGGCGTCTTTTAGGATGTTCCAGTCAGACCATTTGCTCTGGACAAACTGTTTAATAAGAAGGAGTTCGCCATGAGAGTATTTTAGCATAATACTGGACGATACTTATCTGAAAAGAAGTGGAGAAGCAGCACAGCACAACGGAACCAGTAGGACAGGCGGGTGTGCTAGCATAGATGAGAAGAGCGGCGATAGCAAAGCAGCAGAAAGCACAGCAGGAGGAGGTAGCAGGATTTGGAGGTTCCAATACACAGCCACAAACAGTAATGCTTGGTAGTTTCAGGCATGATCGCCCCAGAGCCATAAGCCAGGTTAGTATGAACATCAGATCAGTTCCCAGTCGTAGAGTACTGTAAGATGAAACGGGAGCAGATCAGCATAGCGAATATAATCATGGAGACAGATCATCCTGAGGTCCTAGATCACCAGGTACAAAGATTGTTAAATTGTCACAGAACTCTACCTCCGTCTACTGTAATTACCAAAATATTCAGGTCAAATCTTAAGCACCTACAAAAGTATTAACAGATTGCCAAGTAACATAAAAACTGTTTTAATATAGAAATGGAATAAAAGTTTTTGTAAAAGCCTTTTCTAAAACATTGCAGTAAAACTTGCAGGCATGCAGATCTTGCAGTAGGTGATGTTGAAATAGTTCTATGAACTAAGTGGCCTACAGATTACAGTGTCAAAAGAGTTTTTTCAGATCTGTTTCTCTGAACAAATACAACTGCAGCAATGATAAAGATTGTGTCGCTCTGTGATGGTGGAAAGACTATACCAACTCTATCTTCTTAACCTGCATAATTCATGATGGGATAGTGGGAATCCCCAGCGTAGTTCCAATTAGGATAGGACAGAAACATGAAGCATGTGAAGAATACCCAAAACACGTGGGTAGAGAGTAAAATCTCCTAAACAACGTGTGGGCTGTAAACTGACCCTAACCATGTGAAAATACCATACCAACTTATCTGCGTCTTGCTGCACTCCACTCAAAGCCACTTTGCCCTCTTCTCCATTGTACACGCATCAGCCACAACATCAAAACTACTGACATGTGTATTTAATAACATTGCTTGTTTCATTACAGTAGCACCTGTCAAATGGTGGAATATATTAGGCAGCAAGTGAATAATTCTGTGTTGGAAGCAGAAAAAAAAAGGAGAATCATAACATTCTGAGCGATTTTCACCAAGGCCAAGTTGTGATGGTTAGACAACAGGGTCAGAGCATTTCCAAAATTGCAGGCGTTGTGGGGTGATCGGAGTTCAGAGTGGTTAGTACCTACCAAAAGTGGTCTAAGGAAGGACAACCAGAGAACCAGTGACAGAGTGATTGGCAGCCAAGGCTCAATGATGTGTGTGTGGCAAGGAAAGTTTAGCCTGTCTGGTCAGATCTCACAGAAGAGTTACTTTAGCACAAACTGCTTAAAAACCTAATGCTGGCCACAAGAGAAAGGCGTCGGAACACACAGTGCATAGCAGTTTGCTACATAGCCACAGACCATGTAAACTTTGACATGACCACTGAAAGCACTTTTGGCGGTGGACATGGTCAGAACTAGATAATGGACAAAGGTGACCTGGCCTGATTAATCATATGCCATTTAACATCATGTGGATGGCTGAGTGCATGTGCGTCTTCTACCTAGGGAAGACATGGCAACATGAATCACTATAAGAACCACCAAGCTGCTGGAGGCAGTGTGATGTTCTGGGAAATGTTCTGCTGAGAAAACTTGGGTCCTTGCATTTATGTGGATGATACTTTTACATGTTCGGCCTATCTAAAAATATTGTTGCAGACCACGTTGACCCCTTCTTAACAACATTATTCCCTGATAGAGCTGGCCTCTTTCTGTATGAAAATGCACCCTGCTGCAGTTGTTCAAGAATAATTTGAGGAACATGACAAACAGTTCAAGGTGTTGACCTGGCCGTCAAATTCCCCAAATTTCAATCCCATAAAGAATGTCTGAGATGCACTAGGATAAACAAGTCTGATCCACAGCAATCCCACCTCGCAGGTTACAGGACCTGGTACTAATGTCTTGGTGCCATATACTGCAAGACACCTTCAGAGGTCTTGTACAGTCCATACCTAGACGGGTTACAGCTGCTCTGCAACATGAGGACGACATGCAAAATATTAGGCAGGTGGTTTTAAAGTTGTGGCTAATCAATATATGTAGTAATACTCCTATAGTTGCATTTAAGGAAAATTCTTATATGTACAACCAACATACAGCAGATCAATACTCTTTGGTCCTTTGCTCCCACCTCTACATAGCATATATTATAGTGCTTTCATTTATAAGATGGCCCATTGCACATGAATTGTTATTTAATGGGCAAATTTCCATGCTGGACTACCTGCTAGAACTTGGGCTGCTACATGCAGATATACAGTACACAATATATGTATAAAAAATAAGTAGCTGTATTCTCCAAGGGGACAAGGTGTTGTGAGGTTCAGTGCCTTCCACAAGATGAGCCGTTTGTTCATGAACCCAGTGAAAACACTCCAAAAGCTGTAATTTTTGTTCTTGACCACAGGTTCCAAGTTCTGGTACTTTCTGAAATGCCACAGGCCTAACACCACTTTTTTTCACTGACAACACCGGACAACTAGTAAGGGATGTCAGCAAGTGAGAAGTGATGTGGTGAGAGCAATCAGGACATTGACCCAGAGGAATGTAATAAATTCTTACTTATCTACAGGGGACAACGAACCATCAGCCTTCTGCTTTCAAAGGCCACCCTCCCATACCATGACATTTGTAATAGTACTACTGTGATTTGTACAGACTACACTGAAATTCTCACTTGCTTATTCAAAGCTTAAAACACACACATCTGGGCTCTGGAGCCATGATAATCAGGATTGTATTAAAAAAAAAAAAACAGAAATCGCTTCAATCTCTTCTGTAGTTCTTTCAGATAATAGATATGGATAAGATTACCTGATATACTTCTTACTCTGGACCATTAATTGGGTTATGCTCCCATTTCTTGACTCCTTGCAGTAAAAACCCTAGGAAAAAAATCTAAAGTTGCTAAATACAACTTCACATTAATACATACAGCATATACGGCTGGCAGGAAAGCTCGTGGACACAATTGTACCCTTTTCTGCAGTTAATACAGAGATATTTTAGTGGAACCAATCCTACTAGTTAGTTCTTGAGCAGACTGGACAAACTAAACCTATGAGCAGCCAGCACAATACTATAAGCTGCAGGAAGAAACTTGGAATCTGAAAATTATTACTATTAATTAGCAGTGACACCAAAATATTTGTTAAGTTGGCAAGGCATCATAATGTGAACAGACACATGGAAACCCTATATAGGCCACAATATAGAAACAGCCAGAGTTTGAAATTGACAAAAGACTAGTGTAGTTAATTAAGTGATAAAGGCATGAGAAAGAGGAAATAAGCAGACCTTCAAGATTCACCTGAACATCAGTAAACTGAAAAATCACAGTAAGTTTGTTAGCCAGCTTTGGAGGTACCGTAGAATTATAAGATAAGCATAACCAAAACAACAGACTTCAAGAAAGAAAGTAGGGCTACTAAAAACATGGCGCATGAACATGCTTGAACATGTACATCATACAATCGTGACAAAAGGAGCAATAAGTAGCCAGTGAAGAGGGCAAAACAGTGAAGAGGAGGTATTAACAACCAGTAAAAGATGTCCAAACTAGAGAGAACAGCAGCATGAAATAGCAACTGAGTGGCATATGCTGCAAGGAAAGACAAAAGACCATGTGAAAAGAAGAATTGCACATCTTGATGAGGTGAGTTATTCAATAGTATCCCCCAAGGCATCTGAGAGTTGAACTGTTCAGACACGGGAAGTTATGTTTAAAAAAAAAAAAATATAACAAATGGAAGATAGCAGTGAAATAAGAAAAATGGAGAAGTCGAAATAATAGTCTCATGCTTTTTAGCTTACAGTTTCACTGTCAGTTATCCATGGGATAAGATTGGTCTCAAAATTTGCCCAGTTGCTTGTATCATCTGTCCAATGCTGAACAGATACAAATAGCACACATGGAACTTCTCAAAGTGAACTGGTAAGACCACTGTAATGATTCATTGCATTCTTCTGAGAAACAATGCAGCTCTATTATGATGACTGTTTCAATTCGACTGTGAACATCAGTACTGTTCTTCTGATGCTGTAGATTCAATCTATGCTAATTTCAAAACTTAAACTCCTTTCTGTCTGTTATAAGTACATAAAAAATGCTTGAGAGCAGAAGGCATGCAGTCTTTTATTTCATTCTTTACTACCAGAAGAAAAACTTCTTCACAAAATTTATATCAAAAGTGAAATTTTGTTTGTTCATATAAATTAACATGAGAATCATTAGCCTGCAGAAATTCAGGCCAGGGGTATAAGCAGCAGTTTCTTATTTACAGACCAGTGTATATACTGAAAATATAAAGTTAAGATTTACATAAAAAAAAAAAAAAAAAAAAATCATCAGTGCATAGGCTGTAAGGAATCTGATCAAGTCAGAACAGCTTCCAGAAACGCCACTCTTAACACACTTCCTCTTACAAATGCAGCCCAAGCACCACAGATTAATAACGAAGGCAGTTTTCACCCTCTACTTTTCCAGTAAGAAGTGGCACCCCAGTTCTTGTTTAATGCTATTTGCCAAAATGTGTGATTCTCTGGTTGACTCATGTTCCCTCTTGTTCCAATAGGTTGACAGTTGCTGAGCCTGTGGTCTACAAGATGACTAGGGAGTCCCAGGTAGATATCAGTGGTAACTGACCCAATTTACATAACCTCACTAGTTTATCGTTTAATGCAATGCTACAGAACATCACAAAGTAGGCTTCTCCATCTAAAACAAGCCCCCTAAAAAGGGGTGAAAACATGGGGGGAAAAAACAAAAAAAAAACAAAAAAAAAACAAAAAAAAAAAAAAAATCACAGCTTGAAATGACAGACAGATAAAAACCAAAAAAAGCAGGCCCCTAACACCGTGAGATGCACGGTCTTTTAAGGTGGTGTAAGAGGCACACCCTCAATTCTGTATTAGACCAAAGCCACTTATTTTCCAAACCACAGATGATGGGAACACTTGAAACCATCTAGACTGCACACACCAACCAAGGGAAAAATATAAATCAAGTTTCCAGAATGGTTTAATCTCTTTTTGCTCCTGAGGTGATATTGAAGGCTTCCACTTCTCCAGTATTATTATTACTTTTAGTTCTGGTTTGTTAGCAGCTGTGCACTGCGAAGGGGTCTCAGTGCTATATGTAAAACTGATGAAGAGCTAATTGGTCCATGAAAGGGCGCACAAGGTTGTCAGTAGCAAAATAGAAGACGAGGCCAAAGGTGATGGAGATGGGGAGAGCAGGAAGGGCCTTCTTAAAGATTGCCAGAAGCAGCAATGTTAGGCACAGGCCCTATGAACAAAACAGAGAAAGAGGAATAAACACCAATCAGAAAACAGAGTGGAGATGCAACAACCAAGAATATAGCACCTATGCATATAAACAAAATGATTATCAAAAAATGACTGGCTGCCTAAGAGTGAAGAAGCTTGGGAAAGACAATCTAATATATTCTTAGAAGTATGATATAACAGGAGCAAGATGTGCAGACAGTAACATTCCTACAGCATAATAAGCTTAAAGTCCACTGCCCAAAATACACATTTAATGGCAGATAAAGTTTGAGCAATTCTGTAAGTAAAAGCACAAAACATCACCAACACCCAAATAAGTATTATCAGTAGCATTACATTCTGCTTAACATAGACCCATCAACAACTTAAAAGTGAGTTAGCTTTAGGTGGCTGAAGGCATGCCGTGACCTGTTTGTATGTTTTCAGTTTTTCCCTGTGTTTTGCAACTTTAACAAACCAAAGATATCATTTTTAAAAAGATACATTTTCAGAACAACAAAGCAGGCTTTTAGTTATTTTGCATTATTTATCCAACACCATTCACATTGGCATCTGAACCCTCAGCAGCTGATGAGGTTTGGGGAATCAAACTGTTGCATACCAATCTAAAAGTTTGTCAGCAGCACTCTGCAGTGTCAAAGGCTCTTGGCACAATCTGGGTTTGCCAGAAAGAGAAACAAGACGGATTGAATAACTCAATGTACATGTCTATACTGACTCATACAAAAGGTTTGGCATTTTGATTAATCTTCCTCCTCAGGCAAGAGAAAAAGGACGCCTCATTAAAAAAAAAAAA
>JANRMT010062798.1:13786107-13805050 GCA_026402145.1 Polypterus bichir lapradei
ATATATATATATATATATATATATATATATATATAACTAAAGAAGTTCTTTAATTTTTTGAAAAGATATTTATTATCACAGCTGGCAAAGGCAGCTGTAGTTTCTATCTCAAATAGAAACTGCAAGCAACTTCAAGAGACAGATTTGAAAAATGTGACATCTAATGGAAAGTGTATGTTACTGAATTTAATCATGCAGTTGCTGTTAATGATTGTCAACTTTAAATTTATCAGGCACTGGTCCAACTCCAAGGTAAATGTTTTTGTTTCTAAATTTACTTGTTTATAAATATGTCTGTTGTCAAAAAAAGGTCAATAAAAACTATATCAATAAGCTAATTGGTGTATATTCTTTCAAGGTTTTACAAAAAAAATAAAGCATTGCAATCCACATAGTAGTAAACGGCAACCAGGATGCATCATATCTGTATGCAATAGCCAGGGTTTTTTGTAAGGCTGCAAACATGCTAGCTGGTTAAATGGCTGAGGAATCTACCCAGGATTTAGAGCACTGGAAGCTGCTGGCTAGGCTTATAAGAGCCATGGTAGTAACTGCTCACCTTCACAGAAAAGGTACTCAAAAGAGCACTGTAAGAATACCAGATGGTAAAAACAGAGAGCTGTCCATAAGTTTACATTCATTATTGTCAGGTGGGACATAGACCTCAAATGGCATTAATTTCTAACATGGTGTCAAGCAGTCCCATACTTACCATACACTGAAATAACAGCTAAAATTAACCAAGCGGTCCACTCGGGTAGGTACTTGATGAAGACAAGGGCCATGAGGGCACTGATCATGATCAGATAGGCTTGCTGGAGGCGCAGAGGTCCCTTCCAGTGTATACAGATCATCCCAACAACACCAAAATTCCAGATAATCAGAGTCAATGTAATGTAGTCCATTCCCACATTGTATGTCTTAAAGACCTCCCTAACAGAGATGGGGAGAGAGAGGAAAAGAAAAAGTCAGAGAGACAACTGGGAAATCATATTAATCACAGTCACACTTTCAAGTCTAACTCCTTTCAGCCAGGCAGGGCTCTTTGAAACTTAGTATTCCCAAAGCACCCAAATTTCAATTTGTTTTCAACTTTCCAGGTCAAGAAAACCTTTACAAGTACAGCTCAAATGGAAGACAAATTGGACTGGATTGCCAATACTGATGCTCTATGTAAGAAAGGTCAGAGCAGACTATACTTTCTGAGAAGGTTGGCATCCTTCAACATCTGCAGTAAGATGCTGCAGATGTTCTACCAGACGGTTGTGGCGAGTGCCCTCTTCTACGCGGTGGTGTGCTGGGGAGGCAGCATAAAGATGAAAGACGCCTCACGCCTGGACAAACTTGTTAAGAAGGCAGGCTCTATTGTAGGAGTAAAGTTGGACAGTTTAACATCTGTGGCAGAGCGACGGGCATTAAGCAAACTCCTGTCAATCATGAATAATTCACTGCATCCACTGAACAGTGTCATCTCCAGGCAGAGGAGTAGCTTCAGTGACAGACTTTTGTCACTGTCCTGCTCCACTGACAGACTGAGGAGATCGTTCCTCCCCCACACTATGCGACTCTTCAATTCCACCCGGGGGAGTAAATGCTATTTTTTTTTTTTTTTCATTTTTTCATTTTTATTACTATTTAATTTAATATTGTTTCTTTGTATCAGTATACTGCTGCTGGATTATGTGAATTTCCCCTTGGGATTAATAAAGTATCTATCCATCTATCTATCTCAATATTTCATCTTTTACCATTCATTTTGTCTTGTCCATGTAGACAAAACATCCATGTGAGTTTAATTAACGTATGCGTCCATAGTACATCATGTTGCACTTGATATGACAAAGATTGATGTTGGCAGGGTCTCTGTATAACTCCTTCCATCCAGAGTAAGGCACTTCATATTAACTCATGCATGGGGTTCCGTTACACATTTGATTAACTGAAATGTGTTTCTAAACTGTGGTAATAACACAGATACAACTGAGACATGTTACCAGAAGATACATTCTGTATTCCTGAAAGGGAGAATAAAACAACCCGGGAAGGAATCTGATTTTGTACAAGCAGAGTGCAAAGTACTGCATATTTGCTATAATGTTTTCCTCCCACTGTTAAATGTAGTTTGATGTGCTTAATCATTTCCAATTTGTCATTGGTTTCAATCATAATTCTACAACAGTTATTAGGCAGAAGCCAACCTGCTTCTTATTCAAAAGTTTGATAATTACTGCCTGATATTAAAATAAATAAATAAAATCAAGATTGGTTACTGCAACCTCAAAAATTTCTACAAGTTTATAAAACATTATCCTCCCTAAACCCAACTGCTACTTTGAACCCACTGCCTTCTCATTCACTGTTCATCAACACCCTTGGGGTTTTTGCTGCTCTTTGTAATATTAAATTTGAACATAATGAAACTAAACTGTCAAATTAAACCTTAAACTTAAAGATAATTTGAGCTAAAGGTGCAAATGTTTTGTCTACTTTTAAGGCAAATAATTCAACTTGAGCACCTTCAGAAAATATACTTTTTCACCTGGCCTGAGTTTTACTAATAAACATATAACAATGCAGGAAATAACATCCATCCATAATCCAACTCACTACAGTGGGATGCAAACGTTTGGGCAACCTTGTTAATAGTCATTATTTTCCTGTATAAATAGTTGGTTGTTACAATAAAAAATGTCAGTTAAATATATCATATAGGAGACACACACAGTGATATTTGAGAAGTGAAGTGAAGTTTATTGGATTTACAGAAAGTGTGCAATAATTGTTCAAACAAAATTAGGCAGGTGCATAAATTTGGGCACCACAAAAAAGAAATGAAATCAATATTTAGTAGATCCGCCTTTTGCAGAAATTACAGCCTCTAAACGCTTCCTGTAGGTTCCAATGAGAGTCTGGATTGTGGTTGAAGGTATTTTGGACCATTCCTCTTTACAAAACATCTCTAGTTCATTCAGGTTTGATGGCTTCCGAGCATGGACAGCTCTCTTTAACTCACACCACAGATTTTCAATTATATTCAGGTCTGGGGACTGAGATGGCCATTCCAGAACGTTGTACTTGTTTCTCTGCATGAATGCCTTAGTGGATTTTGAGCAGTGTTTCGGGTCGTTGTCTTGTTGAAAGATCCAGCCCTGGCGCAGCTTCAGCTTTGTCACTGATTCCTGGACATTGGTCTCCAGAATCTGCTGATACTGAGTGGAATCCATGCGTCCCTCAACTTTGACAAGATTCCCAGTCCCTGCACTGGCCACACAGCCCCACAGCATGATGGAACCACCACCATATTTTACTGTAGGTAGCAGGTGTTTTTCTTGGAATGCTGTGTTCTTTTTCCTCCATGCATAACACCCCTTGTTATGCCCAAATAACTCAATTTTAGTTTCATCAGTCCACAGCACCTTATTCCAAAATGAAGCTGGCTTGTCCAAATGTGCTTGAGCATACCTCAAGCGGCTCTGTTTGTGCTGTGGGCGGAGAAAAGGCTTCCTCTGCATCACTCTCGCATACAGCATTTCCTTGTGTAAAGTGCGCTGAATGGTTGAATGATGCACAGTGACTCCATCTGCTGCAAGATGATGTTGTAGGTCTTTGGTGCTGGTCTGTGGGTTGACTGACTGTTCTCACCATTCGTCGCTTCTGTCTATCCGAAATCTTTCTTGGTCTGCCACTTCGAGCCTTAACTTGAACTGAGCCTGTGGTCTTCCATTTCCTCAATATGTTCCTAACTGTGGAAACAGATAGCTTAAATCTCTGGGACAGCTTTCTGTATCCTTCCCCTAAACCATGATGGTGAACAATCTTTGTCTTCTGGTCATTTGAGAGTTGTTTTGTGACCCCCATGTTGCTACTCTTCAGAGAAAATTAAAGGAGGAGGGAAACTTACAATTGACCCCCTTAAATACTCTTTCTCATTATAGGATTCACCTATGTATGTAGGTCAGGGGTCACTGAGCTTACCAAGCCAATTTGAGTTCCAATAATTAGTTCTAAAAGTTTTGGAATCAATAAAATGACAACGGTGCCCAAATTTATGCACCTGCCTGATTTTGTTTGAACAATTATTGCACACTTTCTGTAAATCCAATAAACTTCATTTCACTTCTCAAATATCACTGTGTGTGTCTCCTATATGATATATTTAACTGACATTTTTTATCGTAACCACCAACGATTTATACAGGAAAATAATGACTATTAACAAGGTTGCCCAAACTTTTGCATCCCACTGTATATCCTAACACAGGGTCATGGGGGGGTCTGCCAGAGCCAATCCCAGCCAACACAGGTTGTAAGGCAGGAACAAATCCCAGGCAGGGTGCACACACACACAAGGGACAATTTAGGATCACCAATGCACCTAACCTGCATGTCTTTGGACTGTGAGAGGAAACCCACACAGACACGGGGAGAACATGCAAACTTCATGAAAGGGAGGACCCTGGAAGCGAACCCAGCTCTCCTTACTGCGAGGCAGCAGCGCTACCACTGCACTACCGTAGGAAATAACAGCAATACTAAATTACCTTGAGACATGACAAACCGGCTTAAAGGTTAGACAATGCAGCAAGGACACTCAGTGCAAGCCATGTAAGCAAACGTGATTACACCTTGCCCACTCATTCATAAAACAGTTTCTAATCCAAATTTAAAGGAGTACAAATCTGCACTATTTCTCTCTCATGGAAGTTAGAAAACAATTACTGAGAAACATCATTTTAAGCTTCTCCTTATTTATAACAGTCTCACACTCACAAACAGAGGCTTACTTGATGCCTGCAACTCAAACAGAAAGACATGTTTAGGTTAAAGCTAATCCTTTTAGATAGAATAGGCAAAGGTATATTGTGAATATT
Organism: Polypterus bichir lapradei; assembly: GCA_026402145.1. Lineage (NCBI taxonomy): Eukaryota > Metazoa > Chordata > Cladistia > Polypteriformes > Polypteridae > Polypterus > Polypterus bichir. Next base: position 13,790,979 of record JANRMT010062798.1, read on the forward strand.
CAAAGACAATTTCACTGTATAGTTATAGTTAATTTGTAGCACTGTAATACAAATGGCTAACAGTTAAAGATTTTAGTGTTAAATTACATATCATGTGATCTTATTAAAAAAAAACAATCTGCTTATTCACACACCTTTTATCTAATATAATGAAGACCAGAAAGTATACTAATGTAGGAAGTTTTTAATAAAATGTAGAAATCAGGAACAGGCAAATATTTTTTATGGCAACATACACCTACAAGTAATGTTTTTTTTATCTACGCACAAAAACAAGCTATAAAATTTCATGGCATTCAATACTAAATACAGGTCTGTCATATATAAAATGCCTCACCTAAACTAAGGTTTTCTTCTAAACCAAAAAATTTAATTTGCAGGTTTAACGTTAACCTAGGCACACTTCAGTTCTGATTTAGAACAACACCGTTAAAGACATTAAAGACATCGACTCAGGTGCAGGGTAAATGTTCTGCTTTCCTATAAATTACTACAGTAATTAAACTTTGAAATGCAATGTCCTATATGAAAATTTAATGATGTTAAAAAAAAGTTCTAACAGTCCATTGTTAATAACACTAACTTCATTATTTCATTACAGACCAAATCAAGAAAATTTCAAAATGGGATTCCACATATTTCATTTCCTACTTTAGAACATAAAGCAGAGACTAAGTAATCAATTTTCATTAAAAATGAGTTTCAGTTGATTTTCAAATAAAAACTAAAATACAGTTTAGAGGAATTAATGTGTGCACAAGAAAATATAACATATATGTACAAAAGAGAGATAAAATTCATTAACTCAGCCCAGAAGGCAAGAACCAAGAGGTAAACCATTTACAGGTAGGTGCCAATTCATGAATCAAAGAAGCACAATATCTGTATGGCCACCTAGTATGAAAGGGGGGGAGGAAAAAAAAGTTATTCTGGTATTGGTCATTACAGGTCAATATATTAATACCATACCTCATGTATGCCTTGAGCTAAACATTGTCAGTAATTCGGGTAGTTATAGTAATCTGGAGAATTACATTTTCTGAAGAAAAGTGAAGAGTGACATGAGCTAAATATACACATCGTTAAACGTTACAGCACAAAAGAACAGATGGCAGTGCACACACACACACACATTATAAGGCAGAAGTGGATCACACTATAGCTTTTGCTATAAAGTCAGATAAAGTCAGCCAAATTGAGTTTACAATTATAAAATAAAAATGCAAAAGAAAAAATATTCTTTGGCTATGCTGAAGAAAATTCTTACATTCAATCGTTTCTATGGCAAAACACTCAAAAAAGAATTCTGCTTGAATTATTTGGTTAGGAAATGTAGAATTTTACTGCTAGGCTTGCTCACAAAAATACAATTGCAATGGCAACGCATACTGGCAAGCTAGTGAAGGAGAAATTGCACTACCCTGTGCATCAACAAGGTGCACCACAATGGCAAAAGGCAAGGACACTGCTTCATGACAAAAAGTCAGATTGTTATCTAGTAAAAAATGCACAATGCTTTCTTATCATGCTTGACGGCAGACAACAGAGCAGGTGCCAGGGATGTCCGATTCTCCATTCAGATTTTAGGTTGCGAGAGGCTGGTAGAATACCTATTGGCCAATAATGAGGAGTCATTTCCCCCAGCATTGTGTAGTAGTGCATGGTGCTTAAGTAGAAGGTACAGTGAAACCTCGGTTCACGAACGTCTCTGAACACGTACAAATTGAATTACGACCAAAAAGTTCGCCAAACTTTTGCATCTGTTCACGACCACACACTCGGTATACGAAAAAGCCAGTTTCCCTTTTGGTTTGTGTGCGCGCCGATAATTTCTGCACGTGTTGCATTGTTCTCGGTCAGACGTGTGTGCTTGCAAGTGCATGCTTCCGCTGTGAACTCTTTGTGCTCTATTTCGTTTCCCTTCCGGTTCGTACGCGCCTATAACTGTATTTAAGCACCTATTCAGCCTCTCTCTGTGCATTGTTCTCAGTCAGACGTGTGTGCTTTCGCTGTGAACTCTTTGTGCTCGACAGTATTTTGTGTGCTTTTGCAGTTAACCATGGCTTCTAAGCAAGTGAAGAGTGGTGAGAAGAAAGGTTTGAAGAAAATTGAAATCGAAGTAAAGAAAGAAATTACTGAAAAGTATGAGCATGGCGTTCGTGTTACTGATCTTGTCGCCGAGTACAAGAAGTCAAAATCTACGATTTCGACTATCCTAAAGCAGAAAGAGGCCATTAAAGCAGCTCATGTTGCAAAAGGATTTACAGTGTTAACCAGGCAGAGGCCTCAGGTGCTAGAAGAGGTGGAAAAACTGTTGCTAGTGTGGCTGAACGAGAAGCAACTTGCAGGGGACAGCGTAAGCGAGGCATTGCAATGCTTGAAAGCCAGGAAGATTCATGGCGATTTACTGCAGAACTATCCTTCTACAAGTGGCAAAAGTGAAGAATTTAAAGCCAGTAGAGGATGGTTTGAAAAGTTTTGCAAGAGTGGCGGCATATATAGTGTGGTAAGGCATGGAGAGGCTGCTAGTTCCAATGCTGAAGCTGCGAAAGAATTCGTGAAAAATTTTACAAAATTAGTGGAGGACGAAGGCTACATCCCGCAACAAGTCTTCAACTGCAATGAGACCGGATTGTTCTGGAAGAGGATGCAGAAGAGAACCTATATTACCCAGGAAGAGAAGGCTATGCTCGGCCATAAACCAATGAAGGACAGGTTAACCGTTTTGCTGTGTGCGAACGCTAGTGGCAACGTAAAAATCAAGCCTCTACTCGTTTACCAATTTGAGAACCCTCATGCTTTCAAGCAGCACAATGTAAACAAAGCCAGACTGCCTGTGATGTGGAGGGCAAACACAAAGGGTTGGGTCACAAGGACCTTGTTTTTGGAATGGCTACACGAGGCTTTCGCTCCTGCCGAGAATAACCTGCCTAAAAAATGCCTTCTTCTGATGGACAATGCATCGGCACACCCTCCAAATTTGGTTGACGATATGGTCGAGGATTACAACTTTATTAAGGTCGTGTTCCTAACCCCCAACACGTCTCCTCTTCTGCAGCCTATGGGCCAGCAGGTTATTTCAAATGTTAAGAAGCTGTACACCAAGGGACTATTCACCAGGGGTCTCATGCATAACGTCGCGCGTAGAATTCGCACTATAAAATGACGTAAGCACAAAAGCCGAAATGTGCTTACGCACAGAAAAATCCAGATGTAGGAATCTGTGCGTACTCCAACTTCCACGTTCTTCCACTCCATAAATCCCAGTCAGCGTGAAAAGTAACACACGTGCACGCGCCTGCTGTCCCGCCCCAATTCCTCCCTGAATTACGCCTTTTTGAATATGCAAATCAATATAAATAGCCCTTAAGCTCAACGTTCTGTGAAGACAATGGGAAAAACACCGGGGAAAATATAAGAATTTCAGCGAATACCAAGTGGAGGGAAGGAAAAACTTACTATTTGTTGATTTAAACAGTGGTATAAACAACAAAAGGAAGCTGATCGACTGACATAGCGTGTCAGAAAAACTCAAAAGCTCAAGTTCACAAAGTCGCACAGTGCCCAAAATAAAAAAAGAAGTTGTCACATATCAAATTTGCCGTGAAAAGGCAAGTTGTAGCCCACTGTCTGAGTGTCATATGAAAGCTCATTAGGGTACAGAGAAAAAAAAAAAAAAAAGGCACACAGTAGGAAAAAAGCACGAAATGTCAACTTCAATCTCGAAATGTCCACTTTAATTACGTAGTTTATTTTGTCATTAAAGTAGATTATTATAAACTTCATCTTAAAATCATTTAATTAACCAGTTTCTCAAATCACATCGTAATTAAAGTAGCACGTTAAATGCTTTGTTTTGCATTTGATCTTTTGCTCTGTGTGTGTGAATCACTACGTGCTTCCGGTTTCTCCGAAAGGACACAGAATCCATTACATTCGTGATATTACAGCTCTTTGAATAATTAAAATACTGAGATGTATATGCGATATCTTTTTCATGATGATAGGAGTTAAATCATGTTATTAAACAGGGGAACACGGTGTGTGATTGTGCGCGACCTTCGATGAAATTATTGTAGCAGTACTGTCTATTTCAAACGTACTAACCTTCAATTCCTGTGCTTACTTTTCTTTCTCCAAATACTCAACCGCCACACAATCAGCTCTATAATAGACTTTAAGCCATCTATAAGCTTACAACGACGATTCTTGAAAACTTTTAAGGAACACTGAAATATCTTCGTAGTATGTGTTTAATTATTCTGTCCATCTATCCTTCCAGTGTCACGTCAGCCCCAGTAAGAATACAGCACAAGGTGAACTAGCTAGTGCTGCGGAACCGTGTCCTCACAAGTTTAATTATTAACAATACAGATTAGTTAAATGAAGTTAAAGTTTTATCTATATAATATCATCAACATATTTTGCTGCATTTCATTTTAAAAATGATATTGTCATCATATGTAAATACACGCTTTATAAAGTGGCGCAGGTTGTGCAATATTATAACTGTAGTGTAAGTTTACAGTGAGGTGATTGTACTTATAAGTGCAGACAGTTCTACAAGGAGCAACTGATTGAGTGCGTTTAGAGTTCTTGGGATGAAACTGTTTCTGAACCGCGAGGTCCGTACAGGAAAGGCTTTGAAACGTTTTGCCGTGGCTGAACGGCAAGCGTGTGCTTGATGCTGTATACTGATAATTCTCTTTCCGATCAGCTGCTTCTGTGATTCCCCACTCAGATACAGTGATATAAATACTCCAAGTGGTGCATTGAGAGTAATATGGAAAAAGATGATCCGCTGTGGCAACCCTTAACGGGAGCAGCTGAAAGAAGAAAAAAAAAAAATGCAGTGAGAGTAACAATGCAAAAGCAGTTATGGTATTTGGAATACTATGGCTATTCCCTGGACCATTTTATTGTTACAAGTTAATTACAGTCAGATGCATTACACTAATAAACAATATGCGGTTAGTTTCAGTGTATTTATAAAGCCTCGGCAGGAATGTGGATCTAAGAAATAAAGAGTAACCACACAGGAACAGCAGTACTGCTTTGACACTGGGTGCCGCCAGTCTGCAAAACCGAGCGGAGAACTTGCATACGACAGGGTATGAGGTACCGTGGAAAAGTGCATGGCTTTAAGCCAAGTGTAGGTTTTATACATCGTGATTTGAACGTGGAAATGTTCTTACGCAACATTTCTGTGCGTACGCACCGTTTATACATGAGCCCCCAGGTGTTTTAATGTGACCGAGGAGATGTCTTTGACCCTGAAACAGTTCTGGAAGAAACATTTTAATATTGCTCATTGCATCGGCCTCATTGATAAAGCCTGGGAAGATGTCACACACCGGACCTTGATCTCAGCCTGGAAGAAACTATGGCCTGAATGCGTTGCTGAACAGGTTTTAGAAAGCTTCGAGCCTCCTGTTGTGGATGAGATTGTGTCCAGGGCAAGAGCATGGGTCTTGAAGTGGACAATGAGGACATCAAGGAGCTGGTCCTGAATCACAAGGAGGAGCTGACGACGGAGGAACTCGAACTCCAGCAGGAGCAGCTTAGGTTGCTCACCGAGGAGCAGTCCACCAGGGAAGAAGAGGAAAGGGCAGTTATAAAAAGTGATACGATAAAAGCCATCATGAAAAAATGGAATGAGTGCCAGGATTTTTTCTAGGCAAACCACCTTGACAAAGCAGTTATAAACAGAGCGATAAACATGATGAACGACAACGTCTTCTCTCATTTCCGAAAAATTTTAGTGTGTAGGAAAAGGCAAGTCATATTAGACTGCTATTTTGCGAAGTCTGATCCACCAGCTAAACAGCTAAAAACACCAGAAACCCAAGAAATCACAACAGAGAAAACACCTGAAGGAGAACATTCCTCCCTCACGGAGCCGGACTCTCCCTAAAAACTGTAACCATCTCTCCACCCAGTTCCTTCTCACTTCCTTCATGCCAGAACTCGACTCATGCAAGGTTAGTTTTCTTGGTGGTTTATGGTTAGTTTTTGTATTACGGATTTTTCAAATGTTCATTTTTCTGTTCGTAGCATGATTTGTTGCAATGTTACTTTTCTTGGTGGTTTATCAAATTACGGATTTTTCAAATGTTAATTTTGTTCCCTGTGCTTAAAATTGATTAAAAAAAAAAGTGTATAATTAACTATATTTGTGCTTAAAAATCTTTAAAAAAAATATATTTACATACAGTTCGTACAGTCTGGAACAGATTCATTGTATTTACATACAATCCTTTGGGGGAAATTACTTCGGGTCACGACCAAATCGGGTTACGACCAGAGTTTTGGAATGAATTATGGTCATGAACCGAGGTTCCACTGTACTTAATCAATAAGCCTGGGCCTTATCAAAACACATACAGTTGGGGCAGAGCTGTAAATTTCTCACCACATTAGGCATATGATCATCCCCCTAAACTTATAACAAAAAAGGGATGCACGAAAGGTGGGACATCCTCGCGATATGATCACTTTTTGGGTTCAATTCAGGTAAGGAGGAGCAGTAACTTCAAAATACATAGTAAAAGTTAAATGCAAAATGGACATTAGCAAATTGTTGTAGAAGTTATGACAGTAGACATGTGATCTGAGATAACCTAAAATGATGCTACATTTATATGGTGTCTACTGGGGTATAAATATGCAACATCATACAGTTAAATGAAACTCAACTGTTAGGTTTACTGTGTAACCGAATCTAAAGCACATCAATAATGATCTCGAGAAAGATTGTATTTTATAATACACTAGCCAACCCGCGGCGTAGTACACACAGTATATTTATTTATTGATGGGTGAACACTTCCTGAAAGACACAGTTGTCCAAATGGGGTGGGTTTGAGGATACGACTGTGAGTGAACGAAAAGATGGAACTCTGGCGAGAGCAACATACAATTGTCCGTGACTGAAAACTGGTTTTGGCAGATACAGGCATATCTTTCTGAAAGTTTGGCCCTGTGCCTTATTAACTGTCACTGCAAAGGCCAATCTAACAGGAAATTGTCTGCATGTAGAAGTAAAAGGCAAATTTGAATCTGATGGGGTCAGGGAAATCCGGGGAATAAGGACAGTTTGTGAGGTAGCAGCTGTGATAGTTTTACACTCCAGAACATTGCGGTGAATGCTGGTAACAGAAAGTCTAGTACCATTACAGAGACCTTTTGCTGTCATGAGGTTTCTGAGAAGCATGACAACTGAACCAATTTTAATTTTGAGTTTATGCGGAGGCATGCCAGTGGGAGTAAGACTGTTAAGAAATTCTTCTGGGAATGAAAGTTGATCTGCAGGATTGTCTGTGACGATGGAGTCAACGCTGGTGAAAGTTACTTTGTCGGTAGGAATAAGTCCTCAAGAGCGAGGGTGGATGCGGGAGGAGGGTTACAGTTGGCGGGCAGGGCTTTGTCGTGCGTTCCCCATGACACGGGAGGAGGGTTAGAGTGGGCGGGCAGGGCTTTGTCGTGTGTACCCCATGGTCGGACAACTTGTTTGTGTATATAGATAGAGATAGAGATAGAGATAGAAAAGCAGCTGGAACCGAAAAGAACAATGAAAAGTCAACGTGGCTCAGAGGTGCATGTGGACTGTAGCAGAGATGAAAGCGACTGAGACTGGTTGGTAAGGTGTTGCGTGCGGGCACACGAGCAGGAAGTGCGCATGCCTCGAGAGCGAGGGTGGACACGGGAGGAAGGTTAGCGTTGGCGGGCAGGCCTCTGTCGTGCGTATCCCATGGTCGGGCGACACATACATACATACATACATACATACACACATATACATATATACATATATACATATATACATATACTAGCAAAATACCCGTGCTTCGCAGCGGCGAAGTACTGCCTTAAAATTTTTATTAAGAAGGAAATTAAACCTTTTTAAACTGAGAGAAAATATACCAATAATTATTTGTTAAGGATCTCTTTGTATACCACATTGTCATTTCGGCATCTGTCAAGCGTTGTAAGCATACAACTGGTTTCATCGATAACTTCACATCCAGCTTTTGAGAGTTTAAACATTCATAAACATCAAAGTGTCCACTACTTAAATCGTCACCTGTCAATCTAAGATGTTTAAGAGGCATTGGCGGTTGTCCAAAGGTGTAAAATATTTGGCTATTTCGGTACAATTGAAAGCGACAACCGAACAATTCAGCGGCAGCCATCAACTCACATGCAGAACCATAGGTGAAGGGCTTAAGCATTCCACTCTTATAGTGCTCCTGTGTAGTATAATTATCTCCTGTACCGTCATCAGTCCACACCTTGAACCTGTCCCAGTCATTCAATACATAAGACACAATGTTCCTCCGGATATCAAAAGTGAGCCTGATATGGCCGTGCAATATGTAACAAAGAGAATGGAGAAGGTAGGTGCCATCTCCGGGCATGGAAACCACTCGGTAAGTGACAGTTCTTTGATCGATGGTGATCACCTCGATAGACATGTTAATAGGGGTATGGTTGGAACAATAAAGGAAATGGGTACCTGAACAATGTAAAGTAAGTCTAAAATACCTACACAATAACTATAATCATAATAAACGAACAATAAAACAGTGGAGAAGCCGTGGATTAAATAAAAAGGCTGTAATTATCAGCAGGGAGACGTGAATCCCGTGGCGAAGGAAGGAAGGGAATGTAGAGACCGGAGAAACGGACAGCCTTATATAGGCAGGCAGCCAACAACGTGGGAGGTGTTGGGATGGGGGACCCAACGCCGCCTCACACGGTGACCGAGCTGCAGGCTATGGACACATATATGTACGCAAGTAGGATTCAGTTAGCGTTGGGAACCCGCGTACCACATTTCTTTAAGATGGGCCCATAAGTAACAAAGACCGTTTGAAAGTTCAATATGGCGGCCGACAGTGGCATCATACCGAAATAAGTACGTACATCGGTTTCGGTTAGCGCAGGGAAGCCGCCTACCAAATTTCATGAAGATGGGGCCATAAATAAGAAAGTTCAACATGGCGGATGTTGTCGACCGTTATGACTGTTACGCGTAGAATTTTGAAATGAAACCTGCTTAACTTTTGTAAGTAAGCTGTAAGGAATGAGCCTGCCAAATTTCAGCCTTCTACCTACACGGGAAGATGGAGAATTAGTGATGAGTGAGTGAGTGAGGGCTTTGCCTTTTATTAGTAACTAGCAAAATACCCGCGCTTCGCAGCGGCGAAGTACTGCATTAAAATTTTTATTAAGAAGAAAATTTTACCTTTTTAAACTGAGGGAAAATATGCCAATAATTATTTGTTAAGGATCTCTTTGTATACCATGTTGTCAGTTCGGCCCTCCGGTTGTAACATGACCAAGCTGTGCGCTGAGCTTACTCTTGAGCATGCAACTTACAGTTGGCCATGTGAACAGTAATCTTGCCTCAGATCTCACAGCTTGGATTGCTGCTGTCATAATCGGTTTGAGTCTCATGGTTTGTTTCAATTACGACAGTATTTGCAGGACTTGTGTTGAAGTGACATTCGGCATCTGTCAAACATTGTAAGCTTACAACCGGTTTCATCGATAACTTCACATCCAGCTTTTGAGAGTTTAAACATTCATAAACATCAAAGTGTCCACTACTGAAATAGTCACCTGTGAATGTAAGATGTTTAAGAGGCATTGGCGGTTGTCGAAAGGTGTAAAATATTTGGCCATTTCGGTACACTTGAAAGCACCAACCGAACAATTCAGCGGCAGCCATCAACTCACATGCAGAACCATAGGTGAAGGGCTTAAGCATTTCACTCTTCTAGTGCTCCTGTGTAGTATAATTATCTCCTGTACCCTCATCAGTCCACACCTTGAACCTGTCCCAGTCATTCAATACATAAGACACAATGTTCTTCCAGATATCACGAGTGAGCCTGATATGGCCGTGCAATATGTAACACAGAGAATGGAAAAGGTAGGTGCCATCTCCGGGCATGGAAACCACTCGGTAAGTGACAGTTCTTTGATCGATGGTGATTACCTCGATAGACATGGTAATGGGTGTTGGAATGATGAAGGAAATGGGTACCTGAGTAATGTAAAGTAAGTGTAAAATACCTATACAATAACTATAATTGTAATAAACAAACAATAAAACGGCGGAGAAGCTGTGGATTAAACAAAAAGGCTGTAGTTATCAGCAGGGAGACGTGAATCCCATGGCGAAGCAAGGAAGGGAATGTAGAGACTGGAGCGACGGACGGCCTTATATAGGCAGGCAGCCAACAACGTGGGAGGCGTTGGTATGGGGGACCCAACGCCGCCTCACATGGTGACCAAGCTGCAGGCTATGGACGTATATATGTACGCAAGTAGGATTCAGTTAGCGTTGGGAACCCGTGTACCAAATTTCTTGAAGATGGGCCCATAAGTAACAAAGACTGTTGAAAAGTTCAATATGGCGGCCGACATTGGCATCATACCACCGAAATAAGTACGTACATTGGTTTCGGTTAGTGCAGGGAAGCCGCATACCAAATTTCGAGAAGATGGGGCCATAAATAAGAAAGTTCAACATGGCGGATGTTGTTGACCGTTATGACCGTTACGCATAGAATTTCGAAATGAAACCTGCTTAACTTTTGTAAGTAAGCTGTAAGGAATGAGCCTGCCAAATTTCAGCCTTCTACCTATACGGGAAGTTGGAGAATTAGTGATGTTGGAAAATTCAATATGGCGGCTGACAGTGGCGTCATACCACCGAAATAAGTACGTACATTGCTTTTGGTTAGCTCAGGGAAGCCACCTACCAAATTTCGTGAAGATGGGGCCGTAAATAAGAAAGTTCAACATGGCGGACGTTGTTGACCGTTATGACCGTTATGCGTAGAATTTCGAAATGAAACCTGCTTAACTTTTGTAAGTAAGCTGTAAGGAATGGGCCTGCCAAATTTCAGCCTTCTACCTACACGGGAAGTTTGAGAATTAGTGACGTTTGGAAAGTTCAATATGGCGGCTGACAGTTGCATCATACCATCGAAATAAGTACGTACATCGGTTTCGGTTAGCGCAGGGAAGTCACCTACCAAATTTCGTGAAGATGGGGTCAGCCATCTACCTACACGGGAAGTTTGAAAATTGGTGACGTTGGAAAGTTCAATATGGCGGCCGACAGTGGCGTCATACCATCGAAATAAGTACATACTTCGGTTTCGGTTAGCGCAGGGAAGCCGCCTACGAAATTTCGTGAAGATGGGGCCATAAATAAGAAAGTTCAACATGGCGGACGTTGTCGACCGTTATGACCGTTACGTGTAGAATTTCGAAATGAAACCTGCTTAACTTTTTTAAGTAAGCTGTAAGGAATGAGCCTGCCAAATTTCAGCTTTCTACCTACATGGGAAGTTGGAGAATTAGTGATGAGTCAGTCAGTGAGGGCTTTGCCTTTTATTAGTACAGATATCTCTACAAAAGTTGGGCAGGTTTCATTTCGAAATTCTACGCGTAATGGTCATAACTGGAAGCTATTTTTCTCCATATAATGTAATGGAGTTGAGCTGGATGGCCGTGGGGGTGGAGTTTCGTGTGACATCATCACGCCTCCTACGTAAGTACATAGAGAACAAGGAAGACCTCCAAACAGCGCTGAACAAAAAACGTCATTTCACAATTGAGAAGGCAGAAAAAGATTATGAAGCAAGTGATGCATACAAGCGTATTCATAAATACAAGCATATTCATAAGTACAGCTATTGCGGAAACAAAGCACGGCGTGAACCGTAAGTTTATATTAAGTTTATAGACACACTCCCGCTGCCGTTTGTCATGCCTATGGCGAATGACGGTATTCGCCAGATACAAGTTTACTGAGAAGACATGAGGTATGAACGAGACTTTGGATCACTTTGTAACGGAGTTAAAATTGCTGTAGCAAGAAACTGAACAAAACGTTAATGTTTTACTCTTAATAACTTATAGAAAACATTATTTTTTTCCCTTGCACTCAGTGAGCGAGGCCAATGCATATTCATAAGTGCAGCTACTGCGGAAACAAAGCACGGCGTGAACCGTAAGTTGACATTAAGTTTATAGACACACTCCCGCTGCCGTTTGTCATGCCTAAGATCGAATGATGGTATTTGCGACATACAAGTTTACTGAGAAGACACGAGGTATAAACGAGACTTTGGATCACTTTGCAACGGAGTTAAAATTGCTGTAGCAAGAAACGTTTAAGTGCCGGGTCTTAGCTACCATTAAATAAACACATCCTCCAAATACGAACCTGATTGCAAGAAATAATGATGATCAAATCCTTGATGACAGCAACACTCACAAAACAATTACTGTATATTGACAATCATGTTACGTTATTTTTAAAATGTTCCCTTTTCTTTTTTTATAACTTCTTTAACACACTACTTCTCAGCTGCGAAAAGCGGGTATATATGTATATATATATACCCCGATCTACATACTCTCAAATAGACAAACCACACGCTGTGGCGCAATGGTAGAGGCTTCGCCTCTAGCGCCGACATCCGAGATTTGATTCCCGAGAGGGGATGCACTGAGTATGTACGCGCGCTTCCCAATTCATTTTAGCCTTGCATCCCCTTGGTTTGAGACGTATGAAAAAATATGCGGTTAACGCAGAATCATGTTACGTTATTTTTAAAATCTTTCCTATTCTTAGCACAAGCACAGCTGAGAAGCTTCGATGCATGTACTCCATAACACGTTAAAAAAAATAACGCATTTAATCACACTTTCAATTCCAAGCAAAGGAAAACTTTTGTCAATGCATGATTTCCTGGTACATCGACAGTACCGCCACTCCCTATACGCAGAGTATGCAGTCTGCGTAGGGCACCAACTCCCAGGGGGGCACCATCCCAGCTGCTCAAAAAAATCGTCTTTATATATTATAATAATAAATTAATATTAGTAATATACATATACAAATAAAAAATATAAACGTATAAATTGCATTTTACGGTGAACGCAGAGTAGGCTAAGCACACGAGATGACGCGCGCCCTCACCTCTGTTATGGCTGCCTATTTGGCCAAAAATGATAATAATTAAACAATATACCTGCTACTGGAAAGAGACATCAACAGTCCAGCGCCGAGAAACGAAAGAAAAAAAAAAGCCCAAGATGAAGCCCGTGCATGTACCCAAATCTCTGGAATGCTCTGCGCATAGCAGTGACGCTCCCTGTAACTGTTGCCTCTGCTGACTGAAGTTTTTCTAAAATGAAGCTCATCAAAACGTACTTGCGCTCATCTATGGCACAAGAGCGCATGAGTGGTCTGGCAATTGTCAGCATCAACTCTGAATTAGCAAAGGCTTTATCATATGAAGAGCTCATTTACGACTTTGCCTCAAGAAAAACTAGAAGTGTGCCTTTGTAAATTTTGAACTTTGGAAGGCTCCAGCAGATGACAGTGTTGATTTTATTTCAGTTTATTATTTATTTTATTTATAAATGTTTTATTTAAAGTGTAATTTTAGTTTGTATTTTTTGCTGTAGAGCTACAATTGTAATTTATAAATGATACAATTTATTTATGTATTTACTTTTATTTGAATAAAGTTCTATTTTGGCCCCTATAGTAGGTGTTTTTTTTATTATTTTACTAGCAGAATACCTACGCTTCGCAGCGGAGAAGTAGTGTGTTAAAGAAGTTATGAAAAAGAAAAGGAAATATTTTAAAAATAACGTAACATGATTGTTAATGTAATTGTTTTGTTATTGATATGAGTGTTGTTGTCCTCGCTCTCTCTCTCTAGCAAAATACCCGCGTTTGGCAGCAGAGAAGTAAAAAGAAAAGGAAACATTTTAATAATAACGTAACATGATTGACAATGTAATTGTTTTGTCATTGTCATGAGTGTTGCTGGCATATATATATATATATATATATATATATATATATATATATATATATACACACACACACACACACATATATATACACATATACATATCTACATATATACTGTATATACACATATATATATACAAATCTACATATATATCTACATATATATATTAGGAGTGGGACTTGATTAAAAAAATTAATCCAATTAATTAGAGGCTGTGTA
>JANRMT010062798.1:13841995-13967105 GCA_026402145.1 Polypterus bichir lapradei
CATCATTTAAAAACTGCATTTTGTGTTTACTTGTGTTATATTTGACTAATGGTTACATGTGTTTGATGATCAGAAACATTTTGTGTGACAAACATGCAAAAGAATAAGAAATCAGGAAGGGGGCAAATAGTTTTTCACACCACTGTATATACACACACATACACACATACATAATAGCAGCAGTCTGGGGACCTTCAAATCTCAACTTTACATTTTGCACAGTATATATACTTATGAGGTGAGACAGAAAAATAACCGGATTGCTAATATATATATATATATATATATATATATATATAATTTCTTGATGAATTACAGCATTCTAAACACTGTCACCTTCTATATACTCCCCCCTCCCTATCTCTACACCGCTCCATAAAGATCTTCCATTAATTGAAACAGTGCTGGAAATCTTTTTGCTTGAGGCTTTTCAACAGGCTTGCCGTTTTTGTCTTTACTTCATCCATAGAAGAAAAATGTGTTCTCTTCAGGTCACTTTTGATTTTCGTGAACAAGTTTTATAAAAAAAAAAAAAAAAAAAAAATCACAGGGAACTAATTTTGGTGAATAGGGAGGATGATTGAGGATAGGAACATTTTTGTCAGTCAAAAACTGCTTTACGGAAAAAGAGAAAAATTGGGAGAAATCTGATGATGAATTCGCCCTTTGATTTTTTTTCACCTGACATTATTGCAGCAACTCGTGTAGCGATTGTTGTGAAATACTGACTGGGCTATTCACAGGATATACCTAGCCGGTCGGCCGTTTCAGAAGGCGTGTAGGAAGGGATATAGTTCTATGATTCACATCAGCCGACCTCCAGATGGTTTCCAGGAAAGCCCCAAGCCCAGTCCAGTTATTTATGTGCCTCACCTCGTACATAAATAAGGATTTCAAGCTATAATAGGCCGAATAGTTGGTTTTTAATCAAAATATTTGCTTATGTCCTTGAGTTCTTAAAACACAGCTCCTTAACAGACAACACATCAAGCTGTAATGCATTCAAAATGTACTACACTATCAACTTTCTTTTATCTATTGTCTATGTTTAAGCACCTGATGCAGTGCCAGGTTTGATCTCAATAAACTGGAATGCTGTACTTATTTAAGGTTTTAGTATATAAAACCGTGTCATATGAATTGCTCTCATTTATCACAAATGTTAATTTTAAGTAGTGCCATCTACTCCTTTAATATGGAGATGGAGGATTTGTAACCTTTCTTTAAAGGAATACTCCACCCAAAATTGTTTTTAATATGCTACTAACCACATGTAGTACATAGTGACGATCAAGAAAAAAATTTTAATCTCATACTTTCATACAGAATGGAGATAAAAAATTTTCTAACAGAACATGTGTCTATAAAGATCAACACCAGACGACTGCAAATAATACTAAACTGTTTAGGGGTGGAGGGTGGGAGTAATCAATCGTGTCTCATAATCCACATGTCAAATCATCCAGTCATATTCTCACAACATCCTAAATATATGTATTTTTGATAAAATAGTATTAAATAAATATTTGTGGAAAACAAGAGTAGTGCACAAACAGAAAACATATTCAAATGCATTTGAAAAGAAGGCCCTCCTCCAACACATCATTTATTGGTCATGAGTCAAGTCCAGTAATAGCTTATTTACTGGCTAACATTGCACTTCACATGATACAAACAGTACAAAGTTCACCGAAAGACTTAATCTATAGTTGTATACAAGTTAAAGAAAAATGAGTGAAAACACTATCAGGAAAAGAATATCCTTGCACAACAAGCAGGAGGTCAATTCACACCGTGTGCAATGTTCTGTGTTGAAATTGCACTTTAGAAGGAACTCTAAATATTTTAGCTGAAAGCTAAAAACATGCTAAAGTTTAATTTTGCACCAAGAATAACATGAGAATTCATGAAACTGCCTTCGACCATTTAGTGAATTTGTGTTCAGTTTCACTTCACAAAACGCATAATTTTCATTTTGTGGACCGGATAACTGCCTTTAAACCTGAATCTGAAAAGTAAAATTAGTGACACAAATGAAAAGATAAACAATGCTCAAGAAAATCACTTTTACGATATATAAAATGCCTATAGATAAACATATGACAAGGGCTGTCACCGTTCTCTAACTCTGAAAAGGAAGACATTTCAGCATAAAAATGAGAACTTCATTGAATGATTTACCATATCATACAACAATTCACCTTTACATTCTGTTATGGTCTTTTAGAGTTGTCCTTTTCTCTTAGCAAGGCAATTTCAAAGCAAACATGCTCACCAGAAAACTAATAATCATTGGTATTTCTAAACCATCTTACTTTGTGTTCAAATCTGCAAGGCTTTAAGTTCTGGGGGGAAAACCCAAGCACTAAGGGAAAAAAAACACAGAGAAAACATACAAATTCTATGCAGACAATCAGGTGGATTGGAACCTAATATGCTAGATCTGTATAGGGACAGTGTAAATAAGTCTACTCTATTGTGCTACCTAAGCAAAGAGATATTTAACTACATTTTAAATAGATATCTTAAAATTACTTAATTAACAACATTCACACGTAAAGCCTTATGTTGACTGCTCAACTGTCCTAAAGTTGCAGTGAATTATATACACTGTCAGGAAAAACAAGAGTATGGATAAATAATAATAATAAAATTATGTATTTTTCTCAGCAAATTTTAATGTACATTCTGCAGTTTTACTCTAGTGAAGTAATTTTTATTGGCAAAAATAATTTATTTAAATGTAAAAATAAATTAGACTGGAACTTTATTAAAAAGAAAAATGTTAAATTACAATAAACATCACAAAGAATAAGTTGTGACATTTGAAGAAAAAAAAAAAAGGCCCACACTTTTACCCAATCTCAAATCTGAAATTTCCCCTACTGTTAAATTTAAGGTAGGAACCTCACAATGATTTCAAAAATAAATTTTCAAGCCAGGTTAACAATGAGATCTATGATCAGAGGCAATATAACTAACTTTTCCAGCAGTTAAACAACATCACGGATTATTGAATGATAAAGTGCTCTGAAAAAGTACTGTATATGGGCCCTTTCCATATAACCTCTATATTTGTATATTTATCACAATGAATGGTTTTGGATCTTTATTTAAAACATAATTCTAGATAAAGGAAACCAGCGTAGGAATACAACACCATTCCTAAATTTCTACTTAATATACTTGTGTTGGAAAAGTTATTACCCCTGTAATGCCCGCTTAATTATTCATTCAATCACCTGACCAAAGTTTATTGCTTATTAAACTCAGCTGGCTGAACACAGCCAGACCTGTTGAATCTGAACCTCCCCATTAGAATGAAGTCATCATCACAAGGTCTCCTCCCAAACCCCCAAAAACAACAGACCACAATGAAAGGAAAATTTAAGAGAGAACAGGGAGAAAGCTGTTGAAACTGACTGGTACATTTTAACAACTTTTTAAGGCTCTGGAACTCCAGCACACCAAAGTGAGAGCCATTGTGTCCAAAAGCAAAACATTTGGAACAATGAGGAATTCTTTGAGGGAAAGCCTGTCCTTTACTTGAAGGACAATGTGACAACCCATTCAAGAAGTCTTTCGAAGAACTGCAGGCCTCTCTGTAGTCAACTAAGTTCAGTATTCATTACTCCATTATAAGAAAGAGACAGAGTAAAAATGAGAGTAGCAAGGCAGAAACTTCTGCTATACAAGAGTAGCATCACTGCTTCTCATGCATTTTCAAATGAACAACTGGACCCCTAAACCTTTTGTGAAACGTGGAACTCTTTGGATGACTAAGGCACCACTATATTTAGTGTTCAAAGGCAAGATCATGAGACCTCCAAGGATACATGGAGGTGACATAGTATGGGGATTATATGCTGCTCAGGACTTGGAACCCTTGCCATTAATGGACTGGGAACCATGAATTCTGTACTTTACCCAGTTATTCTTAAGGACATTTTCCATCAGGACAATGATGCAAAAGACAAAAGCAAGTCTAAAACTGAATGGTTAAAAAGAAAAAAATTTCAAGTCATGGAGTAGCCTAGTTAAATTATTGACTTGATCCCAATAGGACCTGAAACACACACATGCAAACCTACCATTGTGTCTGAACTAAAGCCATTCTGCAAAGAAGAGAGTGCTAAAATTTCCTTAATAAAAATGTGAAAGATTGATTCAAATATAAAGTGTTTAGTTACAATTATTGCTGCTATTGGTGCTGCAACCAAGTAGTGAAACAATGAGAGTAAAAACTTTGTCACATGTTGGATAACATTGATCCTCAAAAAAAAAAGATATTCAAAAAATTGTACTGTGTGTACACAGAGATTCTCCTTCTCCAATAATGTGCTTTGTCTAAAGGTCTGAAACCATTTAGTGTGTTAAAGTACGAAAAGATATTTGGAAGGAATTACTACTTTTTTTTTTTTTTTTTTTTTTTTTTTTTAAAATGGAAGGTTGGGAGCCACTTCAGGCCCAGATCTGTCTTGAACAATAATCTTAGATTTGTTTCTGATTGCACAATTACTGGAAGTGTAAAGAAAAACAAATTCCAAATGCTAACAAATTCTGTATTATAAGAGAGATGAGGTCAACATTTAGAAATTATCAAGGAATGCTGATGAAGCTTACAACTAAAAATGTTTCACAAAAAGCTATTTCTGAGGCAGTTGTACAGCCATAGCAGTTAAGCAACAGGAAAAGTCAAACAATATTACCATCCTGACAAAGCCATATATTTTTACAGTTTTCTATAGCATCTACAAAACAGACCTAATAAATAAATCCTCTAAAATTGATAAAATGTAATGTTTATTCTCAAATGCAACAGGTATAAATTTTAAGAGGTGACCCTTAAACATCCATTTACAAGGGTATTATGTAGAAATCGAATTACAATATAAAAAAAGCAGTCAATGTCATACAAGCTTTTCATTCATCAATCACTCATTATTTTATGACTAAATTATCTGTTCATATGAGGAATTAGAAATATACATATCTAACTGGCAAGAGAGAAGAAAAGTTAAACTGGAGCACAAGAAAAGCATAGCTATAACAAATGTATAGCTCTTAAAGAAAGAAAGAAAGAAAGCTGTAAAAGGTGTTTGTGTGATCATTTTAAGTGCAGTTATCTATGTTCTAACCTGTAGCAAGGGGTAGTTAGCTGTCCTACCTAAAGAATGCAACAAACATGCAGCCAGGTCACCATCATGGAAGAGTCACATTTCCCAGTAATTCTAATAGGCCACATAATGAGCACTGCCATGAAATCTGCTGCAAAACTATTTATGAAAAAGTTAATGATGCCAAGCAGACTATAATAAACAGACGATTACAGCACCAAACGTTTAATGCTTAAATGCGCACAGAAACATTCCTGCCCTTTACAATGTTTACTGGCTACACAACTTTCCCAAATTGAAACACACAAGAAAATACAAAAGTGCAAACACTGGCCCAAAATATACTGCCACTAACTCAGCTGTGCCTTCATTTGAAAAACAGATCTCTACCACCATCCAAATGACGTGAGGGTTGAGAGCTATGGCCTGAAGAATTTTGAAAACATTTTCAAATTAATGAGATCATTACAACACACTGATATGGAGAAGGATGTCCAAACTTTCATTACATAACATCCTCTCTGCTTAGTCATGTCGGCGGTTTTATGCAATGCCCCAAAGTAACCTGCACTTTGTGGGTGCCGGATGCCTCAGCTATTTGAACCCCAGGCCTCCCTGAAGTAATTAAAATGTGCTGGCACAATCCGCTCAGTTGAAGCCCATCTGTTCAGAAAGTCATTTAACTGACAAAATTTGCCCTGTCTCTCTCTTTCAGCTCACCCTCTCTGCCCCAGTCCTTAATGATGGTGCATGGAAAATAGGATGATATTTAGTACTTATATATATTTCATTTCTATTTGAAGTGATTTTATGTGTCATTTATCTCTCTTTTATTTGGTGTTTAATACTTTGACATTACTTTTAACCCAGTGTTACTTGCCGAGCATTTTACTGTGTTTCCAGTCCTACTGTGCCATGAAAAATATTTTCAAAACATACTTCGGAAGATGATTTATCACCTTTACCTCATGAGAGGAAGATGATACATAAATATAACATGTTATTAATATAATAAATGTCCCTATTACAGGCATAACGGTTAAATGCATATTTCAATACCCTTTAAAATGCTTTAAAGTGCAAATATTTTCAATGAGGATAAATCTATAAATAACCAATACTTATATTAACTGTTTTTGTGGATTAAGCAGTTGAAGCATTTAGTAAAACCTATAGAGGTTGTGTAAACACCTTTGTCCACCCCACATCTGCCTTGTAACATCAT
The DNA here is from genome assembly GCA_026402145.1 of Polypterus bichir lapradei. Taxonomy (NCBI): domain Eukaryota; kingdom Metazoa; phylum Chordata; class Cladistia; order Polypteriformes; family Polypteridae; genus Polypterus; species Polypterus bichir. Next base: position 13,848,338 of record JANRMT010062798.1, read on the forward strand.
ATAACCATTATCATCTATACAATCCTTTCCAGCTTAAACCATCTAATAATTATAACTGTTATTCATAGACAGAGATAAATTTCACAGTGAAGGTGTTGTGATGCAAAGCATCTTCATGAACTGGTGTTACAATGCATAACATGATTGACAAACCCAGCCACAAAATTGACAGGAAAACCAGAAGCAGCAGCGACACAAACCACAGTCTCCCATACCACTTTGCCCAACATAACACTGGCTCTTTCCACTTTCATCTAATAAAAATGATATAAAAGTATAATTATTTTATATTCAATCACTAATAAGGTCAAGCCACCAGCTACTGCTGAGGGGAGTGCCTAATGCAATCCCATGTATGGTGTAGTAAATGCTATTCCTTGCAATCACAGAACCTGTCCTTTTATTCATAAATATTTACCCTTAATCGTTCTTAGGTTTTCCTTCTTTCCAATAGGACTGTAAAGAGTGACGACTGCTCTCAATTCTCTGCTCTCACATGCTGCAAACACGAAATGATTAATTAAAACTAAATACACAATTATTTCTATATGTACTCAAAATGTGCGTCTCGGTTTCTTAAAAGAAAATGGGAAAATCCTGTTTAAAGAAGGTTTATACAGTCAGTGACACGTGTACGAGTACACTGAAATTATTACTTGCACAGGCCTATTAACATGTCGTTTTAAAATCTAATTTATAACGTACTTTGATTTCAAAATACAAACTAGTATTCACTGGCTCCCCCATGACTAACTGATTCAATTGCATTGTTCAGCCAAGGCTTAATTCCGATACATAAATCTCACTTTAAACAGCAGCTAAAACGCTCTATGAAACTTTATTTCCAACTCGCGAACAAACTTTTTGCCATCATAATGTCATGCACGATTAACGCGAAATGTTCTTTCGCTCCAAAAACAATCAAAATCTCTCCTGAAACCGGTCAATGCCCGAATCACTTTTAATGGAGTCCGTCAAAATTACTCCGTGTGACACCGCCAACAAGTAAACACAGCAGCTTCCCGCTGAAGCTGTACAGCGCACAAGGTTTGCTCGCTTGGCCATCTGCACACAATCGCGACAAAAGATGCCTGGCCGAAGTATCACACCTGTCGACTGGTGGCTCTGTAACCACCTGTGTACTGCCTAGCATTCGCGAGCTCTGCCCACTTGCTAACCTACCATTCACTACCGTGCCGGCTCCTATTTTTGAGTTTCCGCTTCAGCGGATTCACGCCACTCCCCGGTCTTTCTTACAACGACACAAACATCAGCTTGATCTTGACAAGTTAATCCCGCAAACAAACCTTACAGTAACCACGAACACCAGACAACAACTCACCGTCGGTGGGACAGCCAAGCCAAATGCAAGCTGTACTTTGATTATAATCTCCAAACTTGAGAGGGCCGTACGTTACAGATCTCCTCGGACTCAGTTCCTTTCTGCACACACTCCACGGAAATGATGTAAGCCGCGCGCGTGCACACGTGACTGGGATGAACGATCTCGCGTTCACTCCAGTTGCGCAAAAAAGAGCGAAACGACGTTTCAGAGTGATTTTATCAAAATCTCACACAAGTGTTTTAAGGAACTAACTTTTTATTGCGAGTCTCTTGGTCGAGGACGACATCAGTTTGGCGCAGCAACTGGCATTGAAGTGAAAGAAGATGATCGTTGATGTTATCGGTCGAAACATTTAAATCTCATCTGTTAGCCCTGCCATAAATATTCCTGCTCTTATGTCAACAATCTTAAAAGAGTTCAGTTGGTAGCTACAGTATTTTCCGTCATTACGAATTTGCACTTTACTTTAATTAAGATCATGATCAATTTTAGGGGTAAATATATATTCCCAAATGTCACTTTGTAAAGAAAGCAATCATCTACAGAAACGTGAAATGTGTTAAAAGGGAAGATAGGCTCTCATCTACTGCTTCTATACGTGGTAGTCGCTCATTTAAGCCTACTGTAAGTCATACAGTATCATTATATGTTACTGAGTGTAGATTGTTGGGGCATTTATTAGTTTCAAATGGTCGAGGTCTGAATACTTGTTGATTCCACTAGATAACTACAACGGTATTTGAGGTCATTTTACAGGACCAATGCCCACACTTATCAGAAGAATTTCTCCTAGGAATTGCACAAAAAGTCTGACAAGGGTAAGAATTTGTATGACCCCAAAGCAGCCCATGAGAAGTCATTATTTACAGTCCTACACCCACTGCCAGCAATGAGTAGGAGTTCACATTTTTACAGCACCTTGGGCCACAAAATGTCACTCATGATGACATTATGAGCTTTCCTCGGAAATCATGATGACGTTTTGTAGTTTTTCCTCACTAATGCCAAAGCTTCATCACAAAGTTAATAATAATAATAAAAAAAAAAACGAAAACATAATAAGGTTGGATGTTACACTAAGCTGTGTGCAGTTATTGCCACATCTCAACTACATACAAAATAATAACTTAATGAGCACCAAGATGAAAAGGTTGAGGCACCCACACTAAATGAGACTAAAGGATGGATGGTCCACAGTCTTATTTTCAGAAGATTCAACGGTAACTAGAAATACCTCATAAAGTAACAGTTATACTAAAACTAGCCACAGTGCTATTTCTGAAGTCAACTTCACTCTTCCAGTGTCCCAGTTGTCTTCCATTGTGCCATATCATGCCACTGTCTCTGTGATCCCCCCTTATCTTCTGCAAGGCTGTATTTATCCAATCCCCCTGGAGTCTCCCCCTGCCTCCTCAAACCTTCCTGGGTTTGTAACACAAATATTCCAGAATGTTTGAGAAATGCAGAGTTCAGCATAGTTGTGTGACATTTTGCTGTCAGTCACCTATCCTGTTTTGCTTATCTCCAGGAAAATATGCTGACTACTACAGTAGAGTTTGCACCCATGAGCAACTGTGTTTGGATACTGTGATATTGCATGTGATTTCATATATGTGTGCTAATCCAAACTTTGAACAAAGGTTTTTATGTGCATGTTGATTTGCATGCTTGCAGCTTGCGCTAACATTTCCTTATGTGGAGTGGTGGGGAACTGTATAAATCTGTGTATTACCTCACACATTGTACGGGTGTTCAAAGATTGATGCAAAATTTGAGAAATGGTTGGTTCTGACATATCCAAATCATCATTGCAAAGATGCATTTTCCTGTTGGTCACAAAACATAATGTAACAAACACTTTCATTTCAACTGGCATTGTATGGCTTCTCCACGTAGCTGTAACAATCACCCAGCATACAAGATTTGTTACAAATATATTTCCACCTCTGTTAAATTAATATCTTTATACAAGTTAATTAATGTCCAGCATTTTCAGAACATTTTACCTTTCCCAAGGCGTGTATGCCAATCTCTTTCTGAATGCCATCTTGTGGTTTCTCCTAGTGAGCTAGGACACCAGGGGCTTCATGTATAAATGGTGTGTACGCACAAAAATGTTGCGTACTCCCGTTTCCATGCTCAAATCACGATGTATAAAACCTAAACTAGGCGTAAAGCCACGCATATTTTCACGGTAGCTCCAACCCTGGCGTACGCAAGTTCTCCGCTCGGTTTTGCAAACTGACGGCACCCAGCGTCAAAGCAATTCTACTTTTCCTGTGTGGTTACCCTTTCTTTTTTAGATCCACATCCCTGATGCGGCTTTATCATATACACTGAAACTAACTGCATATTGTTTATTAGTTTAAGGCATCTGATTGTAATTAACTTGTAACAATATAATGGTCCACATAATGGCCAAACTATTCCAAATACCATAGCTGCTTTAGCATTGTTACTCTTACTGCACCTTCTTTTTCTTCTTTCAGCTGCTCCCGTTAGGGGTTGCCACAGCAGATCATCTTTTTCCATATTACTCTCATTGCACCACTCAGAGTATTTATATCACTGTATCTGAGTGTGAATCACAGCTCAGCAGCTGATTGGAAAGAGAATTATCAGTATCTAGCATCAAGTACATGCTGCCTCAGCCATGCTGCCTATTGAAATGCTCTCATGTGGCAAACGCTTCAGAGCCTTTCCTTGCGTTTCAGAAACAGTTTCATCCCAAGAACTATAAACGCACTCAATCAGTCCATCAAGTACTCCTTGTAGAACTGTTTGTACTTATAAGTACAATCACCTCACTGTAAACTTGCGATACACTTATAATATTGCACAACCTGAGCCACTTTATAAAGCACATATTTACATATGATGATGATATCATTTTTAAGATGAAATGCAGTAAAATATTTTTACTATATTATACAGATAAAAGTTTAACTTCATTTAAATAATCTACATTGTTAATAATTAAACATGTACTATGAAGATATTTCAATGTTCCTTAAATGTTTTGAAGAATCACCGTTCTAAGCTTACAGATGGCTTAATGTCTATTACAAAGCTGATTGTGTGGCGATTGGGTATTTGGAGAAAGAAAAGTAAGGACAGGAATTTGAGGTTAGTACGTTTGAAATAGACAGTACTGCTACAATAAATTATTTCATGGAAGGTCGTGCATGGCAAAGCAAGCATCTTGTGTGAGACAGGAACAATCACTGCGCCACCGTGTTCCCATGTTTAATACATGCTTTAACTCCTGTCATTATGAAAATTATATCAAGTATACATCTCAGTATTTAAATTATTCAGAGAGCTGTAATATTACGAATTTAATGGATTCTGTGTCCTGTCGGAGGAAGAGAAAGCCCGGAATCACGTACAGTAGAGATTCAAACATATAGAGCACATAGAAGATCAAATACAAAACAAAACAATTTAATGTGCTATTTTAGTTACGATGGTATTTGAGAAACTAGTGAATTAAACGATTTTAAGATGAAGTTTATGATGTTCTACTTTAATGACAAAATAAACTATGTGATTAAAGTGGAAATTTTGAGATTAAAGTTGACATTTCATGTTTTTTTCCCACTGTGTGCCTATTTTTTTTTCTCTGTACCCTAATAACCTTTCATATGACACTCAGACGGTGGGCTACGACTTGCCTTTTCACGGTGACTTTGATATCTGAAACTTTTTTATTTCGGGCATTGTGCGACTTTGTGAACTTGAGCTTTCGGGTTTCTCCGACACATTATGTCACTCAATCAACTTCCTTTTGTTGTTTATACCACTTTTTAAACCAACAAATAGTACGTTTTTCCTTGCCTTCACTTGGTATTCGCTGAAATTCTTCTATTTTCCCCGTGCTTTTGCCATTGCCTTTTCACAGAACAATGAGCTTAACGGCTATTTATATTGATTTGCATATTCAAAGAGGCGTAATTCTGGGAGGAGTTGGGGCGGGATAGCAGGCACGTGCGTTACTTTTCACGCTGACCGGGATTTATGGCGTGGAAGAACGTGGAAGTTGGCGTTCGCACAGATTTATGCATCTGGATTTTTTTGTGAATACGAATATTTCCTCTTTTGTGCTTACGCCATGTTATAGTGTGAATTCTATGCATGGCGTTATGCATGAGGCCCCTGGTGAAGTTAGGAGTAGTTTCTTAAATTAAAAAGAGAAAATTGATCAAATGGTATTACACAGGACTAAATTTGTGTCACTGTGAGAAAACACAATGTTGTAGAGGGAACCAAGTCAAGTCTATTGTCATAGGTATATTATACAATTAAATTCTTACTTTCACATCTCCTCACAAGTAGACAAAAATACACTGCAGATGTTTATGAGGAGAAGCACACAAAACACATCTCCACTCTCTGGTGCCACAAGTCACAAAACCAATAGTTTAAGTTTTAAATTTTGTATTTAGTTACCTTTGAAAAAACAAACCAAGCAATTTGCCTTCCCAGTGGCATTCAAAAAAGATAAAAATAAACATATGGGGACAGCTGTGTGGTATTGCGCAAGGCATGCTTCTAAAATCGAGACTTCGCTGGACGAGTCTCGCTAGAATAAGCCTAGTCTTCCCATCAGGCCTCAGTTGGTTCAATGAACGCAAAGTGTTCCTCCTTACTTAAGACAGATCTATTCTACCCCTGATTACGCATGCACTTGTGGTAGTCTCGAGAAGCATACTGAGCAAATCTACTGCATGATGACTGTAAAACAGACAGAAGAGAATGCAGCATCTACACACTGATGACTTAAATTGTGAAGCTGATGGGATGCATCTTGGACCAGCATCTATTATGAGATATCTTGGAAGGGTTTAGAGTTTTATTTAATTGTGAAGATGGGATGGATAGACGGATGAATGCTGTAAAATAGAAGACAATGAAGAACAAAAGCAGTGGAAGTCTTTTCAGCAGGTGGATAAGAATTAATACAAGATCAATAATAACAAAAAGGCCAATATTAAGAGAGCAAGAGCTGCTGCTTCGTAATCTATAGCCAATCAATTAAATGTCTATGTACATTATGGTTCTGAATTTGTGATTTGCATAATTAAAGGCTAATAGCATTATTCAAAATTTAAAAAATGTTTCATTTGAAATTGAAATGTGTTAGTTGGTGCCTTCAAACATGTTCAGCAATCAAGTATTCAGTAGCAATGTCATTTGCATTGAAAATTTATATACAAGTACACATTTTAGAATTATTAGAATATACATTTATATGCAAACATACAGTATATTGCGCATTTAGCAACCTGAAGGAAAGCTGCAGTTTCTGTCACTGGTGAGAGTCCCAACCTTTAATGTCTTTCCTGCTGAAGGACTTTGTCCTCCTTAGATTGTCTGTTTGCACAATATGTCTGGTCACATACGTAAATGTGATTTAAAAGGACTCACCTGTGCAGTGATTCTAAAGAATGATCTGCATTTGACATAGTCAGCCTCTAATGAGCTTAGAGGTGCCATTATTTGCACACCAGTACAGTTTGGCATGCCTCTGGGATGCCTAAAGAACGTTATCTATGGTCACTGATAAAAATATGGATAAATGCATTTTACATACAAAATTTCTTTGATTGAATGATGGCCAAAAAAACTGCTTTAGTGCAAACACACCAACACCTTTCCAAGATTCCTTTCCTTGTTTTATTGGAGCAATTTTGACAAAAATAGGCCATTCACCCTAATAAAGCTTGGCAATCCTATTCACCCGTCTCAGGGGGATCAAATGCAAATTCTGGGAGGCCACAGTGGCTACAGGTTTTTGTTCCAGCATCTTGCTTAATTACCAACCCATTACTTCTGATAATGGGAAACACCTTTTTTTGATATTAATTGAATTGTTTTTAAATATTCTGAACCCTTCGGTGTCAACCCAGTAAATTGGATTCTTGCTCTTTACTTTGTGCTTTCAGATAGCTTACTGCCCCTTAAAATGACAGCTCACTTTTAACACACTAGCTGGAATTTATCTTAACTTTGACAGGCTTACTACAATATATTTTCCTTTTGCCTCTCATTGACAAGTGTACAACATGCCTGAAGAAGGGGCCTCAGTTGCCTCAAAAAATGTGCACATTGTAATTGGTTCAGTCAGCTTAATAAAGGATGTCATTTTGCTTGACTTCTCACTGCATCAATAATGGCTAATATAGTACAATACCCTACTACTACTAGAATTTTACTAAAAAGGGCAAGTTAGAAATAGGTCTAAAGATGTCTAGTACAGGAGAGTCTAAATTACTTTTCTTGAGCTGGAGTTTACCTACTGCAGTCTTTAGACAATCTGGGAAGACCCCAGATTAACTACTGTATGTCAAGTACACTATTGATGAAAATGTCTGAAACATCTTTAAAAAACCCTGTTGGGAAATTTTTCTACAGAGTTTAAGTAAACGTATTTGAGTGAAGGAATTTAATCTAGGGTTCAAAAGAATTCATTTTGGAGGGATGTATTACGTCACTTTTATATAATTTATTTTATGTTTAAAAATGTGGTAAAAGCCTTTCAGGTTATGCTAGGCATTTGCAGGAGGCATTTCATTGGTTAAACTGGGCTTAGAATGAGTTGAAAATCAAACTCTTAGGTTTCCTGCACGATCGGTTATAATTCTAGAAAAATATAACAGCCTCTCAAGACAGTCTACTTTGTTGTGCTCAGCTAAATGTGCCTTTAATATTTTACAATGTATTGTTAATTAGGTTTTTCTCCATTTTTTTTCCCTCAATCCTACAGCATTTTCGCTTAAGATCTGACACTCTGTGAATTTTGCTGCTTGTGGATTTCTTGATATTTTTTTCAGGGGCCACTATGTCAACTGTAGCGCTCTCCTTTGAAAAGAAATATTCCACCTTACTGGTTACATTGCTTGCTGTACTAGGACAGGCACTAAACTCAGACTCATTATTGAAAATATTTGCAAATCTTGATGCTGTGGATACATCAAAGTGGCATTTGTTAACAATATGCTGCTCTTTAATACTATACTGGTGTTTGTACGTTAAATGGAATGCAGAAATGAGTGTCTATCATTAGCCAAGATGATTTCCAGTTTCATAAATTTTGCCCTCTGATGCGCACTTACCAAATTATCCGCATCAGCTCCCGTTAAAGTCAAATACTATTACTTTAGTCATTTTATCATTCATGGAAAGATGGTTCTTAGTGGACCAATTAGCTAAACAGTCCACTTGGTTAAAGTAATGGCTTTCATCCTTCTATCACCATAGTGTCATCAGCATACTGGAATAAAGGTCATTGTTCTGTCTTGGGGCATAATGTGCAAATTGTACAGGACATAATTAACGTAACCATGAGGATCTCTAGATGTAAATGAATGACCTTTGAAAAAATAATTGGACTATCTAAAAATACTTTAATAGAAACTCCTGAATCCATAAAATAATAAATACTGTAGGTCAACATTTATACTGTTCAGTTTTTCAATTGGTATATGAGGCTAGATGGTATTGACTGCTAAAGGACAATCCAAAAACAGTGCTCTGATATACAGTATAAATCAGACATATCAGAAAAGAGAGTAGTTGTAATGGAAGATAACAAGCAGAGCATCTTGTACATTTCCCTTTGCACAGTAAGCAAATTGATGGCTATCTCGAAAAAGTCTTAGTCTGTCCTAATTAAATGTTTTTAGTCAAGTAATCAAAGCATTACAGTCAAAAATAAGTGAGAAACACTTAAGTATAGTTGTTCTCACTGTCTTGTGTACAAATCTTGGAAACTGGGGCATTGATTGACTGTTCCACACCTAAGGGAGCAGTTAAAAATAAATATAAAAGTAAAAAGTAACTTTCTTGGGTGCAACATAGTTCAATTTACCAACAATACATTTTCACCCTATTAAAGTTTTCAACCATCCATCCATTATCCAACCTGCTATATCCTAACACAGGGTCACCTAGAGCCAACCCCAGCCAACACAGGGCTCAAGGCAGAAACAAACCCTGGGGAGGGCGCCAGCCCACCGCAGGGCACACACACACACACCAAGCACAATTTAGAATCGCCAATGCATCTAACTGTGGGAGCACCCGGAGGAAACCCATGCAGACACGGGGAGAACATGCAAACTCCACGCAGGGAGGACCTGGGAAGCGAACCCAGGTCTCCTTACTGCAAGGCAGCAGTGCTACCACTGCACCACTGTGCCGCCCCTATTAAAGTATAAACCAATCAAAACCCTTCACGACATCTAATTGTAGACAAAGTGGAGGCTGTAGCAAAAAAATAAATAAATAAAAAGGTTAAAAAGTGGGACTCAAAGGGGCCGTTAGTTTTTTAGCATCTGAACCCAGCTCTTCATGCTCAGCTACATTTCAATTCCACTGCTCATTCTCCTGGTGCTCCTGCAGTGATACTCCACTAATCTCTCACCCACCTCCATTCTCCTCTTCCATGTCTACCACCCACACCAGATCAATGTCTCCCAGTGTCCAGATTCGATCAGAGGTAGCAGGTGCTTCCCGCAACCCCCCCAATCCCAATCTCTTTGAGATGCCAGGTTGGAGACTGCCTGGGCACCACACACAAAGTCCAATGGATTTTTGTGAAAGAGAGTGTTTCAAGTAATTGCTCTCTTGCATATGATTGGTCTACGGTTTGGTCCACAAAAGTTAAAAACATGTAAATTCCAAGAGGTGGTACGCCAAGAAAAAAGTCTGAAAACCCCTAGCCTGGAGATACCATGTGACATTTAATCACATAAGTATCAGTAGTCTGCTGTAGTAAAGCATTTGCTTTGATTAAAAGGACTACTATTATTATACACTCAATGAGCAAAATCTTAGGTCCAATGTACTAATAATGGGTAGGGCCTTCTTTTGCTCTCTCAACAGCCTCAATTCTTGATTGTCATTGATTCCACAAGATGTTGAAAACGTTCCTTCTAGGTTCTGGTCCATGGTGAGATTATGCAATTTCTGCAAATATCTCAGCTTTGCATTCATGCTGCAAGTCTCCTGTTCTACCAGATCTCAAAGGAGTTCTTTTGGATTTTGCTTTGTGACATGGTGCATTATCATGCTGAAAGTAAGCATTAAAAAGTGGGTAAATTGTGCTCATGAGGGATGCACATGGTCAGCAACAATACTTGAATAAGCCATGGCACTAACAGGACCAAAGTGTGCCAAGAAAACATTCCTCATACCATTCCTCATACTCATACACCTCCACCACCAACCTAGACTGTTGACACAAGGGCATTCTGAAATTTATGCTGTTGGCATCAAATTTTTGACCTTACCATCTACGTGCCTCATCAGAAATTGAGATTTATCAGACCAGGCTATGTGCTTCCAGTCTTCAGCAAGCATGTGCCCATTGCAGCCTCGGCTTTCTGTTCTTGGAAGTCTGGAGTAGGACCTGACTTAGTCTTCTGTTGTAAACCATGTAAGATGTATTCATTCTAAGATGTTTTTCTGCTCCCAAAAGTTGTCCAGAGTGGTTATCTAAGTTACTGTAGCGTTTCTTTCAGCTCAAACCAGTCTGGCCTTTCTCCTGTGTTACTACTGTTAGCAGTAACCCAAGATCCAACATCATGCTCTGCTTCCCAACATAGGCTTTATACTAGATGGGGCCCCTGACAAGATGATACAATATGGGAGGAGAGGAATTTACTTCAAAAAGCTTAAAAATCCATATAATTAAAAGTTATAATAAAAAGTAATAACTATGGACAGGCCCTTCAAATAAAGCTACAAACCTAATAGCACTTGAGTTTTGGCACCTCCTTGAGTGTTTCTTAAACTTTGAATGAGTCTCTTTTTAAAGGACAGCAGCAGCGCGTCGCTTCTGGTACGTCAAGAGAATGCGCCATGCTGCCTCCTTCGTCCCCCAACTGTTCGTGAGTCTAAACCGCCTGGCAACCCTCTGGAGTCCACGACGTGCGATAGCGCGTGCACACTGGGGTCGACTAAGCTGGCGTCTCAGCCGCGGGCCTCCTCGCGAGTTAGTTCCGCCCACCGCGGCACTTATAAACACTATCTCGGTGTCAATCACTAGGGCTGCGGCCAATCGAGTGGCAGGGGTGCCCCTTGTTGTTCTTAAGAGGTATTGATTTTCACACATGATGGAGCTCGCGGGAGATGCCTATTGATTTATCTATTTATGCCTTTATCATTTTAAACAGCTTTTGTTTTTTTTCCCAAGCACGTTTTAAGGCATGTATATTTTAATGTCTTATCTCTTGAACCGATTACATTTCTAACAAATGGGCGGCAAAATACATTCTTCATACTGAGCATTGGGGTACATTGATAGGGGAATTCTACAAACAATCGCAACATTTTTGTATCGTTCTTAAATTGTTGAAAGGAGGCAATGCAAGGTGATGAGGGCGTGTGCTGCGCGTGGTACTGATTTGTAGCGAGCTCGGTTTATTTATTTATTGGGCCAGGGTGCCCGCAGAAAGACGCGTCCTTTTTAATGACGATCGGTGGCAGGGTGAGGGTGCTGGACTGGCGGGCGGGCGCTCGGAATCGGGGATTGCGGGCTGCCGTGCGATGAAAGGCTGGCGCATCTTACAGTTGGGCACCTATGTGTTGTTAATTCTTGTCTCTATTGTCGCCCTCTTCACCCCCCTCCCCAGCATCTGAAAACGCTGCCCCTTTCCCACGCGATGGCGCAGAGGCTCCATTGACAGGACAATAACCCGGTGGCGGTGAGTGTCTTTCCAAAAGTTCAGTGCACAGTGTTGTAGCAAGCTGGAGCCGGGATGCGGGAGATGTGCCTTTGTGTGCGTGTAGATGTGTGCGTGGATGCGCGGGGCTAGAGGGCGGACCCGATTGTATCCCTCTATCCAAGTTTCACTTTGTACGCCCTAGCCTCGCTCTTGTTGTGCTCTCCATGGCTTCTTGTCCTCGGATCGCGGATGCTACCCTTTGGCTATCTGACAGAGAAAGCGGCGGCACTAGCGAATGTTAGCCTCCTTTGCCTGCGGAGGGAGGATGCGTGCTGGGCGGCTCTCTCACAAGACCCTCCCCTGGAGGAGTCGGCGTGTTAGTATGGATCAATTTGCGTGGCTTCCACCGACCGGGCTCACCGGCTGTGTATTATTATTATATATATTTTTTTTGATCAAGCGTATAACTGAAACGCGACTCAGTCATAAGATGATAATGGCAGGGGCGGATGGGTTCTCGAAATACGTCATGCGCCCTGCTCCGACTAGGGGCTGTCTGTTGTTAGTGATAATGCAAAAAGAAATCATTGTAAGACACGATAAACGGCAGTGTTAACTCAAATGCCTTTCTTCACGAATACAGGTGTGAAAATGATCTATCTTATCAACACATGCGAAATGTAATCCTTTTATTTGGTGGCACAATACTGTTTTGATATTGTCATTGTTATACTCACACCAGTACTGCAAAATGGTCTAAAACGGTGCAGTAAAGCTGTGACAATTAAATTGAATATGTATGTATGTATTTTTGGTGGACCAAAATGTCGTTTTCATCAGATAGTATTAGGCGTATTAGGTATAGGCGTTATTTATAATGGCACCCACATTGGTTCACTCAGTAATGGTACATGAAAAATGAAAAGGGAGTTTATAATCATACAATATACTCACCAAACCAAAGTTAAAATAGAAATGTAACAAACGGCCATGCATGCAAATGTACAAAATACAGTACTTCAGAAGAATTGTGACATTTGTGAGTCCCAGTAAAAGGGCCATCAGTCAGTCAAATGAAAATCAGATACAAATGTCAAGAAAATAACAGTTTTATTCTTTTATACAGTATGTGTCCTGAAGAATTTGCCATTTTGTGTGGAAAATGAAGTGTCAGTCTTGTCCTTCCTTGATACTTTGAAACATATCTGAAGATAGAAGATGTAATGACTAACAGAGAACTGGCTACACAAGGTGGTTTGCTGCTAAGTGACAGGTATGGTTTCCAGCTCTCTGCATTCCTCTTGTTTTGACATGCTGCTTGCCTCACCTTCTCTCATGTCACTGTGATGGTTACTAAAATTGCTTAACAGTGACATGATAAAAAGATTAGGCTGATTAAAGAAGAGCATTTCCTTAAGGGCTTCACAATCATTTTGCTCCTATTGATGATAATGAATCTGATTTGACTGCACTGACACATGGAGTCCCCCAGGGTTCAGCCCCTGGGCTTATTTTATCTTACTTTTATACATTTGTACTGGGCCAAATTGTACAAGATAACAAGATTTCCTATTGTTGTTATGGAGATGACATTTGGATTTCTACTTATCTCTTTAATCAAAATATATAAATAGCACTTTACTGGGCAGTGTGGTTCCTCATGAAAACATTGCTTGGCAGAGAACCGCTTTATTATGGGACGTGCTCTTTGTATATGAAATGGGCTCTGAAAAGGCTCCTAATATGAGAATAAAACAGAAATCTTTAATTTGTCTTTTATTTGCAATAGGCTACCTAGCAGGATACTAACAATTAAGAAATCCTGAACTTAGAATATATTATTATACACAACAAGAATCTTTTAAAATCTGGAAGCCACTGGTATTTCACAAATCTTCATCATCATCTGTTCATGGTTATTTGTGGAATCTGTTAATGATCTAAATTTATAAAGGTTCTTCAAGAACCTTCTTGTGCATTGTTCGTTTTGGAACAAAAAATAGTTTCCCTTGGCATTGCTTTAAAGAACCACTCTGGCACCTTTACTTGTGTGTGGCTGCAATAAATTTCTTTCAACTATACAAAACAGAAAAGATGCTGTCTGGCATCAAAGGCAGAACTTGTACAGTGCTTGTCTTGTCTCTACGACTGTCAAAACTAAGATTAAAGTGAGAAATCTTGGCAGTTTAATATATTCAGATTAGCTTTAGTAGTCATATAAAAGTACTTACTAAATCAGCTTTTTATTATTTTAAAAATGTAACAAACCAAGGGTTTTTAAATCAGAGCAACACCTGGAGAGACTGATCCAAACCTTTATTTCCAGCAGTGCTAGCTTCTCTGACCTTCCTGAGAAGACCATTAAACTGTTGCAGCTTATTCAGAATGCTGCTGCTAGTACCAGACAAACTATTTATTATTTGGCTCCCAGTTAGCTACAAATAGATTTTAAGGTACAGTTTCTTTATACAAATTACTAAAACGCTCAGGGCTACAATATATTTCTAACATGCTGAATAAGTACAAGTGTACTAAGTCTTCCACGTCTTCAGCTAATACAGTACAAGTTCACAGCTGGTACCAAAGACCTCAAATGTGATCTAGCTATGGCTATTTTGAAATCCAGACTGAAACATTTTTGTTCTATAGTGCTTTTGCTTTATCTTTTGATTGTTTTTATCAACAATTCTGCAAAACACTTTTAAATGCCTTTCTGTAAGAAATGCACTACATAAATAAATTTACCTTGCCTATTACTCCTACTTGACAGATTTAGTAAGTTGGATTCAGATGTGCAGCTTGCAGCCCGTGTGGAGTCAGTATCTTCTGTCCATTCCTCCAGTGACTTTTCTGTAGGAAATCTACTTTTCTTTCAGCATCCCTAAAAATGTGCAGGTTAGTTTAACAGGCTACTGTGCAAGCTTAAATGTGGTTTTATGTGTATGCGGGGATATGCCTACCCCTACACTCCCAAAACCAATGACTTGGATTATGCAAGTATGAGAATGCTCGGTTATAATATGATCTTTCATATGTGCCTCTAAAGTTTTGGAATTTCTGTCTGCTTGTGCTTTTGGTCCTGTTGCCTATAATGTTTTAAATAGGTTGATTGTACAGAGTGACAATCAAGTTGTGACATTATTTTCTTCAAAAACATTTAATATATTTCAAATTTGTATATCAGTATTAAAAACTATTAAGTCTGAAACCAATTTATTCAATAAAAGTCTGACTAGGGCAGGTTTTAGACACAGGAAGCTTTTGCTGTCACAAAATGTGTATCAGTTTATTATAAACTATTGCTGCTAGCTCATAAATTAAGTTTTTTAATAATTTGTTTAGGAAAAGATCTGAGGAGCCCACAGTTGTTTTCATTATAAAAATCAGTGGTAGAACTTTCTACTCTTTTATCATGTTATAATTGTTAAGGTGCATGCAAGGAGTAACACTGATTGATCCCATAAGCTTACATCTTGAATCAATTTTTTCAATCTGTAATCTTAAAATAAAATCCACTAATGAATGTTCAGATTTCGTATTTCTCATGTTAGCGACTCTAAATAGTTTACAAAGGTTATATTTCTTTACATCTACTGTTTTAATACTGTTCTGAGAAGGATGTAAAATAAAATTCTCATAATTTTTATCTCTTTCATTTCAGTCTGTTTTGTAACCCTATAATGTAACTGTTCTCCATCTACACAAGAGTGTGATGTTGATTAAACTTGATGAAATTCTATTTTGCTTTAAGTACCTGTCTTCTATAATAAAAACCTCACCTTGCTTTTCTCTGCTGCTACTGCAGGTGATACTTTAAGGCCACAGGTTTTCTAATTGCTACAAACATATACTTCTACCAATCTGCTGTTTCCACAACAGCTTTCTAATAAAGTGATACACAAAATAACTGGCAGCAAGCTTTTTAGATTAAAAAACTTTTTTTTGAAAATAAAATTTTATATGTATTGAAAATAGGTGGGAAAATGGCAAGTCTTCCTCCATCATTACTCTTACTATCTAAGGGAGAATAACCTATTTGAAAACATGTAAATATACTGCCTTAAAAAAAAGATTATATATACACTGTGTTTACATTAGCTGTGTTAACTGGTTTTGCTGGGGGAAATTTTCCTAAGACAATGGGCTTCAGTTATAGTACCGTCAGTTCATGGGATGTATTAGAAGTACCATGTAATTTTAACTGCACATTTATTTTTTTATTAAAGGAATTAATATTATTCGTTCATTCGAGTTCCTTACTCTTGAATATGCCATGCATAACTGCCCATGAGTAAAACAACTGGCGTATATCAATTTTGGCTTCTCTTACTGACTGACCTTGGTTTTTGTTTATGGCCATTGGAAAACACAATTTTACATAAAACTAAGTTATTTTGAATTCAAACAGGTTATTAGCATGAATAATAGGAATCTGGGGTATAAATATAATTACACCCTGTAGCATATTCTGTAAAAAAAGCTAGCTTCAATTATATTTAAATGGATCACTTTGATCTGTAAACTTGTACCTTTACATAGTTTTGAAGGGTTTAGATCAAAAGCAGTGTATAGTGAACAATGGTTTACTTTAACTTAATGTATACAGCAATGATGTTTACAGGCTGCACCTGCAATGAATTGACAGTTTTAAGCATTGTATAGAAAAAAGAAAACAGGCAAAAAGAAATACTATGGTGAACTATGTACAATGTCGTAGTGCTTGAAGTGGAACCAAATTACTGGTGGTTCTCTGTTTAGCCAGGAACTTGCTCCTCATCACCTTTCATTATTACTTTTACATGATATATTATTCAAGCAGGGGATGTGGAATGTCAGAGTGCCATGCTACACTCACATTCGATTGAAGAGCAGGGATACAATAATATTCAATATTATTGGAATGGGTTAGGGGGTACTCAAAAGTAAAATAAACATTAGTAGAAATTAAAAGAAGTTCTGGTAACAGCCCACTAAAAAGCACTGCAATGTTCACCTACTCTATGTTCTGTTCCTTGGGGGCTGTGTTTAAACTAATCAAAGCATGTTGCTCCCGGCTTGCACTGTACACAGGACTTGAAGTGGGCCTGGTATGGTGTACTGGCACTTCACTGTTTCTGCTTTGTGAATCATAGTGCAGTGGCACACTGCAGTCTGAGCTCAAAGGGGACACTCCAGTTCTCCTCAACATTGCACGTATTTTACCAGCAAGTGTGCCCATCCATTCTTTAAAGTATATGTATATAAGCACATGCATCAGTCTAATCTGACTTGAATTTGTATTTATTCTATACCACATTGTCAAGATTAAGAGGAAGGCAAAAAGAAAAACCTCTCATATGACAGCATATGACTATTACAAAGAGATGGTTTTACTTTTACAGGTGTGAGCTAACATACAGTACATCTCACTTACTGATGTTATTTTTAGGATAGCCTAGAGTAATATGTGTGATGGTTTCACTTAGTTAACGTTTTCTTTCATGTAGCCAGGTCAGGTTGTGGAGCATGCACTGGTACAGCACGTTGCCACCCCCACCCCCCAGGCAGACACACGGTTCAATTCCACCCCTCGGAAATGACCCTCTATCTGCCTCAGCTAGGTGTTATGTGGGAGTCCCCTTGGCCTGGTCCAGCCATTTGGGTCCTCAACAATGAAGATCCAGTGAACCAGATCACCCTCAGGGAATTGCGCCACATGGCTGTAGTGCCGTAACTGACGCTCCCTCACAATGCAGGTTGTGTGCCTCATTGGGGACTCTATGAGCAACTGCTCATTCAACACAAAGTCAAAACAGTGGTACCCAGGATTCTCTGAAGAGACACAGTACCAAAGGAGTCCAGCCTTCATCTCAGGTCACTGGATAGCATCAATGTCTTGCAATCATATAGAATCATATAGGAAGACAGGAAGCACCAGGACTTTCATCCTTTTGCAAAGACCCCTTTCAAGAGACCTCATGACCCCCCATGCTCTCCCAATCTGTCTACTGACTGCATAGGAAGAGTCACCAGAGACATGAATGTCACTGCCGAGGTAAGTAAACCTCACGACGAGGTCGACACTCTCTTTGCAGACAGATACACTGCTGATGGCTGTGCCCAAGAGGTCATTAAAGGCCTGGATCTTGGTTTTTATCAGGACACTCATAAGCCCAGACACTCAGACTCCACACTCAGTCTCTCGAAAACGCCGATCAGAGCATCTAGTGACTTCACAAAGATCACAGCATCGTCAGGAAAGTCAAGATCAGTGAATCTTTCTTCACTAACAGATTCCCCACAGCGACTGGACCCCCACGACCTTGCCCAACACCCAGACCATGCAAGCATTGAACACAGTAGGACCAGAACACACCACTGACGAACCCCAGAATCAACTGGGAAAAAATGCAGCATCCAATTAATATTGTAATGACATAACACATCAGATGTAATATATACACTCAACACTTGCTATTTACTGCATGGAAATGGAGTACCTGTTGCCTTAGGTATTTCACCTCAGTCCATGTCTATTACCACTTTAACCTGCTGCTCTAATATGATCCTTCCCATCCTTACCTGGGTTTGCCTCACTTCTTTATTTTTTGTATATATTTTTGCTATCAAGTTACTTTTGCACTTACTGAATATAATAGCTTGGACTTAGTTTTGCACATTCACTTCATGTTCTATATTGTTATGCTGCGGGGCTCAATGAATTAAAGAAGTAATTACCTAGGTAAAATATTTAATGATGTAACAATACAGACATAAACTGTAAAATTTCTTGTTTGTCCTTGTTGGTTTGCTTTGAATATTTACACTTGTTTATCGTACAGTAAGTTTTTTTGCTTTCAAGTTAGTTGTATGCAAGATTTTACATGTCATGGCACCAAAAATCATTGCAGAAAATACATGAAACGACACAGATCACAATTTGGCCTTTTTTAGATATTCTCAGAAAATAGTTTAAACAAAGTTATAAGTACATCTACAAAGGTTGCTTATTAATATCTTGTACAGTATATAAAATAAACAGTAGTTTCATAAAGTACACGTTCTGCAAACTTTATTATGTTTATTAGAAATTTGCCATTTTTGAACAGTCTTCACTGAATAATCCAGAATGTCAAAGAGAAAACATGTTTTCAGACAGGTTGACAAATTTACTAAAAAATCAAAAACTGAAATCTATCATTAATATAAGTACTCAGAGTTTTTGCTGTTGCACTTCATAGTGTGGTCAAATGAATTGTGTTTGTTTCAGTCCTCCCTGAGATGTGTCAAAAACTTGACTGGAGTCCATTTGTGGCAAACTGAATTGATTGAACACTGTTTAGAAAGGCACACTTGTATATGAGGTCCACAATTCACACTACATTTTAGGACAAAAAACAATACATGAAGTCCAAGGAATTGTCTGTAGACCTCTTTGATCAAACTGAGGTGATGCATAAATTATAGATGCATAGAACCATTTTTAAAACTTTAAATGTTCCCAGGAACACAGTGATCTCAATAATTGTGAAATGAAAGAAGTTTGGAATTACCAGGACTCTTCCTAGAGTTGCCTGTTCAGCCAAACTGAGTAAGTGGACAAGAAGAGCCTTGGTCAGGGAGGTGACCAAGAACTCAATGGCCACTCTAACAAAGCTTCAGAAGTCCTGCGCTGAGATGGGAGAACCTGTTGGAAGAATGACTATTTCAGCAACACTACATCAATTAGATGTTTATGGTACAGAAGCTTGATGGAGAGCATGTGGAGAATGATACTTGGGTCTGATGAGACAAAAACTGAACTTTTTGGGCAGAACTCCAGGCACTATGTCTGACAAAGACCAGGCACAGCTCAGTACCTGACTAATACCATTCCTATGGTAAAGCTCAGTACCTGTCTAATACTATTCCTATGGTGAAGCATGGTGGTAGAAGTATCAGAAGTCCTTGGGGGGAAAAAAAAGCTTGCTTCAAAGTGCATGCAACCTCAGATTAAGAAGACAGTTTATCTTGCAGCACGACGATGACCTGAAGTGAACAACTAAGACAATGCTAGAGTGGCTTTGGAACAAATCTCCAAGTGTCCTTGAATGGCCCAGCCAAAGCCCAGACTTTGTGTGGACAGCTCTGGAGATGGCAGTTTACAGATGCTTTACATCTATTCTAATGGGGCTTAAGAGGATCTGCCAGGAAGAATGGGATCAACTGCTCAAATGCATGTGTAAAGAAAAATCAAAGTTGGAACTGCTGGCAATGAGGCTTCTACAAAGTAATGAATTAAGGGTTTACGTGTTTATAAAAATGAGAAATTTCAGTTTTTGATTTTTAACAGATTTGCAAACCTTTCATAAGACATATTTTCAGTTTGTCATCATGGTTTATTGGGTGTATATAGCTTATAGGGGAAAATACCAAAATTATCCATTTTAAATTAAATGTACAACACAGTAAAGTGTGTAGACACTGAAGGGATCTCAATACTTTCTGAACACATTGTTAGTGCAAAACAGTTCTAAAAAATAATTCTGTAATTTAGCAGCACCTAAATTTACCAGAATCATTAACAAAAAATGTACTTACACAATACCAGAATCCTTTGCGCTACTTTGGAATACCGTGCACAAAATATTCAGAATAATATTCTGCCTCCAGTGTGTATGCAGAACAGCAGGGAGTGCAAGGGAATAGGGATTTAGCAGCAAAATGGCTGTATAAGATCAATATTCTCATGTGTACAGAGTTTTTGAAAAACATCCTCCCAAGGTACCATTTTGTTTTTATTATGGGCTCCGCACTTGTTTGATTTTTGTGATGCAGGGTTGCCAGAATGTTGCTAGGCAGGGGACTGTGTGTGTGTGATGTGTGACAACATTACTACATACAATGGTATACAGTTTAGCATTGTACACTTCCTAATTGTTCAAGTTTATGGATAAATCAAAAAGTAAAAGATACCTCCAGTTACAAAGTCTTTTCTGTTCTTCATCTTTTATTGACATTGTCCTTTTTGGTTTTGGAAATATTCTCTTTATTGATTCTGTGCCTATGTTTCTCAATCTCCAGTTCTGTCTCCCAGTCATGACCTTGGCTTGTTATTACTATCATGATCCATCTATTGATTACATTTTACTTTAGACTGCTGCCACACTGTACAGTCAGTACATCTGAGGGTGTGGCAGAGGCTGTGGTATGGAGACAGGCCACAAAGGTATTCCTTTATGTGCTCATTTCACCTCTTTCTAATAACCCAGTCAAGATTAATAATTTCACAAACTAGGTTCTGAGAATAGGATGGGCATCATCCTGCCTACTCCTGTCAAATGATCACATGGTTTGCCTAAACATCTATGAGGTGGCAAAACGTAAATTAATATCCCACCTGCTCTGTTAGACTGTCTGAAAGAACAGGATTGTGGGTATAACTTGCTGAAATTCTGTAACTTGGCTCACTGCACATTTGTTACCAAATCAAAGTTGTCAGTGTCATTTGAGAAATATCAGTTATACAACATCAATGTCAGCTCCTGAGACAGCAGTGTGTTCCTAAGTGTTTGGTTTATGATCTTATGTAATGAAAGACTTCATTGTGTAGAAAAAATGCAGGCAATCTTACCAATATTTCATAGACAGTGTAATATTTCATTGGGATAATGAATATTAGATCGTTTAATTGATCCTTTTTGCACAGGGTTACAAGACACAATGTAACAATTATGAAAAAGTATCTATAAATAATTCTACTGGTGGCCATTTGAAAAATCTGTTATAAATACTTATGAGTTCACCAGTCAAAAATAGGAAACTGAAACTTGTTCTTGAACTGAATAGCTGAAATGGGGTCTCCATTGTATTACTGAAATCTTAAGAATAAGTAAGGAAAAATGTGGCAAACACATCAAAGTAATTTGCATTACCACTACAGTATAAAAGTCAGTAAATTTTCTGTTGATTAAGAAATAACCATATTTGAAAAGTGTTTGCTTACATTGCACAATATGAAATATGTTATATAACAAAAATAACATTACTTTTACATCCATTTTTATCATGTGTGGTTCCATGAGATATCTTATGTTAACAGTCTATATGGTTCATGTCTTCCACACAAGCCTTCTAAAGCAGTACGAATATATTTTAATTCAATAGATTTCTGAAATATCACCAAATTAATTTCAAAAGATATTAGGAACAAAGCTATTAATAAAATAAGAATGTAGAACAATTAAAATGGCAATGTGACATTTTGTTGGCCATAATGGTAGATTCTTCTGGAATCAGCTCAAATTTCCGTCCAATTAAGCTGGAAATATGGTTTTCAGTCAGTCAAAAAGTGTCTACAAACAGAACTCAGAAATGCTGAAACATGACAATAAATATGAATTTGAAGGAGCATAATATAAAAAAGCAACAGGAAAATTAATACTGCTCTAATTTTTTTACTCTTTGCATTTCTGTTTTGTTAAAAAAAAATATCCTTTCTTTTTTTATTTTCCCAGTAGCACCAAACAGGTTGCCTCTCTGCTTTGATCATGTTGATGGGCCAGGAATCAGCAGACCTGGATCAGGAGGATTCCCGATTTTCAGCGTTACCTTAAAAGACCACAGCATTTCTCCAATGCGGCCTTTGAAGCAGCTCAGCCACTGTTCACTCAGTGGGGCCCAGGTCCTGATAAAGTAAGCTTTTGTTGCTTCTACTGTATAAGGAGGAGTTGTTTTCAATATCTTTTTTTTTGAAGTTATGGTGCTCATCTATTTCTGGTAATTTCACCTGCTGTTAATTTTAGTATTAATCCAAAAATCAACCATACAAACTTGATGAACTTTATAGTCTACTACTGTTTGTTAAAATTGCTGATCATTTATATTGTGAGAACAGAAAGTTTGACTAAGAGTGAAGCAGTGCCTAAAGAAAGGCGACTGGCAGCCCTCGAACCTGCTATCTTATGGCCTACAAACCACTATTTTAGTCAGTAGATTACACTATCCTAAAATATTTGGTAATCTGAATTTTACTACGAATGGGGATTAAAGTTGTCTGCATGAAGAGACTGTCTAAGATGAAGGTCATGTAACCACATAACTTCTTAAGAAGTCACATAGAGGTTAAGACTTGGACTACTTTGATGTGCATCTAAAGAACCTAATTGTGAAGACATAGAATTCCCTTCTTGAAAACTGGGTTACATAAAGTTTGTTAACTGTTTCACAGTGCTTATCAACCTGACATGTGTGTGGTTATATGCATAGATGTGTCCTATAAGGCACTAACACCCAAACCAGGTTTGGTTTCTTCCTTATGTGCAATGCTGCCAAAATCGTTATTGGGCTATCTGTCCCTGAACTGGATTAAGTTCATAATGAACAGATGCATAAGGTATGATACATTATAACTTTTGTTAAGCAGGGATTATTTTTCATTTTCCCCTCTGATAAATTTGCTTTTGTTCCATTTCAGCTGACATGGATGATGAAGATGGCACCTGCTTGCTTGATGTTTTATGGTGAGTGATGCTAATGCTTTCTCGTTAAAAAAAAAAAATGTGCATGACAAAAACAATGTAAAAGTGCGCAAACATCAACAACTTTATAAAAACCTTTCTACATATGTAGGTGGGTTTTGATATGCCTCATTAGTCACACTATTTATACAAACTCATGATTCTGATTTACCAATCCTTTGTTCAGTCAGTTGCCTGGATTCTTCATAGTATCTTTGTGAAATTTTATCTTATGATGCTGTTTCCTGTCCTTGAGATTGCATCTATGAATCCGTATTTCAAGGGCACTTTTCTTCTATATCAAAGCCACTTCAGTAGTCTCTCTACATAACTACTTTATCCTGATCAATGCACAACAGAAGTATTGACCTGGTGCTACGTGATAACATTAGCACACTGTGGCTGTGCACAGAAAGGCTTCAAGGTACAGGAATAGGCAACTATTGGCAGTTAGGAAGTCAAAAGTTAAGAGGCCATCATGAAGCATTTAATGATTTATGTTTTCTTTCATCTTCAACCAGTATTCAAAGTTAAATGTACTGTATGTTGAAAGTGGGATCTATTTTGTTCAAAGTAGCTAATTAATTATAATTATGTGTTCATTTCCTATAATGTTACACAAATTTCTCAAACATGTTTAATACAATACATGGTCGTGATGCCAAACTTTGTCCAAGTACCATCATGAGAAAGGACAGGAACAAGGCCTGAAGAGACCATCAGAACACCTTATGACCCATTTATGCACACATCCACACTCCCACTTATGCTCAAATGAAGGCCAATTCAGTGTTGCCAGTTAGTCTAACATGGTTATCTTTGGGGATGTGGGTGGAAAACCAGAGTGCCCAGAGGAAAACCCACACAGACACAGGTATAAACTCCACCATTTCAATGACTGCATGCACATTTTAAGCCCAGGATTCTGGCTCCATAAAGAAGCACGATTAATCACGTACGCTCGTGCCACCCAATTTTTATTCACAGTTGAACTTACAAATTCCCCTTGTACAGCTTCTAATTTATTGTGGAAGTTCTACAGGTTGAAATAAGCCTTTAAATTTTTTTCATGTTCTAGAAAGACAGGAAAATGTGGTACATGCGATTCTTATGTAGGACCGAGGGTTCCAGATGGAAACAATAATCTGTTAAGCTCATGTTTGCCATTGCACCATGTGGTGTTTACCTTTTACATATCACCTCTGAATTTTAACTACTCAGTCTGTTTCAATGTCTTTATAAATTCCAAATCTGTCTGGCCTAGCTTCTGGTGAGGTATACTGATGTGGTACTAGGTGGTGTAGATTGTGCTTCTGGCCTGTCTTACCTGCAGCTGCTGTCCCTTCTCCTTATGGCAGGCTGTGGGACGGGATATTTGGTACATGGCAGAATTGTAATGCTTTTTTACGGGCCATAAAATCTCCTATTAATTTTGCTGATTATTGAAACAACAACAAACAATATTTGTTGCTTCACATACCAATATCACAGATCAAACAGATACTTTGTGCATGATACTATACATACATATCTTCTAGCCCATCTCTTATTTGATCAAATAATCATCTTCAAAAGAGATTTGATGATGAGCATTGTCTAACTAATCTGTCTAACATAAGCCCACCTCTGAATTTTTATTTGTTTTCTGAAACTCCAGCTATTTTTATTCTGTTTAACATTTATCCCCTCATCTGCAAAGCCTCAATATTATTTGATTTATTCCTTGGTTATTCCTAATAAAATTATGTTTATTTAAAACAATGATCTATATTTTAAATTAATCATTATCCACAGATTAAGCATACATGGACACACCGCATGCTTATGTTCATTTGTGTTTAACGCACAAAATCAATACTGTTTCTGTTGTGAAGCTGACAGTGTGTGTTTATTTTAATCATCTACCCACAAAAAAAACATCTTTAAAACTTCTTTCTAAGGTTTGTGTGCTGTTAGAATCTGTCTGCCCCCCACTATACTCTCCTAGTACTTAAGTCATTTAAATCTTGTTTACACTAGTTGTAAATTTGCCACTGATGTAACGCACTTCTTAGTATTTAAGATTCAAACAGAATATTAATTTTACTACTCACATAAAGACAGAATACTTTACGGTAAACATTACACTAACTCATTTCTGTAGTTGTTTATTATGAAATAAAATATCCAGTATTACAACTGTTATATACTTAAACATTCATGTTAAGGTACTCTTTAAATAATGGGCAGAATAGTATACGAGAACATAGTGCTGCTACTTCATTTTCAGAGATCCAGAATTAGTCTAAATCGCAGGTTGATCATACTGTTCTACAATACTGTTTATACATAGCAACATGTATACAGCCATAACCATGTGGGCAAAATTATTTCTCTCAAGGCTCAATACCCACAGGTTAAACATGGACTAGAAGGCTGCCTGCTCTTTGAAACCTATGATTTATTTGACCATACTGTAATAGTCTAAACTGAAAATCCTGAATAACACCTCCTCTTTGACAGACTAGAAGCTAAACCACATTTCATGTTCTTGAGTTGGATGAATTTCCTGGATTTTTAGTCAGAGGCAATGTGAAACCAGCAGAGGGCGCACACTGTCTGATAATTGTTTTGTTTAACTTCAGCAATACTAAATCGGATGAATCTCACCAGTGACCATGGCTGAACGGCGCTATATCTTACAACTTCATACTATTCCCTTTCAGAGCATACAGATGTATTTTCCCATGCCTGGGCAGTAGTGGAAGACAGAATTTTGTAGAGTTTGTATGGGGGAAGTCAATACTCTAATGAACCTAAATGCACCTAGGAATTCAGTAACTGTTTGGATACAGTACAGTAATTATAGCATTCAGTTAAGAATTTATTGAACTGTTTCATTGTAGTTCACAATTTATTTCAGAACATTTGCTTAGATAAAAAGTATATTTTATTATTATTATTCTGTTCTAAGCAACAAATACAAACTGCTTACACTATCAATGAAATGTTTAAGAACTGCACAAACCTATAACCCCAAAAAACGGTACTGGTGTGGAATTATTTTTGTATTATTATTATTATAACATCAGGGTAAGTTGAATGCCTTCCCTGAATAATCAATTTTTAAGTTAATTTTTGAAAGAATTAATTGAGTCAGCTGATCTAATTAATTTATTTTAAGTATTAATTGTGCTGCAAGCCTTTATTCCAAGGTGTTTAGGAAACAGTCAATAGAACTGTATAATACACCCAAGTACTGTATGTCTGTTTTTGACAGATACTAGACACAGCACTACTCCAAGTCCATCAGAGAACCAATTCCTACATATAAACACTGGAAACAAAGCATAGAATTGCCTGTTCATATAAAAGAATGCATTGAACTGTAAAAGAAAACCAGAGACGTGTTCAATAAAAAACTGCCTCATGTAAGATCATGCACACATCATTCAAAAGACATCCTGAAGAAGAAGCAGTGGCATCTGATAAGTGAGTGCAGTAGTGTTTAGACCTCATAAATAACATCCATCCATTATCCAACCCACTATATCCTAACTACAGAGTCACGGGGGTCTGCTGAAGCCCATCCCAGCCAACACAGGGCACAAGGCAGGAAACAAACCCTGGGCAGGGTGCCAGTCCACTGCAGTTAATAAAATTTGGGGTATTTTTATTTGTAATTAGAGTTGCATTTGGAATAATTAACAAATGTAATCATCAATTAGTCTCCAAACCAACATTTTTCTATTTTTAGGATGTCATCTTTACACAAACTGATTCTGGTTCTGTGCAATAGATGAGGGTTGATGTTGTAGTGCAGCATTTTATTTTTTACCCTTTACATAATGCATGGAACATTTGCAGATAGCAACCACTCTGTATTTTGTTAAAATATAGGTGTCTTTTGTGTATCACACACTGGACTAACAGTGGACAGGGTATAGCCAAGTAAAACATAAATTTTATATGAATAAAATAAGCCATATTTAGAATTGCGTATAGATACTAAGTAACACAGTGTAATTCTTTCACCTTCCACTATTAAACTCAGAAGAAGAGAAGCAGTTAGCCCTCAGATTAAGATAAAGAATAATGTTTTCTGTGATCCTTCAGATATCACATGAGGAAATTTAAATTCAAAATTATTTAAAATGCCTGCATATACAGTGTATTGATTACTGACTGATCACTATCTACATAATGCAAACTAAATATCTAGGCTAAAAATTAGTGAATATATGTGCATGAATAAGTATGCTGTTCTAAGCAACAGATACAAACTACTTACACTATTAATAAAATGGGTAAGATCTGCACAAACCCATAATCCCAAAATACTGTAGGAATCCAGAATTTAAAATAATTAAAAAATTTTGGACATGAGCGTCAGTAGGCTTTGCGCCCTAGGAACCAAGTTATCCAAACTATTCTATAACATTTCAGTAATTATTTACCACTCTGATGCTGATCTTTCCAATCATAAAATAGGTCATTACGATAGCAACTGATGAGAATATTTCATAATTGCAGAATTATGGTATTTGAGGATTCCTCTAGAGTGACTCTTTCCATTTTGCTCAGAAACTAATCAGCACATTGTCATCTCATAACAGGCTTAAGTTTCAAGTTTGGTATTTTTCCATCCAGCCATTTTAGCTCTAGACTGTCCTCAAGAAACTGTGACACACAGACACACACAGACAGACACAAACCCATCATCGAGATATCGATATTTTCGGTATCAGGGAACCTTAAAATGTAGAGATCATTCGAAAACCAGAAATCGAAACTTTTGAGGAATCTAAAGCTTTCACTCATCCCTCATAGATGATAGATTATGTTGGGGTGGATGCAAAGCAATAATCTTTCAACCCATCCTGTGTTGTCTTTTTCTCCATGAATGGAAGGGATCTTATGCTCTAAACCTTTACTCTTTATTTCTGATATTTTTCAATAGGCAGCTTAATTCAAGAAAGCAATTTCCAAAAATGTTACATCTCTAGCGTGGTTAAAATTTCAGCCTCAGCAAATTTTGACTGACTCATTGCCCGATATTTTAGAGATAAACCTAGCTTCCCTTCATACACAACTGTTATAGCCACAAATTCATACCATCAACATTAAAGGTAAATGTACAATATGCTTGCTTCCTGTTGTGTCCGTAACTGTTTTTTGTTGATTTTATAAGTTTAATTCTATGCCTTGTCTTGCTTGGCCAGTGGAGACTTTAGACTATTTGTCCATAGCCAGTCTGCTGTTCTATAGTAGGCAGTAGATATCTACTCTCTATATATAAAATCCTAAGCCTAAAAGTGCAACGATTTTGTGACGTTTTTATGTTACTTTTTGTCATGCTTTAAATCTGGCTTATTTTAAAACCTACATACAACGTATATATATATGTTTGGTATCACTCTTTTCAGAATTTATCGAACTTTAATGTGATGTTATTAGTTTTTCAGATTCTTATTATTTTAAATTATAAACTAAAAAATATCAAGAACTTATGTCCCGCGAGATGAGATTTTGTACCAAGAGATTTAACCACGCCCAGGGCCGGAAATAAAGGACAAAGAGTAGGACAGCTGCTGTACAGGCTTTTTAAATGTTCAAAGCGCTGCGTGAGATGTAAGGCAGCAGCTGATCGAGCAAAGAAGAGGTAAAAAAACCTGTATTTGTTTCCCATTGTATCACAGTATAAGAGGGGGTTTTGGAGGAGTGACCGCATGTCCTTGGGGTGCATTCAGCTCCCCTCTTCACAAAGCGAGCGACAGAGACATGAAGTGGCTGGCACATAGCGTAGGCCGGGGGGGTTTGCGAACGAAGCAAGCAGGGGGAGAACCCCCAAGTTCCAATATATTGTAAATTTATACACAGCTAAATCCATGCAAGTAGACAGACAGTTATATATGCACACAGATGTTACTACTGTCACTTCAAAAGGAACTATAGAGCCACAATATCTATTATGGCATTTGTTCACTTTTTGCAATATTTTACATTCCATGCACCAGTGAAAGTGACCCCTGTCCTAACCTACTAAAGCTCAGACCATCCTTTTGCTTACATGTAACTAGGAAGTTCATGTTATGTGGAGCAGGCTTACAATCTCACATGGCCATCATGCAGCCTTTGCCAGTGCCCTGGCATCTTACTCCCAATTTGGGCATGTCTTACTTCAATGAAGAATATCCAGGTTGACAGGCACAATTCATTGGGAAAATGATGATATCTGATAGTGGAGACATTTCGGGAAGAGTGTAGATGACTTGTTTAGCTTTTAAACATTTGGAAATTAAAATAATTAAAAATTGCTTTAACAGCATTTTCTTTAAAGTCATGTTTGTTTTGGATTGTGCACTTTTCCTAGCTGCTTCACCAAGTGGGCATGTTTACAAGCTGTCATGATTCAGTAAGTGTCCCTTTGTGAGACATGTACTGTAACAGTGCACTTTACTCTCTAATTTAATTGGTTTCCACTGCTTCTGAGATGCACTCTGCCACAGGACTACAATGAAAAATAACATGATATAACCAAAATCTTGTTTTTAGACCTCTACCTAATATCGTATGCTTTAACGTAGGCTGATTGGTTTTCTGTAATTAAAATTCTAATTTTGAGGTAACTTAGTTAATTTCAGTTAAAGACGACAGATGTTTTGAGGTAGGATAGGTCTACTTATTAGTCAGTGTTGCATGTTGATTAGCACAAGCTGGTAAGAATTTCACTGTACTCTGCACATAAGAAGTTTGGTAGATCGGAGGAGACCATTCAGTCCGTCAAGCTCGTTTGTTCACCTAAGAGCTCAGCTGTCACAGTATCAGTCAGATACTTCTTAAAGGTTCTGCTTCACCTCCATGGCTCGGTGGTTTATTTCAGATTCTCACAACACTTTGTGTAAATAAGTTATTTAATGCCTCAGTCTTTAATGCTCTTCCCCTTAATTTGCATTGGTGTCCTCGAGTACATGACTCAGCATGAAACTGGATCTACTTTATCAATTCCTTTGAGGATATTGAATACCTGTATGTTAATGATCGTTGTAGCAAAACCAGTGTCTTATAAAGATAACACATGTATTTTATGTGACCTAAAGCAGCAGAAGAGTGATATATTTAACAAGGAACAGCTATTGCTTGACCTACATTTCAATTCTTTTTATTATTTCTAATTGTCACTTATCTAATAAACTGAAATGTTAAAAAAATCTCATTCTTTTATAATGAACTACAAAGATACTTGATCTGGAATGGATAACCTCTGACATCTACTTTTTGTTTTAGTGACCCTCAAGCCTTGAATGATTTTCTTCATGGAGCAAATGAGGTATGCAGTTCATGTTTTACTATTCATGCTGTAAGTAGGAGGTTGTAGCTGCTGAGTGCCATTTTGCACATCATGCCTCAGTGGCATGTGAAAATGTGAACTCCTAATGACATATACTGTATTAACTGTCACTGACAAAGATGAGCTTCCTTTACACATGTGACTTCTCTCCTTTTGCAATTCATTGCTGTGTAATCAGCTCTTCAAAAACCTAGTTTGAAGCTACAAAGCACAGACATTGGGCACTGACACTTTTATATTTTAGTTTGATAAGCTATGAATGTACATACCTGATATACTTTTGTTTTCCTTAACAGCTGGAGACGGACGGCATACTTATTAACTCATCGGATGCTGAAACCACCCTATTTACAGCTCCTGCAGTGAGTATCATTTGTTTAACATTTCTCACAAACAGAACTTTTGTCATCTTTGTTTTGTTTAAAATACACCACACCTGTTGGAAATGCAGAAGTCAGCCCTGATATTACTTTGAGAAAGTCAGTGAAGATGCTTGTGCTGTGTCTATATGACTAAGGATCTCTGTAACAAAAAGAAAGCTTTGCATAATATGCTGTTCACCTTGAAAGGTGTTATATAAAATACAGGCGGTCTACAAATTTCACTGCTGCACTACACAGAGGATTTGTAATAAGGAAAGAAAAGTATTGACATTTGCTTTAGTTCTGATGAGAATGATGCTGAAATTTGGCTCACGTTGTTTGTAGAGAATATTCTTTGCAGTACTGTTATTTCAATCCAAGACACTTATTTTAATTTTGCAGTAGGGTTAGTGCTGTATAAATTTTTAAATGGCACATAGGCAAACCCATAAATAAACTGGTGACCAAATGTAAGTGTTTTGTTCATTGTTAACTATTTCCAATGTATAAAACATTTACACATTTACTGTAAAATACATGTAAAATTTTACACAAAGGAAGTAGAAATATTAGATGTGATTACACAAGGTAAAAAAAAAAGATACCCAAAGGTATTTTTCTTCATTCTTCTTTATCCTGGTAGCAGTCAGTGGCAACATGTAGCATGTTGGTAGGATGAGCAAATAAGAATTTCACTATAGTATATACACATGACAATACTACTGCTTATTCTAAAAAATAATACTTTAAGCAACTGAATAAAAATAACACCAGTACAGCTCCTCTCTCCTTCGGTTTCTGACCTCTCCTTTTCTCTGCTTCAGAGGCTTTACTTAAATTGCTTCGAGACTCCAAAAAACCCAGCAGGTCAACAGTTATGCAAATAAGCAACACTATACATTTAGATTAAAATTAAGTGCTTGATGACAATACTGATACACTTATAATTTATAGATAGGTTATTTGTTTCTTGGCCTTCAACTGTGACAAGTACATTACCGTGGTTTTCTATGATCAATAAATGCATTGATCTAATACACGAATATAGTTGTCCATGTGTTGCATTTGGTGCAACTCAAAATACACATTCAAAGATTTAAAAAAATTAGAACAATATCAATGATATCAAAAATATCAGAAGTGGGAAACTCTCTATTTTGGTCATTTATGGCTATCATTTATTCCTAAAAAAAAAACAACTCTTTTTTATTTTATGATTAAGAAATTCAATCACTACTAATAACTAATTTTTACTTAATACAAACTCACAGGCTATTTTTAAAATGTTATGTTAATTTTGTATTATACTTTAAAAAAACACAGGCAAGGTAATAACATAGTAGCAAGTATGTGTTTGTTAATTAATGTGAGTTTAAAAAAAGAGAACCTTTGTCAAGACTACAGGAAAAGAACAAGAGGGTAAAAATCATGGTCTGTGAAGGGGAGTCCTAACATTTTCTCATGCCTCTCTCGAGGAGCTTGGAAAAATAAAGGCTGAAATCCACTGCTCTAAGCCATTTATTAAAGATATTTGTTCATGTGTATGCTTCATTACCGAATGCACATCTGTCTTTTTTTTTAAATAATATCAACAAATGTGCTAATGGAGAGTTATTTTGCAAGATATCAGCTGTTCTGATAACATTTCAAGTGCAGCAGTAAATTCTTAATTAGTCTTTTCTTCAGTTGTGGCTAAAGCTACACCCATATCCCCAAGGTAATGAATCTACAGTGATTCATTCGTGAAAACTGTTTGGGAAGGGAAGCCTGCAAAAAACAAATTAAGAACACACAAAACCATATTGAAAGTACATGATAACTACTATGTCTGAAACAGGCTGCTGTGGGCTGGCGCCCTGCCCGGGGTTTGTTTCCTGCCTTGCACCCTGTGTTGGCTAGGATTGGCTCCGGCAGACCCCCGTGACCCTGTGTTAGGATATAGCGGGTTGGATAATGGATGGATGGATGTCTGATGCAGGTGCTTCTAATTGGTTTACAAGGGCTGAGAAGACCAAACCGTTTATATGAGTAAATATTGTAAATTGTAAATGGAAATATGAGTGTACTGTCAAAAATGTCACTATGTTAAACTGTTGCTACAGAACACAAAGCAAATTGATGTTACTAATTCTCTGACTTTTCCGCTTTCATTCCAATAAAATTACATTCTGCTGAGTGGCTTCTCATCCCTATTACTTTATGTGTTTCAGAGCCCTGTGTCCATACTTGCAGATGACCCTCCTGTGGAAAATCACCAGCCCACCAACTGTGTTGACCTCTCTTTCCTGGAGGAAGCACTTCTGGCCTCACCTCCACAGGATTCAAGCGAAGAAGATGCCTGCATGGAGAAGGCCTGTGAGGAACAGGAGGACAAGCAGGAGAAAGAGGCATGTGATATCCTGCAGCAGAGTCTGCAAGAGGCTGACATTACGGAGCAGACTTTGGCAGAAGAGGCAGGATTAGCAGCTGGGGCCATTGACTCTCAGCCAGCAGATATTGTACCACTGTATGTGACCTCAGACAGTCAACATGCAGACCTGGGTACTCTACTACAGCCTCCTTCACATGCCTTACCGAAAGCACTGACTGTGCATCCAATGGTTTCAGGCCTTGGTGGGGTTCAATTGACAGGCCTACAAAATGTACCTAAGGACACGCAAGCTGCAGTGGAGCCTCCTCAGCCTTCCTTGATGGCAGTTGGACCAGGCTGTCCTTCTTTAATTGGAAAGCCAACACCGCCACAGCTCATGAGTCTCTTGCCAGGAACAGTGTTCCCTGCCCCAACCTCAGAGCAGCCGCTTGCTCTCAATCCTGCCCATGGTTCTAGTGTTCTGATCCAGAAGACTGTACCAAATGTTAGTGGCAGCTCCTTGTTTAGCAGTACCCCAATAGCCCATGCCATCAGAGCAAACATGGGGTCAAGTCTTCTTGTCCCACGGGCTCCACTGCCCATTCAGCCCAAGCTGCCTGTGAGCATTCAGCCCAGGTTGGTCCAAATTAGTCCTAAACCCATCAGCACCACAGTGAGCCCAAACCAGCATCACAGGCATCCAGCAGGTGTGACGTTTGTTTCAGGAAATCCTCATCAGAACTTCCTGCTCTCAGCTGCTCATAATAACGTTGTTAAACAACAGTCTTCTCAGGGTCTTGCCAAACCCGTCAGCCTG
This sequence comes from Polypterus bichir lapradei, assembly GCA_026402145.1. Classification (NCBI taxonomy): domain Eukaryota; kingdom Metazoa; phylum Chordata; class Cladistia; order Polypteriformes; family Polypteridae; genus Polypterus; species Polypterus bichir. The sequence goes on from JANRMT010062798.1 coordinate 13,882,689, forward strand.
CAGCTCCTAAACCAGACAAGCAGCATTGTTATCCAGCCTCAAGGCATTTTCCCAACACCCAACCAATTTATTCTTCCTGGGCATCTTGCCACAACATCTTCACCTTCCATCTCTCAAGCACCTCCTGCTCAATCTTTCCTGCCTAACCAAAGCTCTAATACTCAACCACTTCCAGTGGTAAGACATAGCACCTCTGGTCCGCTGGTGGATACTACCCAGCTTTTAGCTACACCCTCTGGTCAGCTGAATTTCGGTCAAGTATTCACAACACCAAATGGACAATTTGCTGTTAGGCAGGGTGCAATCCTTTCTGGACCCTTCCAGTTTCAGACTAGTGCTCCTACGATCTTTCAAATGCCTACACAGCTGACCAGTAGCTTCTCTACTCAGTCATCTGGGCCACAAAATGGAAATACAGTACAGCCAACCCAGACCCTTCTGCCTGGAACAACTTCACTTGGTAACCAGATAACTGTACTTAACAGCTCTGGAGTTTTAGGCCCCACACTCAGCATACAGCCTGGCCCAGGAGCATCCATTCCAGACTTGGCCTCTGTTTCTATCATGAATGGTCAACCTGTAGTTCATGGTATTCAGTCAATGACATTCCCTGCTCAAAACCAGCCCTCAGCTCCACCGTTACCATCTGAAGGGTCTACAGGTTTTCAGCCACTAGCAACTGGGTGCCCAGCAAAAAGCAGCCAACCTGACTGTGATGGAAATGACTTACTTGAACAACAACAGGTAAGCTGCTCCACCATCAATTATATTTTGAAAATTTAATACACAGTAGTTCTAAATGTTATTAACAAGTTGAATTCCTCCTAACATTAACAGAGCTCATAATTTCCCTTCACTTTGAAATGTTATTTTTCTGTGATGTTGTGTGGGGTTTAACGATGCAGAAATAATCTAATTGAATGTTTGGTAATTGAGGTCAGTATTTAAAAGTGGGTATTTGCAAAAATGTCAGTTGGCACTGAAATTGACATGAATTTAAATTCTGAGAGATCTTCAAAGTTTTTTTGGACTCTTTTGAGTACCAGTTACCCAATACATATTATTTCAGGAAGATTCTGGTCGAAACCAATTAAAATATAAGGAATACTACTTAGTATCAGGTAGATTTTCCACATTAAACTACCTCCAGGATTAATGTACATTTTAAAGAAAAAAATAACCCCCACAATTTAGACTGTTGGTGGAGTCAGTCATTCAAAGGTGGACGTCACTCATACAGGGCCTTAAGGATGTCACAGTTCCAGAATTTTAGTATTCAGTACAAATACCAGTGAAATTTCACGATACTTGATATTTATTTGATACCACTGCAAAAACAGAAATCTAATTTAGTGGCTTTTTACCAAAAGTACCTCCATTATCCAATTTCAAGATTGCAAGATAATTCACAATATTTTCACATTGTAACAACATGATTTTAAAATCTGGTTTGTCAGAGAATCCCATTGCTAGGTTTCTAGCATTTGATAGTGTAAGATTTATATTTGTAACATTAGCTAGTTAAAAAAATATTTACTGGTAAAATGTAATGGATAGGTCAATGTAATTCAAATGTCAAATATCAGAAACTATTGGTGCTTTAATTTTTCAAATGTCTCCTTCCATTTTATATTTGTCTTAACTTTAGGATTTTTTGTGTGAAATCCATCTTATCAGTTTCATGTTACTTTATTATTTCAGAAGTCCTGTAAAACAAGTTTTTTCATGCAGTTTTCATACTATCTTATATGAGTGATCAGAGTTTTTCATTGCTTACCCTGTGGAAAGATCCAGAAGTAGAAAAGTAGAAGTAGAAAATTAACTGGACTGACATTACCTGTAATCAATTATTCCTAACTGAGGGAGTAGAAATGAAAACTATTGATAATACCTACAAAAAAAAAAGGTTGGAGTTAGTGTTGCTGATGTTTTTGCTTTACCATGTGTCTCTTTTTAGTCACAAACTGACAGTCCTGCAGCCCTCCAGACTTCAAACCAAATCCAACACCCAGCCGCCTTGCCTAATGTTCAGCTCCTTAGCCCAACACTTCTCCAAGGCCAGGCACCAGATTCCCCGATTCGGTTACAGAAGCAGCTGAAATATGAGGGCAAGTTACTTCCAGAGCCGACTGATCATGACCTTCTGATCGAAGTCAATAGTGGGGCAGATTGCAAGCAAAACGTTGCACAGAAGGTATGGCAATGAAGGTTGTAAAGGAAACATTACTTAGTAAGTAGTTGTAATCTCTCGATTTACAAGCCAGTGTGGAGATGATTAGGAGAGGATTTTACTGTATATGAGTAAAACAATTTTCTGAGTTACTTGGAATTCATTCATTGTGATATCATTTTTAAAACCAGCAAAAATTATTTAAAAAAAATCAGTGTGGACTCTAGAGAAGACTGTGGTAACAGCCCAAAAATTGAGCAAGAGCTGCACTTACCAGCCTTTGTATGATTTAATAATAAATATAATATTAACAATAATCAGTTATAATAATTTTGAGTTGTGTTCCTAGTGATAAAAGAGCCAGAACTTTCAGTCTCAAGGCTGTAAATACATTTCCTACCATTAATTTCCTTGTGTGACCCTTATTAATTGTCTTAAGCTACAAGGGAATAATTTATAGAAGCCTAAAACTACACGATAATTGTAATTAAGCCTTGTAATTAATTGTATTAAGCCTTGGTTTGTAATCTCTCTATTATTATATAAAAAAAATCCTGTGATGAGGCGAGACTTTTTTGAAGTGATTTATTCAAATCCCGCAAGACTTGGGCTATGAGATTTTTTCAAGTCACGCCCTCCTCTCAACCATATTCAACCACGCCCACGGTCCTCTCACCTTTCATTCGTGTGAATGCTTTTGACAGACACAGTTCCTGCTCTCTCAGCTCTTATACATTTTTATGTTTTCCTCACTTTAAGTTCCCAATTAAATAAGACGTATTATGTCCAAATATTATTGAAGAATTTCATCATGAAGGGTTATCAACAGAAAAAATGAGTACATCGACAATCCTAGCACTGAGAAACGATGAAGTCAAATTAATTAATGTGACACTTGTCGATTGGTTACATGGCAAATTGGTTAAATGTGTATCCATAGACTATGCTGAAAGTTGGTGGTGATCGTGCGGAACATGAAAACATCAACTTAGAATATCTACAACTGTTAACAGCTTCCAGTCTTCCAACAAACTAATTACTGTAGAAAGAAGGATGTATCCAAGAAAGGTAATGTAGTACATCTTCCATGGATAACATTAGACCACAAAGGAGATCTTAATATGCCATTCGTATTAAAACGCTAAAAGGTTCCCATTAGAATAGCTTTTGCAAAGACAATTAACAAATCTCAGAGCCAAACGTTTGAAAAATTCTTTTTATTGAATAGAGAGAAAGAAATGAAATTCAATCACGGGCAGTTATATGTTGCGTTGTTACGATGAAAGTCCAAACACAGAATCAAAATTCAATGCGTTAGTGACAAAAATTTAATTTAAAAAATTGTTTTTACTGAAGTTTTACAGTAAAAGTGTAAGTTTAAAAAGTATTTGCTTGTTAATTTCAAAGCCAAACAGAACAAAATCGTATCAATCAACGAATACCTCTAATGTAACATGAAACATAATTTACTTTCAAATTATTACGTTTTACTATTTTTTACTATGGCTAATTACTTGCTGTAATGTAAAATAATTAGTTCTGTTATGCATATGTAATGATTCCCATGAAAATAAAAATCTGTTTAAATTGTACATCCGAATCCCCATATGCGAGCAGTAGAACTGCAAAGTGGCTAGCGTGTAGTGCAGGCCGGGGGGTTGGCGAGTGAAGTGAGCAGCGGGCAAAGCCCCCAGTACCAAATAAAGAAATTGAATAAAATATACTGAGTTAGTATAACAGGCAGACAGGCTTCCTAGAAGAGCTGAGTTGCAAAATCAGCTAAGTACAGGAGACAACTTTTTGTGAAAAGGAGAAAAATAATTTTTAAGTATTTGAAATGATATTTTTAAAATTCTTTTTGAAGAATGTTGGTTGTTACATTACAGAAGGTCAATTGCTGGACATCTCAGAAATCTGAATATTTTACATTTTTGTGAAAAATAGGAAAAAAATGTACTTAGCAGGTTTTGACGCTAAATCAATGCTATTCCATAAACCTATAAGTAGAAACTTTCATCAAAAGTGCTCTGGATCTTGAAATATTTTTATTATATAACAAATGAAATAAACAGCTTTTAGTCTCTAAACTATTTAGTTAAAAAGTAATGCTAAAAGTCATGAATTCCTGTTAAGCATTGTTTAAGTAGTAAATTAAAAAAGTTAAAAGCAATCTCTAGAATGTCAATATTCTACATCGTCTTCATCATATATTTCGGTATCACTGTCTGCCATTGGTTTAGTGTTTTTGTTGGCTGTTCCAATGATTGGGAGGTAGAACTCTTTAAGTTTTTCTGATTGCGGATTGTCCATATTGACTCCCATTTTGCTAAGCAACATTTCGACATCCTTTGCTTTTGCTGGATTAACACAACAATTCAGTGGAAGTGGGTCAGCTGAGAAGTTTTTTATTTTGCTGCCACGTTTCACAATAGTGTGACTGCAAAAGTCGCCCGAATACGTGGTCTTTACGTTTATGTTGCTTCTTGTTATTTCCACCACTTGAACTTTTGTCAAGTGAAATGGGAGCTTTTTTTTGCAGACTTTTGCAGTTGCAGACTTGTAGTTAAGCACCTGCCAGTCTCTTCCTAAAACTCTGAGTGTGGCATATTCCGATACCACATTGTGGTATTCGTCAGGAAGAAGAATAGTTTTGTATTGGCGAAGCCTTTGTTCAATACGCCCAAAAACTCTGTCCGGAGGCATGTACGAATGTCCTCGTACAGGATAGTACTACTGAATGATAATGTTTGGGCGACTACAAACAAAATGCTGCAGTGCTGCCAGCAAGTTGATATTTTTGTTCTGTGCAGCACAGTTTTCTGAAAATAATCTTAACAACTGCACATCCTCTTCTTTTGATAAAAAGTCCAAGGTGGTACTGGTGCATTCATTTGAGCTTTACCCTGCCTGGTTTTCACACCAGGTGTAAATAAATTCAGTGCTGCTATATCGTTTCATCTTTTCTACGTTACTTTTCCAATTCTCAGGATTTCTGCTTCGTTTCCTGGGATTTTTTGATTTAGAAATTGGCTCATCAAACTCCATATTTACGTCCACCATTTTTTGATTTTTGAGATGATTGGCTGGTGTACTTAGCAGCTTTTGGAACTAAGCTGGTTATGTATGTAACAGGTTTTGGAACTCATCAAAATTTATAGCACTATATTTTGGTACTTAGCAGGTTTTGAAGCCCACTTCAATACTAAGCACATAGCCGACCCTTTGATGAGTCACAACCATGCTTCACCTAAAGTTCGCCAAAAAATGTACTTAGCAGGTTTTGGAACTCACCTCTTCGTTTACACCATTGACTCACTGTGCTGAGTGTTTGTGATTGATTAAAAGACAGCTAATGCTCTTTTGGACAGTATTCACCATAAAAAGGGTCCATAAATAATACAAATTGCTGATATAAGATTAAAACAGTGTCTCTCTGCACCTTGAAAACTGCAATTCTGTGTTCGAAAGTAGGATTGTGAAATATTATTATACTTTGTTTGATGGTTTTCTAGAAGATCTCAAAGGAAATGCAAAGCTTATTGGGCAGTATTGCAGCAGTCTGTCACACTTCTTAGTGTCTGAGTTCATCTCCTATTTTAAGTCTAGAACAGATTGCCAAACTCACTACAGTGTAACGTCTTTCTCCTTTTCTTATTTTATCACGATGCAGCACTTACAGCAGCTATCAACCCCTCCTTCAGTTCATCTCATTGGGCCAGCTGAACCCTTGCGGTCTCCTCTTTGTAATCAGACAGTAATAACTCCCCCAGCTGCCTCACATCCGGTGCGCCTCAGTTCTCCTTTGGAGAGTCACCAGCAAGCAATCACCGCAAGCATTCCAGTGAATGGACATGATGGCCCCTTATGCTCCCTTCTAAATGGGCAGCCCATGAACAACCTGCCATCTGACAATGGGCATAATGGAAGCTTATCTGCACCCCTAAGTACTCACACTGTCAGCACACAGACTGTAGCCACCAGCCAAGGATTTACGGCAAACAACATTAAAGCTTCATTGACTACAATGGAAAATCCTAGGATGTCTCTTCCCTTGGGACCATCTTCATCTCTACCAATCCAGAGAAGTGTCAACAGTGAGTTTATATCCTACTATCCTATTTTCTCAATTAGTGGTGAAGATAACATTCCAAAAATGTTTGCATTATGTACAAAAGGCAAATGGCAATGCTCACACAACATAAACAAATGAAATGCTCATTTAATAATTGCTTATCTTTCAAAAATCATTGATTCTCACATTCATCTAAGAAATACAGTAATTCTCATTACAAAAATTAAAAAAAAAAAAACTTTATGTTTAGTATACGTCAGGTGCGTACAGCTCACTAAAAAGGAAACTCCTTTCAAATGGTGATTTGTCAAAATTGGGCAGACAAAGACTGTTTTTTGCCCCATGCAATTAAAAACGTTAGCCAATGTACGCATGGTGTAACATTCAGGTGCGTTCAACGACTACGTTAACTGATACGAAAGATAGAGCATTTCACATTTTTTACTTATTTCATCCAAGACACGTTTATTACATTTTTACTTATTAAAAAGTTTTGTAACTATGAGCTATATTCAAAAGTAACAGCAATAATAGAATGCAATTACATATGTTAGTAGACCATGTTCAAGTGCTTTTTAACAGTATTTTATAATGGAGTTGCAAAGCAGAACACACATAGGCTTGTTTCATGCACAGCAGATTGTAATTCAGGAGATGTGACAATGGCATTAATGGCATTAATTGATGTGTGTTAGTGCTGGAAGGTCTGCAACAAATTGTTCAATTTTCTTATACGTAACATTTTTGAAAGTATATATGAATTTATGGTGCTGTCCTGTTGTGTCTGCAATATGGTTTATGTAAATATGCTATAAATTCCTAAAGTTTTGTAAACTACAGTACATCCAGAAAGTATTCACAGCGCATCACTTTTTCCACATTTTGTTATGTTACAGCCTTATTCCAAAATTGATTAAATTCATTTTTTTCCTCAGAATTCTACACACAACACCCCATAATGACAACGTGAAAAAAGTTTTCTTGAGGTTTTTGCAAATTTATTAAAAATAAAAAAAACAGAGAAATCACATGTACATAAGTATTCACAGCCTTTGCTCAATACTTTGTCGATGCACCTTTGGCAGCAATTACAGCCTCAAGTCTTTTTGAATATGATGCCACAAGCTTGGCACACCTATCCTTGGCCAGTTTCGCCCATTCCTCTTTGCAGCACCTCTCAAGCCCCATCAGGTTGGATGGGAAGCGTCGGTGCACAGCCATTTTAAGATCTCTCCAGAGATGTTCAATCGGATTCAAGTCTGGGCTCTGGCTGGGCCACTCAAGGACATTCACAGAGTTGTCCTGAAGTCACTCCTTTGATATCTTAGCTGTGTGCTTAGGGTCATTGTCCTGCTGAAAGATGAACCGTCGCCCCAGTCTGAGGTCAAGAGCGCTCTGGAGCAGGTTTTCATCCAGGATGTCTCTGTACATTGCTGAAGTCATCTTTCCCTTTATCCTGACTAGTATCCCAGTTCCTGTCGCTGAAAAACATCCCCACAGCATGATTCTGCCACCACCATACTTCACTGTAAGGATGGTATTGGCCTGGTGATGAGCGGTGCCTGGTTTCCTCCAAACGTGACGCCTGGCATTCACACTAAAGAGTTCAATCTTTGTCTCATCAGACCAGACAATTTTGTTTCTCATGGTCTGAGAGTCCTTCAGGTGCCTTTTGGAAAACTCCAGGCGGGTTGCCATGTGCCTTTTACTAAGGAGTGGCTTCCGTTTGGCCACTCTACCATACAGGCCTGATTGGTGGATTGCTGCAGAGATGGTTGTCTTTCTGGAAGGTTCTCCTCTCTCCACAGAGGACCTCTGGAGCTCTGACAGAGTGACCATCGGGTTCTTGGTCACCTCCCTGACTAAGGCCCTTCTCCCCCGATCGCTCAGTTTAGATGGCCGGCCAGCTCTAGGAAGAGTCCTGGTGGTTTCGAACTTCTTCCACTTACGGATGATGGAGGCCACTGTGCTCATTGGGTCCTTCAAAGCAGCAGAAATTTTTCTGTAACCTTCCCCAGATTTGTGCCTCGAGACAATCCTGTCTTGGAGGTCTACAGACAATTCCTTTGACTTCATGCTCGGTTTGTGCTCTGACATGAACTGTCAACTGTGGGACCTTATATAGAAAGCTGTGTGCCTTTCCAAATCATGTCCAATCAACTGAATTTACCACAGGTGGACTCCAATTAAGCTGCAGAAACATCTCAAGGATGATCAGGGGAAACAGGATGCACCTGAGCTCAATTCTGAGCTTCATGGCAAAGGCTGTGAATACTTATGTACACGTGCTTTCTCAATTTTTTTATTTTTAATAAATTTGCAAAAATCTCAAGTAAACTTTTTTCACGTTGTCATTATGGGGTGTTGTGTGTAGAATTCTGAGGAAAAAAATGAATTTAATCCATTTTGGAATAAGGCTGTAACATAACAAAATGTGGAAAAAGTGGTGCGCTGTGAATACTTTCCGGATGCACTGTATATGTGGCAATTACAATGCATTATATGTTGTGGACCACTGGGGCGAGTATAGCCACCCTAACCCAACACAGACAGGAAGATACAAGTTCCAGTCCAGCACACACATTTTATTTACAGCTGGGGAGCGCTTTTCTCTGCTCCCCATAGCACAGTACATAAAGCCCCACAGCACAGTCCTTCCTTCAGCTGCCAATTCCCAGTCCTTCTGCCTCCACTCCTCCCTTGCAAGCTTCATCCTTCTTCCTCCCGACTCTGGCTCCTCTTATGATGGCCCCTCATTAATCACTCCCAGGTGTGGTGAGTGCCCAATGGAGGGCTCTGCAGGTCCCCCTGGCGGCCCCCATACAGTTGGCACCTGTAACACTGTTTGTACTTTTTAGCAAAGCAGGTCAGTATTTATTTATGTATATTATCTACTCCCCAACTCTTCATCAGAAGCTCACAACATATAACAGATTATAAGCTACTGTAAAGTAATAATTAACAAGAGAAGAAATCCAGTTACTACATTCATAAAGATATTTGAAGACATTGCCATAGAAAACTAAAACCAAACAAGAAATTAAGATAGACAGTAAGTTCACTTATCTGTGGTTAGTGCAGCCAACCTACCTGTCCAGTGAACATGTTAAATTACAGGCCTGGTCAATGTCTGAATTGAGCTTGCATGTTTTCTCCCATGTTCTCTGGGCAATTGATCCACCTCTTTCATACCAAGGATGTGCATATTAGCGTAATTAACGATTCTAATTTGGCTCAGTGGGAACAAGCATAAGTGCCTTATGCAAAATCAGCACCCTGTTTAGGGCTCATTCATACCATTCAGATACGCTCCAATTCCTATGAACCTGTAATGGAAAATTGTGTCTTTGATGTTGTTGGCAAATGACTCATCATTTTTCTGTAAGTTCACATCGAAGATGTTAGTATTCTCTGCCATTTTATATCCCAATTCAAAGAGACAGTTTATATTTAAGGTTATAATACTTTTTGATTCCCCTTTTTGTGTTTATTTACAATTTTAACAAATGGGAAAATTAAAAGAAAGAGAACAATTATCTGTTTGCCTTATGGCCCTTTGCAGCATGGCTGTTTGACACAATGCAATGTAGTATGGACAGTTCATTTAGTCAGTCATTGTCCAACCCGCTATATGTTAACACAGGGTCATAGGGGTCTGCTGGAGCCAATCTCAGCCAACACAGGGCGCAAGGCAGGAACAAACTACAGGGTCATGGGGGTCTGCTGGAGCCAATCCCAGCCAACACAATGTGAAAGGCAGGAAACAAACCTCGGGCAGGGCACCAGCCCACCGCAGAGCACACACACACACCAAGGACAATTTAGGATCGCCAATGCAGCTAATCTGAATGTCTTTGGACTGTGGGAGGAAACCCATGCAGACATGGGGAGAACATGCAAAACTCCACACAGGGAGGACCCGGGAAGCGAACCCAAGTCTCTTTACTGCAAGGCAGCAGCGCTACCATTGCACCACTCAGGGACAGTTCATAATTATCTTTTTTTGTTTGGACAGAACCAGCAGCACATCGTGTGGCAGAGAGATTAATAAATCCAGCAGGAGCTGATTCAACACTGAAGCCACTGCAGCAACAGACAGAACAACAGGTAATGAACCACGACTATGACAGGTGGACTACGAGGAAAAATGGATGGAACCATTTCCTCATGTCATTTTGTGTGTTGGGGCAAATCTTTGACATATACAATATGTTAGGATGACTCAAATATTTATTCAGTTTGAAATGAGTAAATATGCATGGCTTATTTAGATTTAGTTCCTGGCCTTACAACCAATGCAACAGAGGTACAAACAGTAACCGATTACTCGGTAATAAAGTGAGCAGGTTTATATTATGCGTGTATGGTGACAATAATGGAGAACAAAACAGCTGGAAGTACTTCACAATTTATTGCAAGAAGTCCATTAGAGCAAAATAATTAATTACACCTTGTGTATAGCTCCAAACCATTATTTGCCACTAAAATGAATTATGTTTTAAAATACCATATATAAAGGTATTTTGTGCAGGCTTTTTATTCCCAGAATAAGTTTCTGATGACATTCTTTAAATAATAAGGTACGGTCAGAGAATGTAACAGGTCAGATTAGTTCTATGGCCTTTCATTGATTTTTTACGGTATACAGTAAATAAAAACCCTAATATGTATTTTAATTTACTAAAACACACTTTATGTATAAATTTGTGCAGAACCCAAATAACACATGATGCCCACATGAGATGGAAGATTCTTTAACAGGAATGAGACAGAAAATGAAACATAGTCAATATAAATAGGCAAAGACTGGAACCAAAAAGTCAAAACACACTATTATCAAGGCTGAAGAAAATCCTACATCAAAGTCAAAAGATGAAGCTAAAGTTTTTATACCAGGGAATTCTAACCAAAAATAATTGTACCTTGAGTTTCAAAGAAATCTGTAATCTGGGTAATCAGTTTTATTTTGCATATGAAACACAGATTATTAAAAAGATGAAAAAAATCAAATTATTGGATCACAATTTAGATCAAATATATATGTTGATTTTAACTGTGTGATTGTCATTTTCAGAATGTTGCTCATGTGAAGATGCTCAGACAAGATTTTTGAAGCTCAAACTGTTTCACCCACATAATTCTCTTTGCAAAATAGAAAACTACAAGTTTTAATTTAAAGGAAATTAATACATTAATAAAATACTTTCTAGCATAGCTGAATGGATGAGAGTGAGAATAAAAGTGCAACCAAAACTGAAAGGATTTTTACAAAATTAAAAATAAAAACAACTGAAAAATATCTGTTTAGGCTAAATTTAAAGACAATGTGGATTGTTATCTTTAATCCTATGGTGTTAACAGAGTCTTAAATGCACTTAATTAAACACTTAAAAACAGTAAGTAAACGCAATTTGACTAACCTAAAAGTTAAAGCATTAAGGCCATAAATAAAAAAGGAATTATGAATCTAACACTTTGTGTTTCTGCTTTTATGCCAGATGTCAACTCTGTCTGCAAAAATGGAAAGATCTCTAGACACCCAGCTTCGAAGACAAAGGTCAGAAACTTGTTTCAGTGAACATGCCCTCTCTTTTCAATTTTCTTGCAGGTTTCTCTGCTTTAATTCCTGACAAACCTTCAAGGTAAAAGTTGTGAATTTGACGATTTCAGCCTTTATTCCACTTTTTATTAAAACTAAGGATGATGCCTTCATTTTACAGTCTAGTTTCACATTTTTAAACCATGCTTGGGTGACTTCGCCTAGACAGGCAGGCAGTACTGAAGAATTACTTGAACTATTTATGTGAAATCTTTGAACAATAGGGATGAAGAAGATGATCTTTATAACAGAGCACCTCTCTGCAGTTTCATAAGTAATCCCAGTTTTACATATACGTATCTGGTTGACTTTTAGAACTCAGCAATCAGTCAGTCCCAATATTGTATATTGGATTTTTATATTTAGCATTACTGAAAACCTTTAAGAAACATTTCACTATGTGAAATAGAAGGTATAGTTAACAGGACTGTACATTAAACATAAAAAGGTAATACAATGTCAGAAAATGCTGTTCATGGTGAATGTTCTCACAATGTGCTGTACAAAACAACCTACATTACACCAGAAAAAGTCACATAAAACATTCCAGGTGTTGCTGATTGCAATTTAAGGAAGAAATTGCGAGTTTTCAGAATGATTTTAATGTAAAAGCTGAAACCTCATGGGCAGGCATAGGAAGAGAATTCACAAGGGTGAGAACCACAAAACTAACTGTAGCTCAAGTTGACAAAACATTCTGATGTGATGGATTCGAGGTGTTCATAAATGATAAGCAAGATATTAGACTTGTGATTTTTTATATTTTAATCATGGTTGGTAATCTTTTTTATAATAATATAAATTAGTAATCCTTCTTCACATCAAGTGTGAAACAGGTAATTAACACTCTGCAAATAGGACTTGAAACTAAGGATTTGTTAGTTCTTATTTGAGAAATTAAAGATATTTAGCCAAAACACTTTATAAGCAAAATCTGTTATTTTTATATGCATGGCTTTATATGACATTTAAAATAACTTTAAAAGAGTTACAGTTTACGTTAGATGGTTTGATTTGGAAATTAGGCTAACTGGCCAAGGTAAAACAATGCTCAAGAGTAAAAATATTAACTGGTTTAAGTAGCCTGTGCTCATTTTAGACAAGACTGAAGAAAAAAGATTAGGAAATAATTTGAATTGACAGATCTGACACAGGAAAAAATCAATTTAGACCTGACGAGGTGCATCCCCATTTGTTTTGCATACATACTTGGATGCACAGTTCACACTGCAGACATCATTCAGACAATACCTTTATTAGGTGCCACGCATGAGAGATTCACGTCCCTTTTGCCTCTGCATAGTTCAGTTTGCCATTGCCTGTCCTTGTGGCATCTTGAATGTGGAGGTCTGAAAAAAAATACAAAGGTTTTAGGATGTCAACTCTCTTCATGATTTCCATCCATCCATCCATGCATTATCCAACTCGCTATATCCTAACTACAGGGTCACGGGGGTCTGCTGCAGCCAATCCCAGCCAACACAACGTGCAAGGCAGGAAGCAAACCTCGGGCAGGGCGCCAGCCCACCGCAGGGTACTCTTCTTGATTTTTCCAAATTTAACAGCATTCTTCTTTTTATTTTAGTACAATTTGTCATTAGGTAAGGTGCTTTTAATTTTTCTGTCATGCTGGCATCTACCTTACATCCAACAAACTCACAAGATTAGTCCATCTATTTTTCTACATGTGGTGATGAGACAATGTGATTATGTTTAACGGTCTTCTAAGTAATTTGTCGCACAAGTCAGTAAAATGCCATGAGAACACACTTGGCAGAGAGATTTGATCAGGAGCATTTCAGTTTAAGATAACACAAAATACGTAGTTAATGTGAATTACTATATTAACCAATGGTCATGAGCTGTTTAAAGATAGAAGAATTAAGATTGTGTATATGTGTTAAGGGTCCTCTGCAGGGTTGCAGTGCTCACTTTCTGGTAGCATGAAGAGCCCGATAATCTGGGATGACTGCTGCTTCAGACCAATGTGAACTAACACTAGGTCTAGTCAGAATGTCCCCAAAGTGTGCCTCAAATAATAAATGTGCCAAGCACAGTTCGCTATGTGGTGACCCAAGTGCAAATCCAGAATCTACTGTACTTAAGTGATTATGTTGGTCAGTAGCCTGGTATTTAGAATGAAAGGAAATAAAAGTTTTCACAAATAAGCGTAGATTATTTAATTCATTGTGCTCATTAGGTTAGTGAAGCTGTCACAATACCTCATCTAATGAGCTTTTTCAAACATTCACCCCTATGTTGTCCAGGATGGTCTGGAAGTTCTTGCTAGAGTAGGAAAGCAGATGCCAAATTATTGCCATTTTACTTTGTACAAATAAACATATCTCAGTTTTAACCAAAATAAAATGTTTTAGACAATCATTTCTTCTACAAGCAGAAAAATGTAGAATTCTTTTATTTTAATTAAAATAAAATTTGGAGTGATCTCTAGAGAAAACTTGAGTGCTTGTAAAAATCTTGGTTAGTATGGGAAGCACACAATTTCCACATCACATAAGAACTGAGCCTAAGGCACAAGAAGCATGTGCTATCATGCTGTTAAATGCAGAAGCAGCTTGTTTATGTATAATTACATTATTGCTATTTGTTAATAAACATTTTGAAAGCACACCTACTCCAACTAAATATGCCTATAATATGTCAGGATAGAAAATGTACTATTCTTGTAAACTTTGTAATTTTCTGTGACGTAACTATGAACATATGAAATATATTTCAGGTTCCAGCATCAAATTAATAAGGATCACACTACTGTTATGAATCCAGACTGTTCAACTCCATTTCACTCTGTTGAAGATGCAATTGTCCGTCTCCTTCCCTACCACACCTTTGTTGGGCGACTGCCTACCAAGGATGATTTCAGTGTAGGTAAGATACATAGGCGGTATCATTACTGGGACTGTTCCTTGCACAACCTTCATTTTATTTTTCTTTTCTGAATTTATTGTGATGCTTAGACTTTCTACACTTTGGGAAATGCAAGTGATGTTTTGTTCAAAAGGATCAGTTTCCTGTTATCTGTCTGCCATCACTAACACTCTTTGAGGATGTTATTGCCTGTTTTGCATCGACACGTTACTCTTGTTTTTGAATGACTTTTGCAGTCGTTCAAGTGTACTGAAGGCAGAATAATTTTCCATTGCATTGTAGAATTCATTATTGAAGAGGTTGTCACAGAATGCTTAATGACTTGGTACAACTGGGAATCAGTTCTGCAAACTTGCTTTTCCATAATGGCGTATGAACAGCATTGAAACAAGTTTCCCAGTTAAGGCACAGGGGACCTTAAACTTAAAACACTACTTCTTTTATTTCCATGCTATAAAGGTGTTCTAAAATTTTGTTTTAATTTGTGTGTACCAATATTTTCTTAGGGAAAAACAGATTTTAAGGAATGCATTACCCAGGGAGATTGTTTAAAATTGTTATGACTGGCTTTACATTTTGAACAAATTTTGTAAATAATAAGAGTAGGAGTCACTCTAAAAGGGCAGTCTACAGTGAATGGACTTGAGATATTAAACACAATTAAAACACAAAGTTCTAGGAGGAGCAAATCACGTTAAGTCAAGGTAATGGTGGTGCAAATTATACAATGAAATGAATGGGTGTGTGAGTGTTGGTAAAAATTGTTCCTGAATCTACTCATGTAAGTGCCAATGATCCTGTATTCTTTACCAAAAGATGGGAGTGCAAAAACATGGTGCAGGACAGCTAAGGTCTTTAATCATCATGGCTGCCTCTGAACTTCAGCAAGTGTTGTGTATCTGATGAACAGAAGGTAGCTGGGTGCAAGTCATATTCTGTGCCATCTTGATTACCCTCTGCAGTGATTTACACTCTTGTGGTTTACCAGGATGTGACATACTCCACTGCGCACCTGTAAACGTTTGTGAGACGGAGAAATGCAGGCTGTCCTTACACTTCTGAGGAAGTAGAGGCGCTGGTGAACCTGATTTTATAAGAGCCAAAATACGTGCCAACTTTAGTTCATTGGTGATGTTCACTCCAAGACATTAAATTCTGCTTATCATCTGAACAGCAACCCCTCCAATATAGATGGCTGTGTGGTTTGCCTTCTGCTTTCTGAATTTATCACCAGCTCCTTGGTTTTGTTGGCATTAAGAACCAGATAGAACAGAATTGAAACTTTGTTTGTTCCAAGGGTGTAAATTTGGCTTTCTACAGAGGCTCTTTAATGAAATAAATACATAAATAGGTAGATAATAAAATAAACAAATAAATAAACACATACACACACCTTGGTCTGAAAGCATACCGGAATGATTACAAAGCAAGAGAACTGAAAGGAAAGAAATGTTCGGACTTGGCTGTTACAGTCACAGTGAGGCATTATGCAGACATATTGCTGTCGAGATGCAAAGAACAAGAAAAGACAAGCTAAAGAGGTTAGTACAGCATGACAGACAGGAAGATGTGACATATGATCTAAGTAATGGGATATTGAAAAGCTAAGGTGAAACAATGTCGGGATAGTAATCAGTTAACACACAAGTTGGTGTTAGTAGACAATACACTGAGATACATAGTTATAAGTAGGTGACAACCTTAAGTCACTTTCATATTATTGTACTATTTTTTCCCAACAAAATCCAAACTTGTTTAGCTGTTTCTCAAAACGTTGCACAAAGGCAAGATGGCTCTGTTGATTAACTAGTAAGAACACGCACAAGCGCCAAAAGGATACATAGTTAGTAGAAAGTAATCATGATGTGCTGCCGAAATAAACAATAACTGTTTTAGAATAAATATTTTCTAAATGACAGAAGTCACATTCTAACACTACAGAGTCTAATTCACAACAACCACAGAGACAGATTATGCAGACTCAGGCAGTGAATGGAACGATGTACTTTTTAGAAGGTCTTTAGCCCATTTACTGCCAGCAATTATTATTTAATGTATTTAAAAATAAGTCTGAGATTAATCTGAAACAAAACATTGACTGACTAGAACAATGAAAGCATTCATACTGTACAATATTCCACCCTAAGTGATCTCTTCTATATACATCATTTTGAAAATTAACTGATTATGAACTGAAAAATAAACTGTATTATAAGAAAACTGAAAATGTGTTAAGACGTGAGGTTAATAAACGGATGAGATGGTAAGTGCACAAAGTACACAGAAACAATTTTTGAGCAGATGAGATGGTATGCTAAGATGCCCTTTTTTATTCTGTGTCTGCAGTGGATGAGCAATTTGAAACTGTGTCCAGCCAGCTGCTAAAGCGCACTCAGGAAAAGCTCAATAAGTATCGGCAACTGATGCTTCAGGAAATTCAAGTAAGCTGATCTAAGCCTTTTGTCTTTGTATTTTATATTTGTCAAACAGACAAATTATGCCAATAACTATTAACATCTGTAATATCACTTAATTAAACTAATCTCAAGACATAAGATACCAGTAAGGTATGGGAATTAAAACTGTCTTAACTGTCATTAGTCTCCTCATTCTGAAAGTGATCAGCCTTATAAGGAGACAAGCTATTGATACTGTCTGTATTGTCCCAAAAGCAGGTGAAGCAGTCTGCAGAGATGGTGATGTTGGAACGCTTATTTCTTCATGATGAGCGAGTAGAACTCAGGGAGGTACAGAAGGTTAGACGACTCACTTCAGGTATGAGTGAACCAGACTGTCCAGTCTGGCCCACATGGCCTTCTCTCACGTGATTATCTAATTTTTCTTTTTCTGATTTTTTTTTTTACTGATAACCATTTACTTTTATTAAATCCAAATATACTGAAGTCAGCAAAAAAAAAAAAAAAAAAAAAATCCAGAAATCTATCTGTCCACTTGACAAAACATTGAAAGCAATCTTGGTTTTCTAAACCACAGGATTATAAAAATGACAATTTTTGTTCTATTTTAAGGTTATGAATGTTGACTTTATAGATCACACTTCAGTTTCAAAGGAAAGTCTAAGCACATTAAGAGACAAAATGAATCTACTGCCAAACAGCAACTTAGAATGTGACCTTAGAGTTAGCATATGCCATGTCTTTCTTCCGAACCTGAATTATATAATTAGGCTTTTCTTCCCCCCAAAACAGTACAACATTACCTTAATTTAGTGGAATGTAGTGACTTTCTGGTATTTGTATAAAGCAGTAATAAAGAGCATTAGTACATGCTATAATAATTCTCTTTTTAAATACCTGTATTTATAAATAAAAATAAATAAAACATGATTAAAACGTCCTTTCATCCGGCTTCCGTGCCTGGCTGTAATGTCGTCCAGTGCCCGCAAGAGGGTAGGAATGTCCAACAGATGAAGGCAACAAAAAGCACAAAGAAAGAAGGATGTAAGGGCTAGAAAGTCCAATGGAAAAAAAGGCAATAAGGCGTACAAAGAGAGAGGATGGATGGCATATCCAGTGAAAAGAGGTGTGGAAATGCACAATATGATTGAAACAGATATACTACTGTACTCTTTAGCCCATTTTAATAAATGCCCATTTTGCTAAGACAGCTTACCATAAACTTTAAATTTACGTGTAGTTAATAATAAGTTTTAAATACATTTCAACAATGTTTTATATTATAACCTACTAGAAAGGCTGAGTAGCAGACACCTTTTAAGAGGATGTTTTTTATCATGTTTGTTTGTATTTGTTACAAGTAATAAAGGTTTATTTTGTTCCCTTGGTTATGCCAAGCATATACAGATCAGAAGGGTTATGGTGAAACAACTTTCATACCTTAGACTAAATGTTTCTGTTGCATGTGTCCACACCACTGATATGTTGGCACCTCAAAGAGTTTAATCTCTCTGAAATATATCCACTTTAATTAAACCTCACTGTTTTTTATTAATGTCTCACAGATGGGCCTGTGGCTTCAAATTACAAACCAGTTTCCTATGTCTGCCCTGCTAATCAGCCCACCATTCCTCCAGATACAGATGCAGGTCTTCCTCTTTGTGTGACTCCTAAATTGGCTCCTATTGATCCACCTTGCTCATCTCCTCCATTGAGGTTAATGTTTGATGGTACCAAAAGTCTGAGGACTTACCCATCTAGAAAACGGGGGGGGTTAAAACTCACTATCAAGCAAGAAGCTGGCTATAGCAAAGTGGTACGTAACTCTGTGTGTGAACCATGGGCAGTCTCTTCTCCTGCTTCTACAGCTAGATCTGAACTAGAGCCTATAAACATGGACAGTGTGAATGGTAACAGTAAGAAGGAACAGACATGGAACAGTCTTGATTTTAGAGAAGCAATCCAAAGACTTCCTGCTCCCCTAGAGCACCAGCAGTCAATCTTCTCCAAAACAACAGGATGTGGTGAGAATACCACTGCTATGAATGGAGCCCATTTTAGTTTTCTCGATAACAGAAGCAAGCAATGTGCAGAAAATGGAGAAGGGATTGCCACAAAGAGCCTGCAGTCTAGGACTACTGTAAATCATCAAGAAGAAGGACTGTGTCCTTCATTTCGGCTGAATTTTGGTGAGGTCGATGAAAGATGTCTAGAAACAGGCATGCCTGCTCCATATGCCAAAAGACCAAGGTCAGAGCCCTCACCAGGACAAGAAGAACGAAGATGTAAGAGCCCTCAAGCAGATAGTGTCCTCAGTGAACACCTTCAAAGTGCTATTGACAGTATCTTGCTTTTGCAGAAGCTTCAGGGTCAACCAGTCTCTGAAACTCCTAGCCTTGGCCTCTTTGAACCCCCTTCTCTTCAAAATGCGCCAGAATGTGGATTAGGAACTGGTGAACCATCTGCTCTTGAAGAGGCAGTCAAAAGCATTCTGGAGGAAAAGATGTAGCAAAATCCAAGGACTGAAGATACCAGATTGGAAAATGAAGATGTTTGTGGTATTTTTGACCATCAAAGTATAATGCATATCAAACAACATTTAAAAAAAAAATCTCCTAGCATTATTATTGTTAGATGTACATTACAGTGTAATGTAAATTCAGGTGGCACATACCTTTTGCTCTTTTTACTAGACCTGTCATATCATTCTGTTGATTGCGTGACAAAAAGGATGAATTATATTGTCCTCCAAACCATACAAAAACCAGAGCTATTACTAAGCCAGATGTGTTAATAAATGCCATCTGGCTTGTATTATTTGATTACTTAACAAAATCTACCAGCAGTCCTGTTATTGGCTCACCTGTTATCATTCAAAATATAGTATTCTGGAAAGACTCCAAAAGGCTCACTATTCCAAGTACTAGCTGTAAAGAATTCAAAACATAAGGAATATCAAAATGTTGGAAAAGAAAGCACCACTCAGATTAATACCTTATTATGAATAAATCTGAATTAAGACTCCTAATAGGGGTTAATTGAGCCAGCAACCTGCCAAGTCCAGACCACTTCATTTATATGTTTTTCGGAAAAAAAAATCAGATGGTGTAGAATGTAGCAAAAGTAAAAACAGAGCATCTTAGAGACTGTAATTTAATGCAAACTTGAAATGCATTTGTATTGTATTACCACTTCTGTGGATAGTTGCATGACAATTGGGCAAAGCCTCTGACAAGGTACATAGTGTACTGTAGCAGGTTTACCAAGGAGAACATTATTTAAGGTAAAATAAATTAGCCGTTAATGAATTACTGCAGTATCAAAATAAATAGGGCTTTTGTTACAAGTAAAACTGGTGTGGTCAACATTTTGACACAGGTGATGCTATCATCAATGAGGTGATGCAGTGGCGTGACTTGCAAAAAGTTTTATTTTTGTTTCCCCATGGCATCCAGAGGTTGGTACAACAGTGGCAGAAGTGCATTCACCTTCAATGAGACTACACTGAAAAATGCTAAAATGGCATTGTGCTGTGCCATTTCCCTTCCTCACTTCCCATCAGATACTCCTCTAATATAACTGCAAGCACAGATTCACTGTTGGAACGCTCCTCTAAAGCTATTAGAGAAACATTTTCAGAGTCTCATTTGGGAGATTATTGGAGCCATATTTTTGCTAACATTAAAAGTCTGCACCACACACTAACATACGGAGAGCCCACTCTGCTATCTTATGTCGTGAATATGGCACTACCAACTTCAGAGCTAGTTTTTGAATTACAAAGAAATTAAAAGCCCATACATGGAAAGAATATATAATAGTATAACTATACAACTATGAGAATGACAAAAGATGTACCTTATATTCCAAACAGCATGCAAATGTTATAGTCTTACCAAATTCATGGCGACAATTCTGACCTAACAACAAGTTCTCAGTCATTAAAAAATTAAAAGAAGAATCAGATTGATTCTAACTTGTAGACTGATACGGAGCCTCTGACAATTTTATTAGTTCAACTCTCATTAATAAACTTTGCTTAACTGCCTGTGGCTGTGTTAAACAACAAGTATAAAATATTGGCAGTTAATGAGAACCTAATAACACTGGATTCACTTAGTGAATTATCCAGCCATTTAAAATGACTAGAGGGGTGTTGCATACAGAGAAGGTTTAAGTTTAGTGGCCAGGTCACTAGCACACAAAAATTCAGGGTTATCCCAGTTTAATTTAAATAATCCATATTTTGAATTCATTAAACAGTAAATGACAAAATGTGATATGAGCAGTTTAAAAACCATTGACTTAAAATCTAAACATACCCCATTTGCTATAGCTGTTCAATCACCTCACTTCAATTCAATTTATAGATTATTCTGGTGTTTAAAATAAAAACGCAGAGTCAAAAGCACTAAAGGCTCTCAATGATGGCTTAGCAAAGGAACAAGACGTTCAAAGTTTAAGCAAAGCCATTTGCTGAGGTACTCATTTTTACTTCCTTTGCCACTTCCATCATGTGGCTATTGAATAATTAGTGTTTCATAACAACTGAAACAGACAGGAGGAGTGAGGGCAAACAGCAAGCAACACAAAACACCTGACAGCAAGAGCATCATGCTTCTTTATTCAATGGTGCTACAAAATCCCAGACAGAGGCCTCAAATGTGCACCAACATTTTGTGTCACCGATTTGATGATAATCAAATCACAAATTCAATTCCACTATCATAGACTCCATTGGAAGAGTGGTATTTTGATATAGAAAATGTTCTAACAGATTGTTATTGATTTCATGGGCCACAATGGGAATAATAGGATTGTGCCTTAATTATCAATGATATGTATAAAAAGTGTACTTTAGTAAACTTTTTTCTGATATTATAAATATTACTGTCATAAGAATTTGAACCGGTTAAATATATCAGAATGTGCAAAGGTGTCAAATTAAAAAAGTATCAATCCAAAAAATTCATATTTTGAAAACATCTGTCAAAAACCTCAATTAGTTCTTAAGAATTTATCATATAATAATAAACAATACACACTTTAGATTTTAGCTCAAAATAAATCTCCTGTCAACTTGTTTTTTTTTATTTACTGATGAGACTCAGTTTTGCACACTGAATTTTGTTTCACTGATGAGGGTTTCTCAGCCGACACATCAGTGCATGTAAGCACTCACAGCATTGGTACAGCCACTTGTGACTGGTGCATTTTATAATACAGGGAAGAAAATTTCCAGTGAGTTATCAAAAGTGTAAACAGCAACATTCCATACCACATGAACCTACTAGTAAGTAACATTTTAAATACTATCATGGCAGAAGAATGAAAAAAAACAACAAAACAATTACACACACACATATATATGTATATATACAGTATGAGCAGCACAGTGGCGCAGTGGGTAGTGCTGCTGCCTCGCAGTAAGGAGACCTGGGTTTTCTTCCCGGGTCCTCCCTGTGTGGAGTTTGCATATTCTCCCCGTGTCTGTGTGGGTTTCCTCACACAGTCCAAAGACTTGCAGGTTAGGTGCATTGGCGATCCTAAATTGTCCCTAGTGTGTGTTTGGTGTGTGTGTGTGTGTGCGTGCCCTGAGGTGGGCTGGCGCCCTGCCCAGGGTTTGTTTCCTGCCTTGCGCCCTGTGTAGGCTGGGATTGGCTCCAGCAGACCCCCGTGACCTTGTAGTTATGGATGGATATATATATATATATATAAACAGGGGATCAGAAATTTTCTGGACAATTGTCTGGGATGGTTGATTATTATTACTATTATTGATTTACATCTTGTAAAAAAAAGAATTTCTGATTTGACATGTAACACCAGTAACCCAATCAATAGTTGTATTTAAGAATCAGCCACAGGGTGGTGCCTTTTCATTGAAAGTACAGTACAGTAGTTATCCAAACCAAATGAAATGTCATAAATCTTTTAGTGTCAGTTTGATTATGATGAAAATTTTGTCAGATATGATATTACGGGGGAAAATGAAATTAACTGAATGTAATAAGTAGGATGATGCCAGAACAGAAAGGTTTACATTCCTACATTCTGAAATATGCTAATGTAATTTTTGCTCATGTTGTGATAATAAATCTTACCATCTTCTTTACACATTTGGCTATATCCAACAACACATTACCTTTCACGTTGCAAGCACTGTGAATTTATTTTGAATGAATTAGTTTGCATTGCAATAGGAAAAAAGTATGTAAAAAGACTTGAGTCCTATTACTCAGAACATGCACCTCTGCTACTCTGTACTGGACTTCTCCCACAAAAGGAATTTACTGAGCGGATTGACCCACGTTATTTTTTAGCATGCATTGAAACATTTTTCAGAGAGGAGAATTTGAAAAATCAAACCCTGCCTTCCTTCGCCTTAGGGTCTGATCAGAGAGGCTATCCGTACTAATATCTCTCTAATTCTTTCGTAATAAGGCTTGTGTCCTTTTTTTTCTTTTCTAAAGTAGTGCCTTGAACAGGTGAGCCACTCAGGCCTACACAGTATCTTACTTTTCAAATCATGATAGCCCAAGAATGTGGCACCACAACAAGCAAGGAAAAGCTTTTCCAATTGTTATTCTGAACTGCTCCCTGTCATTTAATTATGTTAAACACCAGCACCAAAAATGGGGTTTCAATTTTTCTCCATACCAACCAAAAAGTTCATTTTGTTCCTTTTGTCCACACTGACAGTACACAGTGCGTCACTGGGATTGTTGTGACACTTCACACCTTGCAAACTCTGCTTTTGTGGGTTCTGCTCAGAGCCCCACTCAGGGACTTGCATGGGCGTTTCATATCTTTGTAAATACAGTACCTTGGACTTTTGCTGTTTGCTTTATTGTTTATGATGTTGCCTGTTCACTTTCCATGTTTGTCTTACTCTGTAAAAGGAAAACAATATTAGATCTCCTAGAAATTTGAGTTATGTTCCAGGTTACAAAATTTATATTTATCAACAGGTGACCAGTAGAGTGTAGTCTGTTAAACTTTAGATGCAATCTGACTTAACAGTGTGAGGGAATTCTTGTCTTGATGGGATTAAAATTAGAAAGTGTGGCTTAAGACTCCCTGGGATCCTAAAGTTAGCAAGTCTAGAAACAGAACTGCTGCTGTATACAATACCTTTAGTGTACTATTAAACTGTGAAGGTTGATTGCATTACTGTCATTTCTTCAGATTTACATTGTGCATTACTTGTTCTGGTGAGATTCTACTTTGAAATAAGACGGTTTGCAATAAGTTTAACTGGAGTAAACATTTGTTCTATTTGCTTGTCCCTGTCTAGTCACATTGTATAATAATGTATCAGGACTGTTGTTAGCCATTCATTTTCTATTCTATGTTTTTCTGGTGAGAGTCTTTGTTGTGACTTAAAAAAATGTAATTTTTTTACCTTTTTAAACCGTATTGCTTCCCAACAGAAATAATTATTTATTGCCTAACAAGGTCAATGAGTGAATGACACACATTCATAAAACAACTGAAAGGAAATGTATCTATTTTTTTAAATATTCAGTCAGATTGCGCCTTACTCTGGGTGACCAGATTGCTTCAGATAAGCAAAGTTTGTTTGCAAACTCACCATTAAACCAAATGAATCCTGAGATCTGAAACACACTTATTAAAGTTAATAGTTGTCTGAGCTGCAGCTTCTTCACCTGAGTAGAAGACTAAACTTGGACTGATGACAGCCCTTCACGTCAGTTATTCTCAGCTCAGCTTTCTACGGATTACATATATTCATAGCTTTATAGGTGACAAGTAAGAATTTAAATTATTTTATCTTCTGCAAATTTGTTTTCATTTTAAGGCAGGAACTGACTTCTTCCACACAAAATGTATTTCAAGTTTTCAAATGATAATTTTCTTTATAATTAGATTAACTAGACTACCTTTATTTGCCTATTTTTTTTAGAAAGCCCTGATGTATTGAGCAGCCACTGAGAGCTGGAGTTATTAATTACCCTTTCCACTGCCCTGCTAAAAACAGGCAGACAAGCCAAAAAGCTACAGGCTCAGTGGCATAATTGTGTGAAAATACATCTTGTGTCTTAGTATGGTGCCCTACAAAAGACAGTGCACAAAACAAAACCTAAACTCATCATGATTTCTAAAACAAATTCCCAAGAAACAAAACCCTTGGCTCTGTAGAAAAATGAAAATTCTTGCTCAAAAAATGAAGACATGGCATTAGGTGCTTCTTAAAGAGATGCGACTACAGATATATGCAGGAATTAGCATTTATGGAACTATTAAATGGGAAGTTCACCCTATTTGACATACCAGGGCTTCTGGCTTTAAAGTATCTTGTTTTTGTATCTGTTGCTTGGACTTTTAACAATTGACATGTTCCATGGATCTAAAGTACACAAAAACATCACTGATGTACATTTCTATTCAGGCATGTCAATAAACACATGTTCATACTTTTTAAAAATGTCAATAGTTTTAAACAAAAGAGCACCTTCTGGTTATCACTGCAAGCTGGTTAAGTGATATGTCCAGCCATTTAGTTTCATACTCACAGGAGGCAAGTTAAATCTTTTTTATTAGTCTTTAAGATAATGAATAATAACCACATCCACTCAAAATATTTGTCTCTTTTATTTAATACATCCACACTGGCTGCTATGCTTTGAAAAATCATTACTTCCTGTAGTTCAAAAGGTAAGCAATAGAAAAGCAGATTTAATTTCGATCTACTGATATAATGTAGGGTTTGCACATTGGAGAACTTGGTAGTGCTACGACATCACTGCATGAGGAGACTAAGTTGAAGTCCTGGGGTGTCAGAGTCTGTATATACTTTGCACATTGTCTCTTGGTTTTTGTGTGGCCTTCACTTTAGGTTTCATACCCAAGGGATGTGTGTTAGATTCATTGGCACCTGTGACTTATGAGTGTGTGGTTTATGACAGGGCTATGGAGTTTTATGGAGTCCGTACATAAAACCTTTGACTCCAACTCCTCTACATGTAATTAGACTAATATATTTACTATGTTGACTGAAAACACATAACATAAAATATACAAGGCATTTCATCACTGCCAACGTGAATCATTAGGCTGCATTTTAAGGTTAAGGTTTGAGTTTAAAGGCTATAGCAATGCTGTTGTGGCTTTTTTATTTTATTTATTTAAAAAGTTACCAGCGATGAGTAGCATTACACATAAGACAAAACCTACACAATTAAAAAAGAGACTATATTTTTTATCATAAGGCTAGAACAAAAATTGTTTATGTAAAATTGGAATTTTTTGCCCATTGTATTACAATTTATATTTAGTTGGAGTCAATAGATTTATACCTACTCAGACTCCAGTAACCCAATAACTGCTTCCTACTCCAGCACCACAGTCCTGTTTTATGATGCACAAACACATTTTCTAGGTCTTGTTGTTGCTTTGCACTCAGTACATGATAGTACAGGGATAAGCGCTAGGGCCTGTCAGCCATTACAAGTGCATTAAGTGGGTCCAGTAAATGAATGGATTAAATAGTTAAGTTAAAGGTTTATCCAGACCTTTTACTGCAGCCATTAGAAGACCTGAAATGTTTGTAAATCTGTAAATCATATTTTAATGTTAGTTAAATATATCTTTTTGTACAAGCAACAAATACAAAGGTATTTTGTATTGTCAGCAGTGGTCTTAAAAACATGATGAGGCCATGTGCCAAAAAATGAAAACTTTCCCTTTAACTAAAAGTGAATATCATACTTTTTGAATTGTGATAAAGTGTCTTCTAGAATGCAGCATTCTGGCTATTTGGTTACTTAACCCCAGAGTTCTCTCTGGCTTTTAGTTTTTGTATTTAATAAGTCTTTAATCAGACAGCTTGCAGTCAACATTTCAAGTTAGAAATACCAAACTGTATGCTTTATTTTTAAAATAATTAAATTTTATATAATCAACAGAGCTGTCTTCTTTATGATTAGCACAAGGAAACTGAATGAATATGGAATGAGACAGTCCACTATAAACCAAATTTTTATTCAAAGGAAAAATGAAGATATGAGCTCTGTACATATATTTCTAAAACATCTAAATTGCATTGTTAGGTAAAACTGATACACTACATTGTATTTTTGACCTTAGAAAAAAGAACTGCAGAAAACTGCACTTAGCTATCTGATTAAAGTTCTGCTACTGGCATCCCAGAGCCGGACAGAGAAACATTGTTCTGCAATGGTTAACCATCAGGGCTTTTCTTCCCCATGTTAAACTACAGTCTTTTCTAATTAGCAGTAAATTTGACCCAAAATTCATATTTCTTGTTACCTTAATCGCAAATGACATAAGAATAGATATCAAGGCTAGATTTAGTGTTTTTTCTTTAACCCTTATACCATAATTGTTTCAGTCTGCAGGAAAAATCATGTCATATTTCTGCTGGGTATAAATTTTTAACAGCGTTTCCAGTAGTAAATAACTAATTTAAAATGATTTGAGAGGGTATGAGTGGATACACTTTTTGTGAAACCTTTTAATAAAATTAATTATTGTATCAATTAAACTAAAATGTGAATAATTTAGTGTTCCACAAAAATTAATTCAAATTATTTGAATACTGGGAATATTTTTATGTTTTACAGGAAAAACGGTAAAATTAACAACTAAGAATATTGTGCATTTTCACAGTTTTCTAGAATTTTGCAATATGAATTAATTACTTGAAAAAATGTACAAAGAGAATAAATGTTATCATGCTTCTCTTTTGCATTTGAATTATTAAAATATTTTGGCAGCTATAAGTCTTTTTTGGGGAACTGGAAAGAAGTTTAGGAATCGGCATGCTGAGCCCTTTTGTTATTTGTGTTCATCTTTATTTATTAAGTATTTATTTATTTATATGTATTTTTATTTTTGAGAAATGAAAGTGTCAAAACAAGGGGTGGGGATACAGGGGATTACACAGGTCAGGTGTTGTGTTTGTAATTCAAAGACAGAAGACTGATTGATTGTCTTATTGCCAAAATTTTGGGGCCTTACTCTCAAGAACCTGATTGCAAGAGATGGGTCTGGAATCCACACTGAACAAAGAAGTTCTTTTAAAACTGTGTGTTTAATTTCAAACAATGTAAAGGAAGGGAAAAATAAACTTTTGTATTCATTTTTTTATCAAACTATTTAATAAAATGTGCTTTTGTAATAAAAAATCTGAAAAGAAATCTAGCAGAAGTATTTATTTGTCTGTTTTTTTGTGTTAGTTTGTATAATGCTGAAGCATGGTGCAGAGACCATTATTTAGCTGTTTTATTCTGGAGACCAATAAGTACATCTAAAACACTGCAAAGACGCACAAATGCAAAACTATCAACAAACACTGATGACTAATCAAATATAAAATTAGCAGTAAAGAAATATACACCACAAGATTTGGGGCCTCATGTACTGTATAAAGCCGTGGATAGAATTCACAATATAACATAGTGTACAAACAAAAACAGAAATGTGTGTATGCACAAAAAAATTCAGATGCATAAAACTTTGTAAGCGAAGTTCCACGCATTTCCACTTTATAAATCCCAGTCAACATGAATTTAATGCACATGCATGCGCCTACAGCCCCACCTTAACTCCTCCTAGGATTTTGCATATTTGAATAAGCAAATCAATATAAAATAGCCCCTACCATTCAGTGTTTTGTTAAAAGACAATGCTAAAAGCACAAGAAGAAATTCCAACAAGGAAATGGGCAGATGTAAAAGTTGATATGAAAAGCCAAGTGTCTAAGTGTCATACAGAAGCGAATTAGGCCAACAAAAAAGAAAAAAAAAATAAGAGACAAAGATAAGAAAAAAAAGGTCTATTTCCACTTTAATCTTGTATTTTATTATGTCATTAAATTAGAACATTGTAAACTTCATCTTAAAATCGATGTTTACTTTACTAAAGAAGCACGTTAAATGCTTCGTATTCTAAGTGTTCCTCGACCCAGTCGTTAATTGCTACATGCTTCTTAAATGGGCTTTCTCTTAAGCTGACAGGAATGCACAGGGAGTGATCGACACACAGAATACATTACATTCATGATATTACAGCTCTCTGAACATTTTAGAATACTAAGATGTACACTTGATATCACTTTCATGATGAAGTGAGTTAAAACATGTATTAAATATATGGGGGCATGGTGGAGCAGCAGTAGTGATGAGCTGGTGCCCCATCCAGGGATTGTTCCTGCCACCAGCAAGATGCCTGCTTGGGACACGCGCGACTCTGGATGGAATAATTTATTGCAGCTGTACCCTGTCTGTCAAATGTACTAACCCCCAATTCCTCTCCTTCTGTTTTCTTTCTCCACGTAACCAATCGCCACATAGTAAGCATCTGTAATTAATGAAAAACCGGCTGCAAGCTTAGAACGCAGATTGTTCAAACTTTTAAGGAACATTGACAAATCTTCGTTATACATGTTGTGACAGATTAAGGCCGCTATCGTCCCCTTGAACCCTCGGATCAAACGTCAGACACCAGGTAAAAGTCCAAAGTTTGGATTTATTATAATAATAATGTGCACAAAGCATGCTCCTTTCCACAAGACTCATGTAAATAAACACAATAATCAATAAACAATAATCCTCCACTCTCCCAGACGCGTCGCCACCCTGCCACCCAGCTCAGCTCAATGTCTGGGGATTTCCCACAATCCTTTATAGTCCCTGACCCGGAAGTGTTCCCCATCCTTCATTCCATGATTCCTTATTACTTCCGGGTCAGATAAAAAGTCCTTTTCTTCACCCCGGAAGTACGTCACTTCTGCTGTCGCTTTGCCTATGATGCACTTCCGGATTATAGGGCACAAACAACTCTCTGGGCCTCCCTACAGCATTCTCTGATGGCCCCTGTGGTATCCAGCAGGGCTGTAAAGGAAAACTCCATTGTTCATGATTCCTTGCTGGTATTTGGGGCACCTCCATGCTGCAGGGAGAGCTCCACCTGGCGGCCTGGGGGTGTTGGCTGGGATGACAAGCCAGCCACAGACCACAATGTTTAATTATTTCATCCATCCATCCATCCATCCAGGGTCACACCAGTCACAGCACAAGAGCGCAAGGCACAAACAATCCCAGGACGGGGTGCCACCTCATTGCTGTGCCACCACACCCTCACACGTTTCACTATTAACAGTATATATTATTTAAATTAACAATTTATCTGTAAAATGTAATATGCATACTTTAATGGATTTCATCATAACAATTATATCAAGTATACAGTACAGGCCAAAAGTTTGGACACACCTCCTCATTCAATGTGTTTTCTTTATTTTCATGACTGAAGGCATCAAAACTATGAATGAACACATGTGGAGTTATGTACTTAACAAAAAAAGGTGAAATAACTGAAAACATGTTTTATATTCTAGTTTCTTCAAAATAGCCACCCTTTGCTCTGATTACTGCTTTGCACACTCTTGGCATTCTCTCGATGAGCTTCAACAGGTAGTCACCTGAAATGGTTTTCACTTCACAGGTGTGCCTTATCAGGGTTATTTAGTGGAATTTCTTGCTTTATCAATGGGGTCGGGACCAGCAGTTGTGTTGTGCAGAAGTCAGGTTAGTTGGACGATCATTTATTTTTCAACAGGACAATGACCCCAAACACACCTCCAGGACAGCTGTGTAAGGGCTATTTGACCAAGAAGGAGAGTGATGGAGTGCTGTAAATGGTCATGAAAATAAAGAAAACACATTGAATGAGGAGGTGTGTCCAAACTTTTGGCCTGTAATGTACATCCTAGTATTCTAACAGCACACAGCTCCAAGAGGATAGCTCTTAGAAATCAATATTGACTTAAAAGCCAGTCGTCATCATGTGTAAATATGCACTCTCTTCTATTCAATTGAAATGATCGAGCATAAATCGAGCATATCTGTGGCCCAATGAGGCTGGAACTTAATTGCAACATTCGCAGGTTGGCTCTTGCCCTGGAAACATTTTGGATAATTTTGAACAAGACAGATATGCTCGATAAAAGATTTCTGCAATATATAAAATCATTTTAAAGTCCCTCCCTTTCAAAGATCCAAGAGGACACTGGGAAAAAGATCTCTCAATTAATATATCAGAAAAGGAGTGGAAAATAGCAATGCAGAGAATTCACTCTAGCTCCATATGCGCAAGGCATACAATTATTCAACTCAAAATTATAACACATCTGCCTCACCTAAAACTCTCCAAAATGTTTCCAGGGCAAGATCCAACCTGCGAACGCTGCAATTAAGTCCCAGCCTCACTGGGTCACATGTTTTGGGCGTGCACCAAATTAACATCATTCTGGACCAAAATTTTTAATTACCTTTCAGACAGCCTTGGTGTCACAATCCCTCCTAACCCATTAACAGATGTGTTTGGTTTTCTTCCAGATGGGTTTAAAGTGGAGAAGGACAAACAAACTGTGATTGCATTCACTACACTTCTGGCACGCAGACTTATTTTGCTAAACTGGAAGAATCCTAACTCTATCTGTTTTAAGTCAG
This sequence comes from Polypterus bichir lapradei, assembly GCA_026402145.1. NCBI lineage: Eukaryota > Metazoa > Chordata > Cladistia > Polypteriformes > Polypteridae > Polypterus > Polypterus bichir. The sequence continues at coordinate 13,914,334 of JANRMT010062798.1, forward strand.
TGGGAAACCGATGTTTTATACTATTTGAAATTGGAAAAAATCAAATACTTAGTTAGAGGATCTGTACAGATTTTTTTCAAAACATGGCAGGATCTAATCAGTAATATTTTAGAATAAGCTCTTAAAGAACAGAGGAAGCAATTATTTCTGTATTTCTTCTTCTTCTCCATTCATCTCTATTGGCTTATCAAACTCATCAATTTAGGTATGTTTACAAGCCTTAAGTTTTACTCCGTTGGCCATGCTCTCTCTATCAGGGGTGGGGGTCGACTTGCTCTCAATCCTACTTTTTGTAAAAATTGATTGATTTGTATGGATTGTAATAAAATTTATAAAATTAAAAAAAAATTTTAAAAAGATTTTAGGTTGAATAATTATATGCTTTGCTCATATGGATCTCGAGTAAATTCTGTGCATGGTTTGCCTTCCACTCCTATTCTGAAATGTTGAGTAAAAGATCCTTTTACCACTGTATTCAGGGATCTTTAAAAGGGAGGGACTTTAAAATGTTTTTATACATTATAGAAGTGCTGTATGAGTCCTCAGGACTGATCAGTATCTCTTCCGGAACAGAAGTAGGTGGGAGGTGAGGAAAATCAGGCAGATTTTGTTTAGCAAAGTTTCTGTTTTGGAGGTAGTGAAAGAATTGTGTTGCTAGAAAGTTAAATTTGGAGCCATAACTTCTTTGCATCCTATGAACAATTGCAGTATATATTGGCAATAACTTGTATTTACTTGGGTAAAAAGCAAGAAATATAAAGAAGTACTGCAGGATTTTATTTCCATTGCAGACCAAGGCTGTGTGTGTTCATCTGTTTGTGTCCATGTCCAGGTTTTTATAGCTTGTATGTTTGCTGCCCAGCAATAAAACTTAAAGTTAGGTAGAGCCATGCCACCTTTTGCCTTAGGTCTTTGTAGGGTTGCCCATTGGATGCGTGGATGTTTTGAAATCCAAATAAATGTGGTTATGATTGAATCTAACTTCTTATATTGGAATACTTTGAAATAGAAAAAGAAGTTTAGAAAGGATGCAGTATTCATTGTGACAGTGTTAATTCTTCCAGCTAAAGTGAGATAAAGGGAAGTCCGTTAATGCAAGTCTTGCTTAAGTTTTTTCCATGCAGACAGCAAAATTTTGTTGTTCAAGAGCTTTATATTTACTTGTGATATTTAATCTAGATATTTAAACTTATCTGTGATGATAAAAGAGAAGGTGTCCAATTTTATATTGTGTGCTAGAGAGTTCACTGGAAAGAGCACAATTTTATTCAAATTAATTTTGAGTCCAGTGCTGATAAATTACTGAAGGAAAGAAAACTTTGTTTAATGGCAGACAGTATAAATTAAATACAATATAATAATAATAATAATTTGCATTTATAGAGTGCCTTTCGCAGACCCAAGCAAATTGAATTCTTAGTATATATTATTTATTTACATTTATTTTCATATTCAATGTAAACTTTCTTCACACAGCCTTAGCAAATGGTTAATTTTCTCAGGTCAAACAGCATGATCTGATTACTGGCTAAAACCCATGAACAACAAGCATCCAACTGCTCCATGTGCACTGAAAAAAGCCTTCTTAAATCAAGTAGCCCCAGTGGCTAAAGCACCAGAAGGTTACCATTACACTCGCACTTTTAATCTCTGTGTGACCTTGAGTGAATCATTTAATACACCCGTACTCCAATTACAGTTATACAGAAATAAATGTACGTCTGTGATTTTTAAAAGCATGCTAAAGAGGTAAATTGGTCCTGAACTTTCAAAACAAGATGTAATCACTAACACATTCAAACAAACCATTCAAAAAATGAACAACTGTTGTTGATTTGCAAATAGTAAAGAAAAATGTGCCACACTGAAAAATTGTTTGAAGAAAGCATGTGGCTATTGCAGCTAACAACTATGTACATTAGGGCTACGTGACAATTGACCAACCGGTAACTCTTTTGCAAACCTTTGATGTAAACATGGACTGTCAGGTGAACAATCGGAAATAATCGTTTTTGCAATTCAGTTTGTCAGGCTTAAATACAGCTTGGTGGTTTATGCTGCTAACCATCATTTGAGAGGAATGCATGTGGTTTCGGTGCTCATCTCAATGGACAAAAGAAGATAACCCCAACTAGGGGCCATTAATAGATGAACGATCCTTTACTTACCTTCTGAACATAAAAGGCACACACAAGCTGGGATGTGATGGGAGATGCTGCAATCACAGGTACTGTACATTCTATCTATAAGGGCATTTGTATTAACCAATGTGACATACTGGGATTTCTGATAAGTAGGAAATAAAAGATTGTCTGTTTAGCAGCAATGCAATAAAGAAAAGCTGTTAGGTTGACAGTTCAGGTATCTTATGCAAGAATGTACTTTTGGTGGAGTTGTTGGTCTACCACATACACAAGAGGGCTCCAAATCCTCACCTTACAGATCCTCTGTTGTCTAGATTCTTGATTTACTTGCTGTCTCTAGATAGTACTACTATCTCCTACCAAGTTTTCTACAACTCTGTAAGGAGTGGTTTTTATACCCAAGAAAACTGTTAAAGAATCAGGCTCTTTTGCCAAAGGATGTCATTTTCATGGTACCTTTTCTAAAATACTCATTTCAAAATCCCCAACTCACAATTCCTGGATTATGTATCTGACTGGTTAAGTATATATTTTTAAAAGTAGGGTATTAAAGTAATGGTATTAACCTTACTGATACAATGCTCTATGAACAGACTCACTATTACAAACGTTCTATCATCTCATACTACTACTACAACATAGAGAGAGACAATGTGGACTGCACAACTCTCAGTAGTAAGTTGGATTTCCTTTGTAAACCAGTAAAGTCATGTTTTATGAAGAGCCCATTGCATACCCATATCTTCCAAATGAACTTTACCTTCCCAAGATTTAAACTGGTTTGCCTAACAAATCCCTAAATGTTCTAAAATTTATTCAACTGAATATTTATTTTTTCATTGCTTTTTTCAGCACACAGTAAGACTTAAATACGAGTATGTCCTGTATCCATGCATTATTTTATCACTTATACAAATGATTATGTCTAAAAAAGGGAAAGTTAAGAACCTGAGCTTTTAAATAGTTAGTGGAATTTCTAGCCAGTGTAAGCAATAATTCCCTGAAAGTCAACCTCAGCTACTTTGATTGTTCATTTCTCCATTTAACAGTTCTCCATCACATACATCTGAACCACTTTCTCTGCTCTCTTAAACTCTTTTCTTCTGCCTCTTTTCCTCTACCCATTTTCTTTCCTTGTGCTCCTACTGTCTACTCCTTCTTGGCTTCTCGTTCTTGTTCTATGTTTCCTGCACTTTACAATTCACAACCCAGTGTCTCTCTCCACTTTTCTAATTGGTCCTCTGTATCACTCCTTTAAGGTCTAAGGGATTTTAAATTATCTGTCCCACCAACACATTTTCTTCTCTATTCATATTTTTCTTTGTTGCTTCTATTGCAGTAGTTCTCTCATCCTATCTATGTAAGCTTCCTACTCTCCTTAACAGTTTCTAACCATCTCTATCTCTTTCTGCCTCCAACTTCCTCTCCGCTCAGAACCCTCTGTCCTGGTACTGGTCCTGTTTTGTCACAAATTGACCCATCTTTACCTATAATATCTACTTTTCATTTGTGTGTTAGGTGTCAGGCTATGATATCTTTTACTGACACTGATCTCAAACAGATTAAACCAAGATTGATTGCAAGTGTCATTTATCATTAACTTGTTCAAAGACAGTAAACAGAGTGTACAGCAACCAAGCAGGGGGGGTGGGTACATCTCTGTAGTTACTCATTTTGAGTCTTATTCATAATAGTTCTTAACTTTTCAAATATCCTTAATTAGGTGAAGCAAAGCAGCAGTGTGGCATTTACCCCAAAACAACCTTGATGGATAGCAGTGCTTCTCGTCCAAGGCCAGTCACCCATTGAGCCTTGTGGTCAAGGGGAAGGTCTATTTGCTTTACGCATTAAGCTGGTCAGTCTGCGCTCAGACCATTGATTTGTCCTGGCATTTATGTCTTTTTCACACTTCTCTGCAGCATTTTTATGTCAATGAGGCTTAAAGAGTTGGGGCCGACACCTGGTGGACACAGGCTCCTCAACCAATTCTGTCCAGGTCCTGTCTTTCTTCTCAGTTCTTCCATTAGTCAGTGCTTTACCCATGACTATAGTCTCACAGGATGTATCTCATACTTTTACATCTTTGGCCTGTGCTGACCTCTTTACCAGTTCTCGCCAAGCAGCTCAGGAAATCTTATGACAAAGTACTTGCTAATTAACCCTAAATCTTCCTGTGTTTTTCTTGTACATGCTCTTATTACTATTGTTTTATGTGTCTAATCAACACATGTATAAGGTATATAAAACACACAGCACATAATTATTCTTAGTCCATCCACACATCAGGCCCCTATATCTTACTAGTTGTTCTCCACTTTGATCCTACTGCAACTCTTTTTTAGAGACTCCATTATCCTACATTATGTGCATGAGTCTTGTTTCTTTATATTTTCTAGGCTTATGTATCCTTTTTTCAGCCTTGGCCCTTTTCTCTGCCCTTCAGGACTACCTACTGTATACTGGCTTTTTTGCTCTCCGAAAGCCACTGCATTTTACGTTTCATGTCCACATGAAACACCATGTTTCTTTTGCCATGGCTCTTCAATCAAGTATAATGCTGTCCTGTTTTTTTGATAATGTTTACCAAGATGGCTCTTCAATGTCCACTTGGGTCATCATTTTTGCTTCCCTTTGTCCCATATATAGTCTATCATACCTCCTTGGCGTCTTATAACTTTAGTATTACTGCTTCTCATTACTTCTAAATGAACCTGCTTCTGTGCTCCTCTGACTCTTGCAGTTTCTTCACAGGGTTCATTTTATGTTCCCCCTTAAGATTTCTTTGTTGTTGTCCATTATATTGTCCGTTAGCCTGCTGCTACAGCTTCAATATACGCTTTCACCTATTCTATAAGGTCTCATTTCTTATCAATTTCGTCACAAATCCCCCTCACCCCCACCGCAAACCCTATGTTTCTCTCTTACTACCTTGAAGTTCTGTCCTGTTCCCCTCCTCTGTTTTCACCTAGGCTGCTCCAGTCTCAGCCTTCTGTTTTCCTGCCATCTATCCATTTTCTAAGTCTTACAGAGGAGAAGCGCCAATGCCAGACACACTACATTTCTTTCTCAGGCTCTATGCCACTTCATTTGGCTCTTATTTGTCTTATACTGCTATATCTGCCTCTTCCTGCGGTCTCTCTGGACCAGCTGCTCTCTTTTCGGCTGTCTCTCTGTGCCACAGCTCTCCTGGCCCGGGAATTTATTCTCTTGGCCTCCTCTTGTGCCCTCCTCTTTTCCCCCTCCCCCGGCTGGGAGGAAGTGTGCGTTGTGGAGTTGACACAACTCGGCTGTACTCGATCCTAGAAACGGTATCGGAGCGAGCAGCAAGCTGGCCAGAGCTAAAATGACATGAGCCAGTACTGCGCAGTCTGCAGGGGAACTGAAGAGACGGTTCCGGGCCATGGCCAACGTGAAGGTGGCTGTCCGAGTTCGTCCCCCGAGCTCGCGGTAAGTACACGAAGCCCGCGGACCTCGCGCGCACTTTCTGTCCCGTGTCATCACGTTGCACGACAGAGCTGACAACAGACGGCAAAGGGACCATAGGCGAGCCCCCCGTGTAGCCTGCCTAAAAGTATAGAGCCACTTGTAGCATGGTCTAGCTAATATAAGAGTCTGCGGCTGCTGGGATCCCGGCGCTACGGGCATTCGTTCTGCAGTAATCAGATGTGGACGAGCGCGAGCTGTCACAATCTTGTGGAGCTCCAAACCTTCGTGTCTGGCTTGCGACTTTAAAGCGGAGCGAAACAGCCCGGCGATCACTCACCGGCGCATTGCAGAGCCCCATCATGACAACGATGGTACGCTGGAGCGACTGACAGCGCGTAGCGGCCACTTCCTCCGCCTGGATTCCGCGCCACTTGCCGGCCAGGCTTTCATGTATTTCATCCAACTCGTCCATTTCTCACTTCCTTAACGTCCTGACGACGCCTACTTTGAAACTGCAGACTTGTTTTTTGATTTACACTTGAGTTTCTTTGGTGACTTCGAGTTTCTTCTCCGATTCAGTCCAAAGCGATTATGCTTGTAACATGTTCTACTTGATTTTCGTCTACTTTGTTCTATTTTCATTTGTAAGCGATTGCCTCATCTATTGTTTTAATAATAGTGCATATTTGAAATGTACCGTCTTTGAGGGGGCTTTCTATGAACTTGTTTTTGACTTGTGTCTTTCTTTAATACTAGCTCTAAATGCCTTATTTTAATACTGGAAAATCCTTTCTTTTAAGCGACAGTTTTTCTGTTTTTATCAGAATTATTTACATTTATTCAATTCCTTACATGCCATGGACAATTCAAGGACGCAGATATTAAAGATTTCTGATTTTGTATTTTGTATATGCACCTGCATTTTCAATCACACGGTCTTTGAAGTAACTGGATTAGAGGCCCTCTCAGTCAAGGGCCATACTCACTCATGTACCCACCCACCCAAACTTGGCCTGTTTGGGAGTAGATTGAATATACACTTCTTTGGGAGGAAGTCTTCTCCAACTCGTGGACAACATACAGAATAAGAAAAGAGCGGAAATTAAAATATTTTGTTGTCTTTATTTTTGTATTTTTTTCTTGTGCTCCAATATTCATTCTAGTTTTTACAAATTTTAGGTGAAACGTTCCTTTTGTCTACATGTCTGCAGCCTCTTTTTTTGTAACAGTGTGTACTCCTCTGGGTCTTCTTGTGGGCATAGCTGCTTTTTGTCAGTTTGAGGCTTGTTCTTTTTTTTTTTTTCTTTCAGAGTTCAGCCTGATTTTACACAGCAATGTGCCACACTGTTAAGAGTTTTATTTAGAGTTTCTGACAAGCCTTGCCATGAAAAGCACTTTAAAAAATCAAGGTGGCAAATTATCCAGTCTAGTTCATTGTGTAAATTCCTAGGCATTTCATCTCTTGTCCACCTTCAATGACTTAACTAATATATTTAAGCAGGAGCCAGGTGGATATCCTAAAGAGCTAACAAACATATATTATATAAAATTTTACAATATGTAGTCTATCATCCAAAATTTATGTAGCATTTACCTGTGTTTTTTTTAAATCAACTAGACAACCATCTGAATTTAACTGACTATGAATTACTTGGTTCCTTTTAATTTGCTTCCTTTATTTAGTTCCTAAAATGCTTACATTACATTTCTGTTACATGCTTATCTGCATGGGTTTCTTCGACTCCTGTGGTTTACTTTCACATTCAGAAACTATGCCCTATGGTAAACTGATGTCCCCTTCAGGGATACTGCCTTCTTTGAACCTGGTGTTAAGAATAAACTGTTGCTCTGTGTCCAGTAAGGGAAATGGTTAGTTGAAAAAGTCAATGAATAGAGGGTTGACACGCAGAAATTACTTGCAAATCAAAGAGGTGAAAATGTAATTCTTATTATCCCTGACTTCGTTGATTTCGACTACTCCACATTTATAGTCTTACTCAATATGTCAAATGAGCACAATTTATTTGTAGGCATTTGATTCTTGTGTGTAAATATACACTTGTGGTGTCACATTTGTCAGTCCGCAAATGTTATCGTTATGAAGCTTTTGCACCTGTCCTGGCTTATGCAAAATGCTTTTACAAATGGTCTTTGTGTATAAGATTTGTCTATCCCAGGCTAATCACAGCGAGAGACTGGTATAAATGTGTAGGAACATTGGTGGTGGGAGAATGGAGCATCACATTGACCAAACACATTTTTAAAGGTTAAGGGAATGTCTGTAGTTGAAAGAGTCCTTTTTACTGAAATACTTTGTGGTAGTGATGAGATAAACACCCTCCATTAACCAGAGTGGTCTGTAAGTGGCACCAGCAATACAGAGAACATCTACTTCTAAAATGCTCGACCAATTTGCAACTTTGAGTTTTTGTGTGCTGAGTTTACTGGAGCAGCATGGTCATAGTGTGTCTTGGGAGTGCCTGCTTTTCTATTTTTAATAGTTCTTTTCAGTATGTTATATACAATACTTTAAGGTTTTAATGATGATGCAATAGTTACAACCACTGCTTATACCTTTAGGGAACTAGGTTTACTGTCTGAAGGTATTTTTTCCCCATCATTTTGTTGGTGATCTGTTACTGATGTATATGTTAGGTTGACTAGCAAGCAGTTAAGCCTAGTGGCAACCAGTCTTTAAACCACAGGGTGGCCAATTTAGTCTGTCTTTTATTCATGGTGTGGCATTAAGAAAATTCTTTTATCTGTCCTTATTTCAGTTAAAATAAAGTACTGTAATTCTATACTTTTAAAGAGTATTGGGAATGCATTTACCATTAATTTTGGTGATTATTGTCATTGAATATTTGGCATATGCCATTACTTGTGGTGTTTTACAACATAAAGATACTGTAAATTTAAGTTCTTTACATATGCTTTTCTGTTTGATTACTGTAAACAGAAATAAGTCACTTTCTTAGAGTCACATAGTGGTTCCTAAGCTGGAATGAAACCTTGTGTTTTAAAACCTAAAGTCCAAACAAGTGTGTGTAATACATCATGTCCAAAGCTGATTTGTGCCTTTCTTCATTTGTTATGAATATTGGATTCCCACGGCTGTGCAATAGAAACAGTGGGTTCAAAAGGTCTTAATGGGTCTCATGTATTGTAGCACCTCCAGGAGACAGCGTCCCAGTGAATCTAGTGTTAGATGCAGAGGTGAACAAAGATTTGCTGGTGAGCCTGTAGTGTAACATTGACTTAGAACCAATAGTTTTGAGAAGGTGCCAGAAGAATTAAGGAATACTTTGTCGTGGGTAAAAGAGTTCAGAGCAAAGTTTTATGAGTTGATTCAAAAATTCTGCCAAACTGCACCAAAACTTACCTATACCAGGTAAAGATTCAAAGCAAACCTGATCATCCCACTGAAGATCTAATCTATAGATCTACAGAGTTTATAAGGGCTTAAAATATCTAAAAATAACCATATGAACGTATGGTTTTTACTTCGCGGATTTTCACCTTTCACGGGGGGTTCTGGAACGCAACCCCCGCGATCGAGGAGAGATTACTGTACACACACACACACACACATATATATATATATATATACACACATATACATATATATAATATGAAAAGCTGCAGTGGACTGATGCCCTGCCTGGGGTTTGTTTCCTGCCTTACACCCTATGTTGGCTGGGATTGGCTCCAGCAGACCCCCGTGACCCTGTAGTTAGGATATAGTGGGTTGGATAATGGATGGACGGATAATATGAAAAGTTGACTGACACAAAAATCCTATTTCATGTTTAGTTAAAGAGCTGAATTATGGCAGGATGGTAGATCTAGGACACTAGGTATCCACTAAGAAGGGGTATTTTAATATATTAATATTTAGGGGTAAACCCCCCACAATAGAAAAATTAAGTATCCAAAAATCTGAAAAGGTTTTGACTGATTTAACTGAAATGTGTTGACATAGCAGAAAAAAAAAAAGAATTAGCCAACACATGTTGTTTTATTTGTCAGTAGTTAAAAATATTATATTAACTTACATGGTCAGTGCTTTTTCCAAATGAAAGACAGAACAGAAGCAATTGATGGGTCATGCAAATGACAATTCTAATCAATAGGCTGGACAGATGACTGAAGAAGGGGTGGTGTCCTGGACAGAAAAAAAAGACACGTAATTACTTTGTTAAATGGAAAGAGAATGTTTGGTGGAGGTCAATGAAGATGCAAAGATTAGCTGTTGCTAGCAAGCACCATTTTTGCCGCTGAATACCAGCACTCTTAGATGCGTATTGGCTCTAATTTTGGTTATCTGTTCTACTCTGTCGACCTCCGGCCCCCAATCACGGTGCTAAAAATGACAGGTGATTGATTTTCTAAGGTCTTTGATTGTGCTGTTGCAAACACCAAGGGAGAACCATCCCACTTTACATTGTGTTACTTTGAAAGATTATTCCCACCACTCCAAAAAACAATTACTGCATTACTTCTGAGAAGTTTTAATTTTTTTTGCAAAACAGTTCCCTGTTGCTGTCAGAGTACTTGATATGTCCATGCTAGTCACGAGGAATGCACAGCAGAAATGATGCCACACTTGGAGACACACCTCCTCACATGTGCTGGGTTTAAGTTGTGGATGGCGATGCAGATGTAGCACTGTATATCCTTAATGATCAATTTCAAAAAGAGGCTGGTTACATGGGTGCCAGAATGATGAATGAAAGGCTAAATATGATGCAATAGGTCATCAAAGTGCAATGAAGATATGCATAAATATCTGAAGTACATCTCTTCTTCATGTAGGTCACCCACTCAAGAGAATGATGAACTTACCATCCTTTCTACACTTTTGGTTAATGGGTCTGACATACCATCTTCTCATTTTTTTCCTCACTTAAAGTTAATAATAACAGCCAAATCTCTTCACCCATTAGAAGAGTCTGTGTTCCTCTACTGTGAAATTTTTAGATATTTGACACTGACAAAACTGTTATCTACTGACTAGGATAATATAAATATGCTGATTGAACAGGCTGCCACAAGGTGCTGACAGTGGTAAGTGTAAACTAGGCTTTAGGGACACAGGGAGCCATTGATCATTGCAGGTTAATGAATGGCTTTAGCATTTAATAAGAAATGTTGAGCAGTGAAATGTGCAGTTTTTCATACAAAGTAACACACTTTATGTAACACATTACATTTTATAATAAGTAATGATGAATCATATTTAGTTACTTGAGTAATGTAACTAAGGTACTCTTTTATATATACATCCATCCATCCATTATCCAACCCGCTATATCCTAACTACAGGGTTCCGGGGGTCTGCTGGAGCCAATCCCAGCCAACACAGGGCGCAAGGCAGGAAACAAAACCTGGGCAGGGCGCCAGCCCACCACAGGGCACTTTTATATATACATTTATATCTTAATATCTTATATCTTAAAGTGGGACTACATGCAACTGACGAAAGACAAAAAAAGAAATACTGTACCTGAGTGAACGACATAAATAAAAATCTTAAACATCCAAAAATAATGATAATAATAAATACTCAAATTTCACATTATTCCCACTGATTAACTGATTAACTTTACACGTTTCTGTAAAATTGTGTTTTGCAGTAACAATCAACAAAAGCCAGGTCACCAGGAATTGATTTTTATGCAGGAATGTTTTACTCATGGACAACTGTGGATAGCATGTTAAGAGGAAGCAGCTCTAGTGACTTTTTAATATTGTTGTTATTTGGCTGATGCTTTTATCCAATGTGACTTACAACATTTGAGATACAACTGGCCGTACTTATTTTGTTTTTCTTACTGGTATACAAGGAGGTAAAATGACTTGCTCATAGTCAAACAGTGTCAGTACAGTAGCAGGATTTGAACCCACAATCTCAGGGCTTAAAGTCCTGTGTCCAAAGCCTGAACCACTACATCACCCTGCCTGCCAATAATATTAGCCTTAGGTTTAAAAAAAGTACAAATATTATTTACAGAAAAGCTGATACATCTGATTAACCAACGTCAGTATAACCGATGCCCACTGTTTTACATTTTTTTTTTTTTATGGGTAACACAGCCAGTTTGGAGTAAGAAGAGACATAGCCTACAAACCATCACAGCAGCATTGAGAACAAGAAAATGACCAGCCCTAGTCAGCATACGATTTCATAACAGGTCACAGGTACATGTTTACCCAGGGGAGTGGTTTAAAGTTGTCAGTTAAACTAAACAACACGTCTTTATGGTGTAGGAGGAAATCTCCCATAATACAGAAGGGTGCAAGTATGAATCAATCGTCTCCAAACATTGAATGTTTAATTATAAATCAGTCAAAGTTTCACTTGTGTAGGTACTCATTTTAAAACATTTGACTAAATAATCAATATGCCCATTTTTGAATTAATACATTTTATCCATGTCATACTCTTGGGAGCACATGTCTTTCTCTAGTATATTAGTAGATAGCAGGAACCAAACCTGAGCACCACCCACATACACTCAAAAAGTCAGTCAAATAAGGAGAAAGACCTATCACTGCAAAACATGTGGAATCACACAGACATCCAGGCTAGGACTGAAACTGCAGTGATAACCACTTTGCCAACCATATTATATTTCTGTTACAGTATAAAATTCCACTTATGGATGTCTACAAAATAATGGACAGTATTGAACATAGTTTTCTATGAAAGACACTTTCAAATAACATTTATTTTATTTAAATAGAATTTTTTTTATAAAAATGTTTATAGTAGTAGTAGTAGCAGACTCAGGGTGTTCTCACAACGTTTAACAGGTAAAATACAATTACATGTGTTACAAATTACTAATTGTATACTGTATACACCCAAATATACAAGGTAATTTAAACACACAGTAACACAAAGCAATTGCAAACTGATTAATATAAACGAATCCTAACAATATACACTACCAGTCGAAATTAATACCTTTTTTATCAAAATATCATTAAACTGAATTACAAATACCTACCAAAATATTATTTAAAATGTAAAAACAAGTGCCAAGACATTGATAGTGCTTCTAATAGCTATTACTGCTTGAAATAACTGATTTTTTAAATTTATTATTCACATACAACTGTGAAGTCCTATTCCTTCAGTTTCCTAATGGTGAACTCCTGCAGCTTCTCCTTAATTAATTGTCAATGACAATAAAGATCTATTTAAAAAAAAAAAAAACCTTCAATTTCGTTGTTCCTTTGTAAAAGTGACAATGACAATAAAGATCTATCTATCTAATTAGTTGTGTTTAAATGGTAATTGGTTATTAGAGAAACGTTCTAATTGTGTTAGTACTGCTGAAACCTGTCACTCTGTTTACTTGGGGTGCAAGATCCTGGCATTCCCATAGTTAAGTTCTGGGTCCAAAAATGCCCAAAATGAAACAGGTTTTTTTTTTTTTTAGAATGAAGACTGTTTCATGTGACAGATTGCAAAGAAAATGAAGATTTCGTTCAAAGGTGTCTATTGGTGTCTTGAGAGAAAAGGGAAAACTGGATCTTACCAGGATAAAAAAAGAAGGGGAAGGCCCAGATGGGTGACTGCCTAAGAGGAGAAGGGACATCAGAGTGTGTAGTGACACACACAAATGCTTTCCTGGTCCTCAAATGGCACCTTCCTTAGATACAATCTGTAACAGTGAAAAATCGACTGTGGGATGCTGGCCTAAGGAGACAGAGTTTCAAAGAAGAAAAAGTCATATCTGAAACTGTCAATTAAAAAGAAAAGAATAAAATGTGCAAAAAATAACAGACACTGGATGGAAGATGACTGGAAAATTTTATTATGGACAGCATCCTGAAATCATCTTTTTCTCTTTTACAGATGACACTAGTATTTGCCATGTATGGGAAGACCCCAGCTGAAGACCTGGAAGGTGTTTGTTTCTCACACTACACACTTGGATGTCATTCTCCTCTTACACAGTTGCCCATCTTGGTCTTCAACTACTTTCTTATCCTGTTCATATACACTTTGCCCTCTTCTCTCAATACTCTAATAAACACCTTTGTAAGAAAGTTTCAATTTTTTGAAAATCTGTCACATGGAATAAACTTCATTCTGTTAAAAAAGGCTAACATATTTCTTGAGAAAGGTGCTTAATTTTGGCCATTTTTGAACTCAGAACTGACCTTTAGAAATGCCAGTACTTTGTCACACAAGTGAACAGAGTAACAAATTTTAGCTGTGCTAAAGCAATTACAATGGCTAATTAAGGATAAAATAAGGAAGCTGACCATTAGGACACTTAAGAAATGGCTGCTGAAAAATGGAGCTTGGCAGTCCAATGTGAATAATAAATTAAAAATCAGCAGTGACTCTTCCTGTGAAGTCAGTAGACGGATTGGGAGAGCATGGGGGGGTCATGGGGTCGCTGGAAAGGGGTGTGTGGCGCTCCCGATATATATGCAAAAGGACGAAGGTCCAAGTCTTTAGAGTGCTGGTGCTTCCTGTCTTGCTATATGGTTGTGAGACATGGACGCTATCCAGTGACCTGAGACGAAGACTGGACTCCTTTGGTACTGTGTCTCTCTGGAAAATCCTTGGGTACCGTTTGTTTGACTTTGTGTCGAATGAGCGGTTGCTCATGGAGTCCCGAATGAGGCACATTACCTGCATTGTGAGGGAGTGGCAGTTAATAGCACTATGGCCATGTGGCGCGTTTCTCCGAGGGTGATCCGGCTCGTAAGATCCTCATTGTTGGGGACCCGAGTGGCTGGATCAGGCCAAGGGGTCACCCACGTAACACCTGGCAGTGGCAGATAGAGGGTCATTTCCGGAGTTGTTTCGCCGTGTAGTGAGTGCGGCAACGCCCTGTACCAGTGCACGCTCCCCAACTTGACTTGACTTGACTTGAATGATCTCTCACTCTACATCTCAGAAACGGAGTGGAAAGCAGCAATGCACAGAATTCACTCAAGCTCCATATGCACAAAACATACAATTATTCAACTTAAAATTATATATCGAGCACATCTGTCTCGTTTAAAATTGTCCAAAACTTTTCCAGAGCAAAATCCATTCTGCAAATGTTGCAATCGAGCTCCAGCTTCACTAGGCCACATGTTTTGGACCAAAATGTTGAAATGTCTATCAGACACCCTTGGTTTCACAATCTCTCCTAATTCACTAACACCTGTGTTTGGTGGGCTCACAGATGGGCTTAAAGTGGAGAAGGACAAACAAACTGTAATTGCCTTTACTGCACTATTGGTACGTAGACTTATTTTGCTCAACTGGAAGAATCCAAACCCACCTCTATTCATTTATCTATTTACTTAATTTTACAAGTTTAAACTTTTACTGTGCTGGCCTAGCTCTCTTTCTCATGGGTGGGGGATGATTTGCTTTGAACCTAGTTTTGTTAAACTTGACTTGCTTGTATGGATTGTTATTTGATTTTAATAAAATCAATAAAATGCTACAAAAACAAATCATCATGACAATCATTAGTAACACTAGAAACGACTTGGCAGTCTTTTTAAAACAATTTAATGGTATCTACAGTAGATAAAAAGGTGTCAATTTATATCAAAAATATGAATGAGTTGGGTGTGTTGATCAAACATTTGATAATATGGTAAAGTATGTCCATTAATATTGTTGTTGCGATATGGTTAATTGACAAAGGAGGAGAGCAAAACAACATCCCTAGTTAGCAGCATCACTGGAAAAATGCACCTCCGTAGGAACACATTACATAAAAAATAATCTGTAAATACCTTACATCTATTCACCCTCTAAATGGAGGCAACTCCCAACAGACGCAGACATAACGGGGCAATACAATCCTACAGTGGATGCCACTTCTTTAAAGGGCACAATCACATAACATACTCACATACCCCACAAATAAAACTAGAACGTATGAACCCAACATTAAAAGTGCCCAGGTCCTGTAATCAAGCTTGAGTCGATGTCCGTGGAGCTAATATAATATCCTATAAAAACTCCCCTAATTTTAAAATTGCTTTATTATCATTTAACAAGGAGGGCGTCTGTGGCTCAAGCACTCCACGTGACCATAATCTAGTAACAACAATGAATCTAAAATGTTACTACAACTTATAACACCAACAAGCAGTTCAATGCAAAGTTAGAAATGAGAAAAACTGACATTTTTGCACTTTTCAGTAGGTAACAACACAACCTGAAACGTTTGAAAAAAATATTTGCCAAAACTTGTTTGTATTTGAGGCAGTCAATTTCAGAATCAAATGTTTTAATTGAGGAGATTCAAGGGGCTTCGTGATGGTTTACACACTCGTCCAAGAGCGTTATGAGACCGCTTTACATTTGAAAGTGTCGAGCTCGCAAACCGTGCTGATTGGTTGTTTCATTTTTTTTCAAAATCTCTACAGGAGAAAGTAGGGTGAAATGACACCTTTTATCTCCATAGGAAGAGAGAGAGAGAGAGAGAGGTTGGAAGAGAATGGACTTCACTACGGTATATGTATTCTAATTTGATAACTGATTAACACTTAAAAAAGCTTAATTAATATCCTAAGCAAGCTTTCATTTTGACAGTATAGTAATTTCGCATAGCGAGCTCTATTGTGTAATAGATATGTCGTGAAGGTGACATCAGTCGGGCACCTTTTCTTTTATTTAAATAACGCACGACGAATTCACAGATAACCACCGACAAGACTGTATTATGTAAAGAGCGACTCGCTGGATGCATCTTTTTCATATCACTTTGATGCACATTGACAGTGAATCCTTTATAACATGAGGTGTCGTATCAGTGAACACCCGCCGTGACCACGCCTACCTTGATAGCTAACTCCCCGCCCCTTTCGTTAAACGCTGTTGAATGTCCCGTGAAAAGACAGTAAAATAAAAATACCGTCCATAATCATCTTTACCCGTTGGAACACAAAGTTACGAGCACGGTGCATCTGTAGTATTTACATGTGAATATGATCATACAGCAATTTTATGCCTTCCATGTTCCTGCTTATCCATCTTTCAGAGTCGATATGCCGTTGAGCAGAGATGATCAATTTGTTCTGCAACACACATAGCACAGTTGCTATTTCACGTTTTTCTCTTTTGCCTTTTTGTTAATGTAACATTATCCAAGCTTTTTAACCACGCGAAAAACTGAAGTACCTCGCCGATCAATCATTTTCTTTTGCAAAGAACTTCGCCAGTTTCCTTTGATTAAAATACACGTTGTGTCTTGAAGTGGGCGTATAAATTACTTGGGAAAATACTGACACACAATTTAAGGTAAATTCTTTAAGATAAACAAGCCTCCAGCTGGTACTTGTGAACATGTGTGCAACCATGCCTTTTTTATTGTGTTTTTTCTCTGGCAGTAAACGGAAGTGACCTTTGAGTGTCAAAGCTGGACAGACCCCTGGGATGTGAACACTTTTATTTTGAATGAAAATCATATCGCAGTATTTGTGTGCAGATAATATTTAATTACAAATAATTTTCAAGCCAATCACAGCACACTGCAAGCAGTGGCTATGGTTTTGACTTGTCCTGCCTGTGCTCTAATTGGAAAACCAAAGGAAACGTATCCTATCACCTTGGATAAAGGTGTCAGTCAAATAGGTAAATGTAAATATTTGAAAGTAATATAAAGAAAAATAACATTTACCCCTTGAATTCAGAGTCCTCCCATTGTTATTAAGAGGTGCTGCATTTTTCTGCTGTTGATTAAGCTTTATGTCCTTTTTGACTTCTTTTATGGTGAGATGCTTGTCAGCTTTTGGTGGTGTGTGTGCCTCTTTTTAAAATGTAACACTTTGGCCCTACCAGAGTTTAACCATCCTTTACAGTACTCAATAGGATTATGCGTTCTGCTCATGAATATTGTTTTTATGACTTTTTTAAATTTCTGTTTCTTGCTAACATTTACATTTATTTGCTTGGCAGATACTTTAATCCAAAGTGATTTATTAATCAAGTAAACTTCACCCTGGGGGTCTGTAAGGGAACAAGTGTTATAGTACAGCATTACAAAGTGACCATCACAAGTGAAAAGCTCAGAACAAAATACAATCCATCCATCCATCCATCCATCCTCTTCCGCTTATCCAAGATCAGGTCACGGGGGCAACAGCTTGAGCAGAGATGCCCAGACTTCCCTCTCCCCGGCCACTTCTTCTACCTCTTCCGGGGGAATCCCGAGGTGTTCCCAGGCCAGCCAGGAGACATAGTCCCTCCAGCGTGTCCTGGGTCTTCTCCAGGGCCTCCTCCCGGTTGGACATGCCCGGAACACCTCACCAGGGAGGTGTCCAGGAGGCATCCTGATCAGATGCCCGAGCCACCTCATCTGACTCCTCTCGATGCGGAGGAGCAGCGGCTCTACTCTGAGCCCCTCCCGGATGACTGAGCTTCTCACCTTATCTTTAAGGGAAAGTCTAGACACCCTGCGGAGGAAACTCATTTCAGCCGCTTGTATTCGCGATCTCGTTCTTTCGGTCACTACCCATAGCTCATGACCATAGGTGAGGGTAGGAACATAGATCGACTGGTAAATTGAGAGCTTTGCCTTACGGCTCAGCTCCTTTTTCACCACGACAGACCGATGCAGAGCCCGCATCACTGCGGACACCGCACCGATCCGCCTGTCGATCTCACGCTCCATTCTTCCCTCACTTGTGAACAAGACCCCAAGATACTTGAACCCCTCCACTTGGGGCAAGATCTCGTTACCAACCCTGAGAGGGCACTCCACCCTTTTTTGGCTGAGGACCATGGTCTCGGATTTGGAGGTGCTGATTCCCATCCCAGCTGCTTCACACTCAGCTGCGAACCGATCCAGGGAGAGCTGAAGATCACAGCCTGATGAAGCAAAATACAAGTGAGTTACAAAACCTAATTGATAAGTTAGAAATTCACCAAACAAGAGAGTCTTCAATTGTTCTTAAAAGCATTGTGAGAGTCATTTTTTTTAAATGAAGGTGGGCAGCTTGTTCCACCAGCCAGGATCTACATGTGAAAAGAGTCTGGATTAAGATTTGATGCAGCACAGAGAAAGCTTCAGCAGATGCTGTTTAACAGCAGACTCGAGTGATCGTGAGGGAGCATTGGACGTTGCAAGTGTTTCCATTTACTGTAGGTAGGTGCACATCCACTGACTACTCTGTAGGCAAGCATCAAGGATTTGAATTTAATATATGGTGGTACAGGAAGCCAGTGTAGTGATATGAAGAGAGGAGTGACATGCCCTCTTTGATTGGTTGGAAAAAATATGTGTCACTGCATTTTGAATAATCTGTAGTGGCTTGTAGTAGCCCAGATGTGAGAAGACCAATTTCTAGACCAACCTGAATGTTTTTCACATAAAAAAGCTCCATATGCTGTAGCTTCTATGGTACATTGCCCTGATGAAATTGTAGTTTCCCCTGTTTTGGAATACCTGGAGTATACAGACATTGAGCTCTAGATGTTAGATTTGTTTGATTGTGATTTTAGTCTTTTGCATCTAGTTATTAATAAGTGGGAGGCTTAGTGGTGCAGTGACTAGTAATGCTGCTTCATGGGCCAAGTAACCTTGTTTCAAATACCACAACCAGCTGTTGTCTGTGTAGAGCTGTTACATTCTCCAGGTGTCTTCCTTTTGCATTTATCAAGAGCAATCTATCATTTTGGGGGGCATAGTGACACAACAGTGTATTCACTGCTGCCTTACCATTCCAGTTTCCTAGCGCTTAGTTCCTACAAGTCATCATAGCCTGTGTGAATTTTGTACATTCCCCTTGTGTCTTTGTGGGCTTTCTTCCCACATCCCCAAAAGCTTGCAGGTTAGGTGTGCTAGTGACTATAAACTGAATCCAAAGGTGTGAGAGGGCGCTGTAATGGCCTGATGTCCCATCTCAGAGTAATTTCTGTTAGCATTCAGTGCTGGCCTCCCACCACCATGAATTGGATTGACCTGATTTTAAAATCTATGCCTAATAATTTTCATGAAAAGAATTTTCATTGTTTCTTTTTTAATGAATGTTTACAGTTCTTGCTTCTGCCATGTACTTGTTTCTAAGTGGACCTGACAAAAGTTAACCAGCCTTCTTTTTGTAATGCCCTCCTGCTGTTTTCTGATATTTCTTTCTATACAAACACAACCATGCTTATGAAGAATATGTAATTAACATATTAGCATAACATAACCTTTTCAAACTGCACAATCCATTGTAGGGTAGTGCGGGCCAGAGTGGATCC
The DNA here is from genome assembly GCA_026402145.1 of Polypterus bichir lapradei. Taxonomy (NCBI): domain Eukaryota; kingdom Metazoa; phylum Chordata; class Cladistia; order Polypteriformes; family Polypteridae; genus Polypterus; species Polypterus bichir. The sequence continues at coordinate 13,934,128 of JANRMT010062798.1, forward strand.
CCACAGCATTGTCTGCAAAGCAGGAAGCAGACCTGATCAAATCAGCCATTCATCTCTGTCAACTACATATTAAGCACAATTTCAGGTGAAGCAGAATGTGGCAACCAGGGAATTTCAGTAGGGAGGAATCCCGTCACAACAGTGTTAGTAGCCCAGCGACAGGGAAACAGGAGTGGAGTCAAACATTCACGGCTCCAAGAGAGACCTGTCATGGGAGTTAATTTCTAAGACAGAGTTGCTTAGAAACACTTTGGTGGCTGGGCCACTTATTTAGGTTATTTGATCTATGATTTGTGAAATATATTTTTTTCAGTTCTTTATTTATGATAAATTTAGCAAACGGGAGAAATATATTTAAAGAAATCGAATAATCTCGTGATTAAGAGTGATTCCGCGGTTAATGTTGTGCCTCACACCTCCAGAGCCCTGGGTTTGAATTCTGGTCAGTTTGCTGCCATTGGAGTTTGCATTATGGGTTTTTTCCCCAGGTCTTATGGATGTTATTCCACTACCCAACTACTAGATGCTGTTATAATAAAGTGTCATCAAAATAAGGATATTCTTATCATTTATAATACAGGAAGGTGCATGGAAGATTAGCCCAGACCATGGTAAGGATCCTTGTCGTGGTTTTAGCAGAAGAGAATGTAGTCAGGAGCAGTTAGTGCGACTTCATATTAGTGCTTTATTTTGTTAGTTTAGTTACAGTATCCATGTGCTTTCTGGAATCTGTTTAGACGTGGTAAGGTCCTGTGGTGGCCCTTTTCTTCTTTAAACCCTTTATTAAGTAGACCATAAGACAATGCCCCCCAATCCCTTACTCCTTCCACACTGTCAGGATTGACAATGCTGTAATTCAATGCTTCCCCCCTTTTCTTTTACATCCTATAAACCCAGAGAATTACATAGACTATCAGATCAAGCAAGAGTGAAAAGGTTAAACATTTATTTATGTACTAGCTGTTCCCCGCGGCCCAGCCTGTGTAGTATTGAAACATGACAAACTTTAAAAATCAATAAAAAAAAAAGAAAAAAAATGTAATAATTTGTATTAAGAATTTATATTGATAGCTTTCCGAGGGCCTCTTGATATACAGTGTTTTTGGTTTTACTATCATGGGCGAGAACGTAGCTGTGATCTCTTTGCCAAAAATGTAAAAAGTTGGCAAGGTATCTCTGGCCAAGTGGAAGGTAGTTCCGCACCAAAGTCAAACGTTGCCACTGTATCTGATTGTGTTCAGCTCTGATGGGAGAGCATCCTCCACGTGGGGAGAAGAGCATGTGGCCGTGATATCTTTGCCAATGAGCAAGTACTGCCTAAAACACACATAGCTGTAATCTTTCTCTCAAAAATGTCAAACATTATTCTTTAACAATCTCTAGATGATAATGTCTGCTGAACAAAAAGGTATCGCTAGCTAAGTGGAGGCAAGGTACCCTCCAACACATGGCGAGAGGTAGAGCGACTCGAATGGAGGCTGGCGCGTGAGTGAGGAGGGCCCCGCCCAGCTCTCCACTCCTGAGGTCAGACGGGGCCATTCTAAGATGACTTTTATTTTTGAGCACTGTGGTTTCACCATTCCTCCTCCTACCAGGTAGCCCAAATATTTGGCCTCGGTTAACCCAAAGAAGCACTTCCGCGGGTTGATCCGTAGGCCGGCCTTCGCTAGTGTCAGGAGGACAGCATAAACCTGTAATACATGCTCCTCCCAGGTGCCGGAAAAAATGACAACGTCATCGAGGTAGGCGGCACAATAGGACTGGTGGGGCCTTAGCACTCTACCTACCAGACGTTGGAAAGTCGCTGGTGCCCCGTGCAGCCCGAATGGGAGAAACTTGTATTGCCAGTGTCCACTAGGGGTACTGAAAGCGGTTTTCTCTTTAGCGGATGCCGTTAAGGGAATTTGCCAGTACCCTTTGGTCATGTCAAGTGTAGTCAAATACCGGGCTGTTCCCAATTTTTCGAGTAGCTCGTCAACTCGGGGCATGGGATAGGCGTCAAACTTGGAGACCTGATTAAGACGTCTGAAGTCATTGCAAAATCTCCAGGAGCCGTCCGGTTTGGACACGAGGACAATGGGACTGGACCACGGGCTGTGACTCTCTTCGATAATGTCCATGTCCAGCATCCGCTGAATCTCCAACTCTACCTCAGTCCTTTTTGCCTCCGGGAGGCGATAAGGTCTTTCCCGGATAACCACTCCCGGATCTGTCACAATATCGTGCTGAATCAGCGCAGTCCGACCTGGTGCTTCACTGACCACTTCCGGGACGGACAGAATTGCTCGTTCGAGCTCCTGTCGTTGGAGGGGCGTCAAATTGTTGCCGAGGTTAAGTGATATATTTTTGGAGAAAAGGGAGAGGGTGGACTCAGAAGGAGGTTGCTCCTCCCTAGTCTTCCACAACTTTAACAAGTTTACATGATACACCCTATCAGTCGGTCGACGATTTGGTTGGCTAACCAAATAGTCAACGAGCCCTTTTCTTTCTTTAACCTTGTACGGGCCCTGCCAATGGGCTAGTAGTTTTGAGTGGGAGGTGGGCACGAGCACCAGCACGCGATCCCCCGGCTGAAATTCTCAAAGGGAGGAGTTCCTATTATAATTTCAGGCTTGCGCTGCTTGAGCCCAAGACATGTGGCCTTTTAGTATAGGTCTGATTTTATTTAATCGTTCGCGTAATTGCGCGATATATTCCAACAGGTTTATGTTGGGAAGTGCCTCCCCCTCCCAACCTTTTTTTAGTAAATCCAAAATGCCCCGGGGCTGGCGTCCATATAGAAGTTCAAATGGGGAAAACCCTGAGGAGGCTTGAGGCACCTCTCGATATGCAAAAAGCACTAAAAGCAGGAGTTGGTCCCAATTCCTTCCGTCCGTGTTGACTACCTTACGGAGCATCTGTTTAAGGGTTTGGTTAAACCTTTCTACCAACCCGTCCGTCTGAGGGTGATAAACAGACGTTTTGAGATGCTTAATATGGAGTAACTTGGCCACCTCCCTGAACGTATCCGAAGTAAAGGGCGTACCTTGATCCGTAAGGATTTCTTTAGGTATGCCCACTTGGGAAAATAATCCTACCAATTCCCGTGCAACATTTTTGGTATTAGCAGCTCTCTGGGGAACTGCCTCGGGATACTGGGTTGCATAATCCACCTTGACCAATATGTATTTATGGCCTGTGGCCGAAGGCTCTAGGGGTCCAACAAGATCGACTCCGATCCGCTCAAAAGGGACGTCAATGAGGGGAATCGGGATTAGAGGAGCTCGGTCCCTCCTAGGAATCTGCCGTAACTGACAGACTGGACAAGACTGACAGAAACGGCGGACCTCCTCATTGATCCCAGGCCAATAAAATCGGAGTTTAATCCTTTCCAATGTTTTCTCGGCCCCGAGGTGGGCACCTAAGAGGTGGGCGTGTGCTAGTTCACAGACCTCCCGCCGGTAGGTTCGTGGCACTAACAGCAACTTCCGTACCTCGCCTTTGTGTTCTGCAACCCGGTATAACAAGTCATTTTCTAAGACAAAGTAGGGTCCCGGAGGTGTGGAATCTAATGACGCTAGGTCGTCTGCAGATACAACAGCATTCCGGGCAAACTTCAGGGAATCGTCATTCCACTGTTCTCTTTTGAAATATGCTGGCGTAGAGCGAAATTGAAAAGTCTAGGCCAGCTAAATCACCAGGGGCTAGGCCTGGAGCAGCGTCCTCCCGAGGCGTAATCCTACCCTGTTGTGTTTCCGGCACGGGGTCCGTCCCTGAAAGGCGTCCCCTCGGGCCGTCTACACCAGTTGCCGTTGAGAACGGCGTGGGAGCAGTTTGGAAAGTCCCCTGACCATCCATAAGTAGACCCAGTTTGTGTACGGGAGTGGTGACAGTTTTACCGGAGTTAATTTTAGACCAATCTTGTCCTAATATAACCGGATAGGGGGGTTTGGGCAATACTGCAACTAAAAGTTGTTTTTGAGTCCCCTTCCATGTTATATAACACCTTGCGGACCAGTATGATCTTGTATCTCCGTGCACACATTTTATATTTGTTTTCTTAGTGAGCCACTGTTGCGGTAAAACATAACGGTGAGCAACAATGGTGGTATTGCTCCCGGAATCAAACAAAGCCAACACCGAGTGCCCATTCACCAACACCATTCTCGTATGTATAAGTGCCAGAGGGTTTGATGGCGCACAGTACCTCTCTCCTCTCGCGTAGCTGCAGTCCATCAGTTCCGCGTTGAGGGGGCAGGTGGGAAGGATGTGTCCCACCTCGCCACACTTGAAACAGCGCGGCGGGGTGAGCACCCGGTCTTTCATCTTTGCTGGCGGCTCCGTAATGGTAGCACGACGGTGGGGCTCCGGTGTGGCAACCCGTCCCTGTCGTGCCACGCGTGCAGGCTTCTCAGACCCCCCCATTTGGTTAACCGCCAGCTGTCGCTCCAAGACCTCCAGGAGCCCGTTCATATTCCAGTAGGAATGCCTCCGGACCTGCTGGGCGAGGTAGTCTGGCATGGCATATACTAACGCCTCACAGGCCACCTGTTCAACCACCTGGCGGGCTTGATTAATGTCTGGCCGTAGCCATTGCCCGAGTTTGCCCCAGAACTCGAACGCCTGGGCCCTAGCTGGAAGCTCCGGGTTGAACCGCCAGTGCCGCCAAACCCTCGCCTGCTGGCCGGAGGTAATGCCGTACCGTTTATACAACTCGGCTCTCAGGAGGTCGTATTGGGCGGCTTCCTCCTCGGGGAGGTCATGATAGGCCCGCTGCGCCGGACCGTTCAGGAGGGGAGCCAAGATGGACGCCCACTCCACTCGTGGCCACTGATTTCTGTCCGCGGTCCTCTCAAAGACGGTCAGGTATGCTTCCAGGTCATCTGTATCTGTAAGGGGAACAATTTGAGGAGGTGGAGTTCTTGCATTCTCTGGCCTTGCAGCCTCCGCAGCTGCCAACCGTCTCTTAGTTCGCTCGAGCTCTCTCTGGGTGGTGGCTTGATCCACCTTGACCGCCTGGAGTTCGTTTGCCAAGGTATTTAGTACCGCGTTTAGGTCTTGCCCTTCTGTCATCTTTGGGCTTTATCCTGCCGACTATGCCAATCTGTGAAGAAATAAAGTTGCACAATATGAACTTTTGGGGCTTCTAGCCCGGTTTACTTGAACATAAATCGAGTACCTTCTCCACAATGCAAAATAAATGGTCACATCGGACAAAGTATACAACAAAATAGGAGAACATTTATACAGAGGGACAGAAAATTGAATCAGGGATGCTGGGAGAACTGAGATGCATGTTGGGATACCGACGTCATCATCTTAGGACTGGAGGGACGACAGGAACCCGGAAGTGTGGCTTCTTTTTGTTTACCCCGGGCTTTCTTACGGCGGCGTGTTCTCGTTCTGGCTGATGAGATAAGAAGAGAAAGGTTAGTGCGCCGCCTCTGTCCCTCGGCATGGGTTGTCGCGATGTGGTCCGAGTCCTTAAACTGCTCCCCATGCGCTCGTGCGTGACAACAGTCATGACCGAAATTATCGGCACCCCTGAAATTTTCCCAGAAAATGCACCATTTCTCCCAGAAAATTGTTGCAATTACAAATGTTTTGGTATACACATGTTTATTTCCTTTATGTGCATTGGAACAACACAAAAAACAGAGAAAAAAAAGCCAAATCAGACATCATGTCACACAGAACTCCTTAAATGGGCCGGACAAAATTATTGGCACCTTTTCAAAATCGTGGGTAAATCGTTTTATTTCAAGCATATGATGCTCATTTCAACTCACCTGTGGCAAGAAACAGGTGCTGGCAATATAGCAATCACACCTGAAGCCAGTTAAAATGGAGAAAAATTGACTCAACCTTTCTGTTGTATGTCTGAGTATGCCACACTAAGCATGGAGAACAGAAAGAAGAGCAGAGAATTGTCTGAGGACTTGAGAACAAAAATTGTGGAAAAATATCAACAATCTCAAGGCTACAAGTCCACCTCCAGAGATCTTCATGTTCCTTTGTCGACTGTGCGCAACATAATCAGGAAGTTCACAACTCATGGCACTGTAGCTAATCTCCCTGGATGTGAACGGAAGAGAAAAATTGATAAAAGACTGCAACGAAGGATAGTCTGAATGGTGGATAAACAGCCCCAATCAAATTCAAAACATATTCAAGTTGTTCTGCAGACTCAGGGTGCAACAGTGTCAACTTGAACTATCCGTCAACATCTGAACGAAATGAAACGCTATGGCAGGAGAGCCAGGAGGACCCCACTGCTGACACACAAAAATAAAAAAGCCAGACTGGAGTTTGCCAAAATGTACATGAGGAAGCCAAAATCCTTCTTGGCGAACGTCTTGTGGACAGATGACCAAGGTAGAGCTTTTTCGTAAAGCTCATCATTCTACTGTTTACAGAAAAAGGATTGAGTCCTACGAAGAAAAGAACACCGTACCTACAGTGAAACATGGAGGAGGTTCTAAGATGTTTTAGGGCTGTTTTGCTGCCTCTGGCACTGGATGCCTTGACTGTGAGCAAGGCATCATGAAATCTGAAGACTACCAAAAGATATTGGGGCGCAATGTAGGGCCCAGTGTCAGAAAGCTGGTGTTTGCGTTAGAGGTCATGAGTGTTCCAGCAGGACAATGACCCCAAACATACCTCTAAAAGCACCTAGAAATGGTTGAAGACAAAGCGCTGGAGAGTTCTGAAGTGGCCAGCAATGAGTCCGGATCTAAAACCGATTGAACACTTATGGAGAGATCTCAAAACTGCTGTTGGAAAAAGGCGCCCTTCAAATCTGAGAGACCTTGAGCAGTTTGCAAAAGAAGAGTGGTCGGAAATTCCAGTTGAGAGGTGTAACAAGCTTGTTGATGGTTATAGGAAGCGCTTGATTTCAGTTATTTTTTCCAAAGGGCATGCAACCAAATATTAAGTTGAGGGTGTCAATAATTTTGTCCAGCCCAGGTGTTTGAGTTTTGTGTGAAATTATGTCAGATTTGGCTTTTTTTCTCTGTTTTTTTGTGTTGTTCCAATGCACATAAAGGAAATAAACATGTGTATACCAAAACATCTGTAATTGCAACAATTTTCTGGGAGAAATGGTGCATTTTCTGGGTAAATTCAAGGGGTGCTGATAATTTCGGCCATTACTGTATGCATGTATATATATATATATATATATACAGTAATCCCTCGCTATATCGCGCTTCGACTTTCGCGGATTCACTCTATTGCGGATTTTAAATGTAAGCATATCTAAATATATATCACGGATTTTTCGCAGGTTCGCGGATTTCTGCGGACAATGGGTCTCTTAATTTATGGTACACACTTCCTCAGTTTGTTTGCCCAGTTGATTTCATACAAGGGACGCTATTGGCGGATGGCTTAGAAGCTACCCAATCAGAGCATGTATTACATATTAACTAAAACTCCTCAATGATAAAAGATATGCTTCCTGCGCAGTGCTTGATTGTTTGCTTTTCTATGTCTTTCTCACTCTCTCTGCCTGACGGAGGGGGTGTGAGCAGAGGGGCTGTTTGCACAGAGGATAGGGACGCTCCTCTTCGGCATACTTAAAAACCCAAAAGTACGTATTGATTTTCTGATTGTTTGCTTTAATCTCGCGTTCTCTCTCTCTCTGACGTTCTCTGTGCCTGACGGAGGGGGTGTGAGCAGAGGGGCTGTTTGCACAGAGGCTGTTTGCTTAGAAGATAAAGATACAGACGCTCCTCTAAAAAATGCCGCTTTATCGTGGTGCGGCATACTTAAAAGCACAGAAGCACGTATTGATTTTTTGATTGTTTGCTTTTCTTAGCGAGCGCTCTCTCTCTCTCTCTCTGAAATTCTCTGCTCCTGATGCGCGCACTCTTTGGAAGAGAAGATATGTTTGCATTCTTTTAATTGTGAGAAAGAACTGCCATCTCTGTCTTGTCATGGAGCACAGTTTAAACTTTTGACTAAAGGGTGTTATTTCATGTCTAGAGGGCTCTAATAATGCTAACAGTGTGGGAGAGTTTATAAGGGCTTAAAATATATAAAAATAACCATACAAACATATGGTTTCTACTTCGCGGATTTTCATCTATCGCGGGGGGTTCTGGAACGCAACCCCCGCGATCGAGGAGGGATTACTGTATATACTGTATATACTTTCCATTGCACAGTGAAAGCATGTCATATTCATTGTAACAGCAAAAATTAAATGTGGATCTGCATGTTTGTGCCAGCCCCTTAAAGTTAACATGTAAAGGGATTCTTTGTTCAGCAACTGGTGAAAAAGTGGAACACTACTGATTCTGCGCTGAAAACTCTTCCAAAGGTTACGATCTACATTGAGGATTGTATGGAACAAAACCTTCTTAAGTGGTATTGGCTATAATGGAAACAGAGAGATTGAGGTCTGTTTTAATCAACATGTTATGGGACACACAGTTTTGCCTCACTGCCTGTGGAGATAATTTTTAGCACAGCATTTAAAATGATCAGTTACATTCTTTGATATCATTCTGTAAATATAATAAAATAAGAAAATAGCTTTTCAAGTGTAACAGATCATTTGTTATTCTTTTATTACTAATTAAAACAATTAAATTGAAACTAAGTTTGGAAACTCTTTAGTTGCCTTTATAATAGGTTACCGTGAGATACATATTGTTTAAAGTTCAATAAGTAAATCCCATTGGGTCTTGAATCTGCATTTGGGTCTTGAGCTGCATTTAGCTATCTCAGGATTGCTGAAACCTACAGTATGGATTCTAGGAGCACATTTCTTAAAAAAAGGCTGTGGCAGTAGGGGGCGCTAGTGCTCCCTTGAACCCTCAGGTACAACTCCAGACACCAGGTAAAAGTCCAAGACTTTTATTATTCTTCTCAGTGCACCAAGCACCTTCCACACTACTCATAGAAAACACTGAGTCCAACACAGTACACTAATCACTCCTCCTCGCCCAGACACTTTGCTCCTCTCCCTCCCAGCACAGCTCAGCGTCTGGACTGAGCCTTCGTCCTTTTATAGCCCCTGACCCGGAGGTGTTCCTGTCCCAGCAGTCCACAGTTCCTTACTCCTTCCGGGTCAGGGCAATCAATCCATTACTTTAACCCGGGAGCACGACACTCCTTCCCGTCACGTGACCGTGACGTACTCCCAGGTCATAAGGCATCACAGAGCCCATAAGCCCACCCACAGCGACTCCTGGTGGTCCCCAAGGTATCCAACAGGGCTGCGTATAAATACTATAAAGTCCATAAGGCCCTGCTGGACCTCGGGGCACGATCCTGCTGTCGGGAGAGCTCCTCCTGGTGGCCCGGGGGTGAGGACCGGCATGGGAAGCCGGCAGTCCTCCACAAGGCCTAAGCATCATTGTTCAAGCTCAGAGCTTTATCTAATGTACAGTCATCTGAGTTAGGTGACCTTTTGATATTTTTAGCCATATCAGGTTCATCAGTGATTATGGTTATTGGTTACTCTTCTTTGCTGCCTATGTGACAAAAGAAGCAAAATTAATTTTGCACTTAGAATTAAGCAGAAGGCACATGGCTAGTCCAAAGAGTCCACACTGTAGCTCTTATGTTGGTCCTAATATGGGGTCTTTATTGTCCTGTGTATAGAGTACAGTACAGTGAAATTATTCTTTGGTTGTGCTAATCAACATGCATCACGTCACACTTTGGTGTCATGTGTATAACTACCTCACTTTAAAACCTTTGTCTGGCTTACCAGAAATAACTGCTGTGTCTTGCTTTTCAAGGTAAAGTGACATAATATTTTAGTAGTGGAAACGTGAAGGTTTCCTCTTAAGATAAACGAAAGATACTGGCTGATATAAGCAAAGTTGCATAGAATAGATGCAGACAGTTGTGTCTGTTTCTCAAAATGATGCTGATTTTCCATTTCTTGGACACTGATGGAAAACATGAGCCTACTGATAAGGTTAATTTGCTCACTTTGTCAGTCCTTTTGCTTAAAACACAAAGCTTATTTTACTTAATTTTGATGCAATATGGTTTGTTTTAGCTCTCAGTCTTGTAGCTGAAGCATGTACTGTATCGGCCTGTAAGTAACTAGAAGCCATCTGGGATCAGCGATAACACAGTCAACGCAGATTAATGGATGTCTGCTGCAAATCTTTTGTCCTGCTCCTCATGTCTGGCACGTCGCTGCACGCTGCACCCATCTCCAGTTGCAGCAGCCCTTCAGCTTTCACTCTGTTCCCTTTCAAATTACTCCCATCTTCTAGTTTCCGCTTTTTAATCCCTCTCTTCCTGTTGCTGCTGTTCACAATAACAATCTTCCCTAAAATTGAATTTATTGTTGTTTTTTTAGCTGATCATCTTCACCCCATCCATTGTTTGAGTCTACGTTTCACATAACAGGGTTGGGTTTGCCAGAGCCTCTCCCAGCAGCTCAGTGCAGAAGATGGGACACAACCTGAACATGAAGGCACACTTGATCACAATGTGCCAAGTTAAGTAAACCTAACATAGATACACTCACTGGGAAAATTATTAGGAACACATGTACACCTGTTTATTCATGCAATAATCTTATTAACCAATCATTTGGCAGCAGCACAATGCATAAAATCATGCAGATACAGGTCGGGATCTTTAGTTAATGTTCATATCAAACCCAGAATAGGGAAAAATGTGATCTCAGTGGTTTGTACTGTGGCATGATTGTCTGAGTATTTCTGTATTTGATGATCTCCGGGGAGTATCACTCTCTAGAGTTTACTTGGAATAATTTAAAAAGCACAAAAACATCCAGTAAGCAGCAGTTATTTGGTTGAAATGCCTTGTTGATGAGAGAGGTCAGAGGAGAATGGTAAGACTGGTTTGTGTTAACAGAAAGGCTATGGTAACTCAGATGATCACTCCTTACTACTGTGGGGAGCAGAAATGCATCTCTAAATGCATGGTACATCATACCTTGAGGCCATTGGGCTACAACAGCAGAAGACCACATTGAGTTTCACTACTGACTGCCAAGAGCAGAAAGTTGAGGCGTCATGCTGGATGGTAGCTGTCTTGTGCTGGGTTTCTGCAGTGACAATTTCTCTGCTGGTTTAACGACCCTATCCTTATATTCACCAAGGTTGGCTGGCTGCCCCATTTAAAGAGAGAATTGGCATTCTTACAGCCAAATGCCCTTACAAACACCAACCTCCCACAAGAAGACAGTGTCTTCTTTCTATCCCCAGGTCTCATGGGTTAAAATTATGGCGCAGCATAATAGAAAGAAGGCTACAGTATGTTAATTAACTTGGTCCAAAAACTTCCCTGATCAATATAAATGAGCACTAACTAGACCTTTGCTACATTACTTTTGGTGGCCTTCCTCTTTATCATTGGCCCACCATTAGCTGTCAAGTTGGTGGTTTGTTTATAGTGATTGATGACATTTGCTTAATGCCTTTTGGGCTAATTGGCCTGCCATTTAATGTTGTCTTACTATAAGCTGTAGTTAAAGGTATTTTAGCATTTGGTAGAGTGACGGGGCAGAAGTAATGTCATATTTTTTACACACAACATCACAAAGACCAGTGGAAGAGACTCAACTGGAGCAAGACAATGTTTGAGATTTTATATGAGTGTAGGTTAAGCTTGTCATTTACAAAGGATTGGAAAAGTTGTCGTAGGATAAGCCCAGATAGCAAAGTCATAGGCCATGTTCCTGGTCTTCAGGTTGTCATCACCAACGTGTGAATGTGCCAAATCAATCTGGGTCAACATTAACTGACTTCATGAACAGGGTTAGTAAGCATTAAAGTACTTAATACACACTCAGTTGTGATGCACTCAAAGACCAGCCAGCATATGGAGTCAGTCCATTTTCCATGCTTCTTGTCTGATTGTTCATTGCTTTAAAAAGTGGATGAATGTTCAGTATGTGGAAAATGAGAACAAGGTTCAGGGGCTGTGCTGGAGTATCATCTACAGCAGCAGGTAGCTGGTTATGTACCCAAGGTACAATTTATTAAGAGTACTAGAATGGAGGGAACCTCACTGTAGGCATCGTCACAGTACACTCCTTAGTTTTAGAAAAGGTATCACACTTAATGACTGCTGTTTCTGGATCTTGTTGCCTTGAGGATATCAGATTACACAGCTAAGAATCACAAGGGATAACAGATTATACAAGTTCCTTATGATTTAGGACTTCTCTGCATTGTTTCATGTTTCCTATTGCGTCACAAACATATCACAAGGTCGACACACTTTGTCAAGTAATCAAACTGACATATCTTTTTCTTCTTCACTCTGCTTGTGGTAAAACATAGACGAAAAACATTTGTGCTGGCTCCCGAATACCACATGCCTTTCTTTTTTTTTGTGTGGTCCAGAACACCTGCTTCCCTTTATTTCTTGAAGCTGCTATTGCTGTTCTTCTTATTCTTTTTGTAGATTTGATTGGCCTGTTCTCCGTTTGTGAGTATTGTATTCATTAGATGGAGTGGTGGTCCTGTGGCTATGGATCTGTGCTGATATCTGGAAGGTTGCCGGTTTAAATCCTGTTACTGCGAGAAGGGATGCTATTCCATTTGGCCTTTGAGCAGGGCCCCTAACCTGAAAATTGCTCCAGGGGTGCTGTACGATGGCTGACCCTGCACTTTGACCCCCAAAGCTCATTTGAAAATACAATTTTCCCTCTTTTATTAATAAAGTATTTCAAATCAAATTATAATTTCAGCAGTCTTTGGTTCTCAACTTATTCACATACTTAAGAGCCTGTTTCTATGACAAGTATCAAAATCAAACCCGTTTGGTGAAGTTTTTCATCTTTCTTGTGGGGCATGCACAGTGTGTCAACCAAAAGCAGTGTTTATTTACAGAGCAAAGCTGTAGTTATTGAAGTGCAGAAAGAATGATGAGAAAACAATGAGCGCCAGGAGAAAGCAACAAACCAGCCGTTATCTGAGCAGAGAGATTGTAAACGAGTAGAAGGTAGCCAAAGCCATGGGTAATATAGACTGGGGGTCCTACTTGAATAAATACAGTGAAATAGTCAAGTTTTGAAAGGTGTGGTACCTGTTGGCTGATGCAGAGAGGTTAGGAAACACTGTCCTACTGAAGCTGGTGTCTGGTTCAAGTGCTGCCCAGTGTGGCTGAATAAAGTCCAAATGATTAAAAAAAGACGCACTTTAAAATATTCAGGTTAATTTAAACAGTTTCAATCACTATGGATATACATAACTGGCAGACTTCACCAGTGTCTCCATTTACTCAGGTGCTGACCCATTGACTACTGTGTAGGCAAGTCATCAGGGATTTGAATTTGATGCGTGTAGCTACAGAGAGCCAATGTAGTGACCTGAAGGAAGGAGTGACATGTGCCCGTCTTGGCTGGTTAAATGCAAGATGATCTGAGGCATTCTGTATCATCTGCAGCAGCTTGATAGCACATGCGGGTACTCCTGCCAGAAGCGAGTTGCAGTAGTGCAGACGTGACAAGACCAAAACCTGGACCACAAGTTAGGCTGCACACTCTGCCATATAAGGTCTGATGTTGTGGGTATTGCAGAGCGTGAACATGCATGAACAAGAAACAGTAGAAATGTGGTCAGAAAAAGAGAGCTGCTCATTAGTCACCACCCCAAGGTTATATACTGACTTGGTAGGTGTTAGCAACAGTGAGCCAAGCTGTACAGAGGTGAGATTTTGAAAAGACTGGCTGACTGGGATCACAAGAAGCTTGGTTTTTGCAAGGTTGAGCTGTAGATGGTGGTCCTTCTTCCAGGTTTGTGATATCAGTAAGACATGCCAGAGAGTCTAGCTGATACAGTATTTTCTTCCAGATGGAATGACAGGTACAGCTGTGTATCATCCGCATAGCACTGATAAGAGAAACCATAAGATTGGATGATGGAGCCCAGCGAGGTGGTGCACAGGGAGAAAAGTAAAAGACTCTGTACTGGTCTGTGGGGTACAACTGTGCATGTCTGGTGTGCCTTTAAAAACGTGAAGAGACAGGGCAGACTTCACAAAGACAGGACTTGGGAGCTGTAAGCTCCCACTCTTGACCATTCTGCTACCATGCCACCCACCCATCGATTGTACGGGTAGCCAGCCGATCTGGCACAATACATGAACTGTTTACACATCATGTCATATCTGAGGGCTGGCCCCAAAATCAATTTGCAGCAGACTTAACAAAATGTAAGTGGCTGTGTTATGGTAAATCTCCTTTGATATGACTGGCCACAATACGTCCATTAGATGCCCAGGCAATTGAGATGAGGCTAGTGGTGTCTGGTTAATTACCATTTTGGCTGCCTCCAAAGCTAACATTTACTGGATCAGTAAAGTGAAAAGACCTAAGGACATGCTTAAGTCACTGAGCGAGCTTCTGTGGTACAGCAATGATTAAATGGAGAAAGTGAGAAGCACTCCGTCCTGAAAAGCAGTCATATGACAGCAGCCCAGTGTGAACTCGTGCTTCTATTTACCATTGCTAATTATCACTGAAGGCTTTACTGCTAGTGGTTGTCAGGGAAGCTAGAAACTTGGAAACCCCTGCAAAACAATGTATTCCATTCACACAAATGGTCGAGAAGAGCCTTCGTGAACTTGTGGTTTCATCAGAAGTGATTTAAGATGAAAGCTGAGTAGAAGGAAACAAGATTTGCACAGTGCCGTGCAGAAGAATTTTGTTAAATGTTAAAATTTTTGTTTAATTAAAAATCATTATACAGTGACACTGGAGTCCCACCTAATGTAACCCTTGGACACTTTGAAGACCTTCAAATTAAAATTTTGGGGGTCCATGCTTTAGTGTTATAAATAACTGAAACAATACGCCCAGATTTGATTTCAAAAGAAGGCCATTGTTTCACTCTCCAAATGGAAAGTGCACTGTGCTTGAGCTACCTCAGACTGCAGCGCTGGTGTGCAACAAGATGGTGGTATGTAGCAAATTAGTAGCATGCAAGTACTTTAATTGATAAAATATCCATTTTTATCTAGTAACATTTCATTTATTCCAATTCCACTTGGAAATCAAGAAAAAAAGTTTGATCTTGCTTTTTTAAAACAAACTGGGGGCTCTGCCCCCTGCTCGCTTCGCTCGTCAACCCCCAGGCCAGCGCTACACCCTAGGCACTTTGTGGTTCTGCTGCTTGAGTATGGGGATGTGGATGTACAATTTAAACAGATTTTTATTTTCATGGGAATTGTTACACATGCATAATAGAACTATTTTACATTACAGCGAGTAAGTAACCATAGTAAAAAATAGTAAAATGTAATAATTTGAAAGTAAATTGTTTCATGTTGTGTTAGAGTTATTGGTTGCGTTATACAGTTTCATCATGTTTGGATTGAAATTAATAAGCAAATACTTTTTAAACTTACACTTTTACTGTAAATCTTCAATAAAAACAATTTTTTGAATTAACGTTTTGTCACTAATGCATTGAATTTTGATTCTGTGTTTCTGTGATTCTTTCATCGTGACAATGCAGCGTATAACTGCCCGTGACTGAATTCCATTTCTTTCTCTCTTTTAAATAATACGACTTTTTTGAATGTTTGGCTCTGAGATTTGTTAATTGTCTTTGCAAGAGCTATTCTAATGGGAAACTGTAAAGGTTTTAATATGAATGGCAAAACAAGATCTCCTTTGTTGTCTAATGTTATCCCCTGAAGATGTACTACATTACCTTTCTTGGATACATCCTTCTTTCAACAGTAATTCATGTGGAGGAAGACCGGACAGTGTTAACAGTTGTAGATATTCTTTGGGATATTGTAAGTTGATGTCTTCATCTTCCGCACGGTTCACCACCAACTGTTTCAGTGTAATCTATTGATACGCATTTAACCAATTTGCCATGTAACCGATAGACATTTTTGGCATTAATTCGTTTGACTTCATCGTTTCTTGGTGCTAGGACTACACTTTGTACTCATTTTTTTTGTTGATAACAGTACCGTGTGCGTGGTTGAATATGGTTAAGTGGAGGGCGTGACTTGAAAAAAATGTCATGGCCAAAGTGTCATCTAGCAGGACTTAAAAAATGTCTCGTCTCATCCCTGGAATATTTTGTATGATAGAGAAATAACACCCCTTTTACAACCACCTGGTCTCAAAACGTTAACATGAATCAGTTTATAATAAGAAACTTCTAGCTTTATGCTTGAGTGAATAGTCAGTAAGTTCAGCTCGCACACAAGTTGGCCTCACTGTTGATTTTTTTTTTTTGATTCCTGAAAATGTGATTTTCAAGTTTAGTAATGGAAAGGTTAAGTTTACTTCTCTCTTCATAAAACAATTATCAATAGTGTTTAAATGTTTATTTTTCTATTCAGAAAACTGTTTTTGATGAACCATGGAGAGAAAATGTAAGTGTGGAACATAGGAGGGTGCCCGTTTGGAGGGAGCTATATAACTTTCCAGAACTTGCGGAGGGGTGGGGGGGGGGGGGGGGGATTAGGGGTGGTTAGGCATGGTCTCATAGCTGTGAATTCATTTTTAAAATAATTAAACTAAGGATGACAGATGTATATTTTGTGGACAAAAATAAACAATTTTTATGTATTCCTATTTTGTATTAGATAGGAAGTTTTTGTTTTTTTCCTGAGCTGTGTACAAAATGAATGGTGAGATTTAATAATATTGTGTTTATTTATGGGGCTAAGTACAATTGGAAAAACAAACTGTGGCAGATGGCCGGGGGCCTTGACTGGTCAGGATGCCCTTCTGATGAGAGGACCGGGGGAGAGGACATGTCAGCTGCAATTCCTTCCCCGGAACATGAGAGCGTGGCACCCCCTAGTTTGCATCGGGGACATGGGACTGGAGCTTGGAAGCTCAATCCTGTTAGGGACAATGGCCACCTCCAGGGGGTGCTTGGATAATCCTGGATCGCTGCCACACCAGGAAGTGCTGCAGGAAGAGTGTCAGGGAACACCTGGAGCACATCCGGGTGAACTATAAAAGGTGCCGTCTCACTCCATTCGGTGTGAGTCAGGTGGCAGAAGACAGAGCTTGCGAGAGAGGAATGGAGGCGGCAGTGAAAGAGTAGAGAAGAAAAGAGAAAGGAAAGGAAAAGGATTGAGAGCATTGTTACTGGTTTGTGCACTGTGTGCTGAAGAAAACAATAAACGGGTTTGTTTTTGGGACTTGGGAGTCTGCATGTCGAGGCTGATCTTTCCACAAAACATAACATTCATTTACTGAAGTTTTTGCTTGGTGAAGCAGAACTAGCCGGTTCAAAAAGGTGAAACAATGGGTAGGGTGAAAAATATCAAGTGCATTTAAACTGAACTAGTTGTACTAACTGTTGAAGATGGGTTGAAATCTCAGTAATCAATATAGACTTCTGCGTTATCGTTTGCAGTGTACCATCCAATGCATATGCCTCTGTTATATGTTATTTGGTATGGGATTTGTAAACACAGGGTTAATGTGTGTGATGCGCCATCTAATGAGTGTCTAATAGTATTAAAGTAACCCTTAAAGGTGTATATATGGAAATATTTAATACTGACCACTTTGCTGTGTACATTCAATACAATATAATGATATAATAACAGGAAAGGTGCTGTATAAATAAAAAATTATTATTATTACCATAACATTGTTAAACCTGCTTAACCCAGTTCAGGGTCACTGAGACTGAAGCGTATTCTGGATGGATTGAATAGAAGCCAGGATGCAGCACTTAACTGGGCTGTAGTAGTAGGCAGGGCCTGCGCGCTCACCCACCTGCACCCACACTTGGACCAGTTTGGCATGGTCAGTCAACATAACATCAGTGCATATCTTTGAGCAGGTGGTTGGAAAACCCCTGCAAACACAGGGAAAACATCTGGGTGTATGATTCAAACCGCATGATGATGCAGCTGCAACACTACTCATCTAGCTGCCCCTGACATAAATATATGTTAAAAAAAGTGTTTCTTTGCCAGCATATCATAATAGCTGGTTAGAGTCAAGGCACACATGATGGTAGGAGACTTTATACGGTCTAATGGCTGTAAAACTTCACCAGAACATCTCTCCCCACTATGATGGAATGAGCAGTGCCAGCCACCATACATTCTAATACAGGTAGTTATGGACTTACGACCTATGCATTGGTTTTGACTATGTTCGGTTACATTTGTCTTACAATTACAGGAAAAAAAGGCAATTGATCTCAATGCAAAAATGCATAAATGAAGGTGATCAAGGAGTATACAATACAATACAATGTTATTTATTTTTATATAGCCCAAAATCACACAAGAAGTGCCGCAATGGGCTTTAACAGGTCCTGCCTTTTGACAGCCCCCCAGCCTTGACTCTCTAAGAAGACAAGAAAAAACTCCCAAAAAACCCTTGTAGAGAAAAAATGGAAGAAATCTTGGGAAAGGCAGTTCAAAAAGAAACAAAACAAAAGAGGCGGCCATCGTCAAAGGCGCCGCACTGCTTCTTGTCGGAGTGGCGTAGTAAGCATTCTGATATCCTCTGATGAAGGAAACTCCACTGTAATTATGTTGTTAGACTTAAGCGCAGCATTTGACACCATTGACCATTCTATTTTTACTGTACAGGCTAGAAAATGATGTTGGCCTTACAGGCATTGTGCTCACTTGGTTTAGTTCTAATTTATCAAATCGATTCCAATATGTACAGAAATGTGCTGACAGTACTCCATTATACACAGAAGTGAGATATGGTGTCCCGCAGGGTTCAGTACTGGGACCTTTACCCTTTTCACTTTACATGCTTCCACTTGGATCTATCATTAGGAAACACAATGTTAATTTTCACTCGTATGCAGATGACACCCAGTTATACATTTCATTTAGATCAAATGAAGTTTCTCCAATGTTGTTTTTAATTAGTTTTGTTAGTGAATCAAAGGAGTGGATGGATGAGAACTACTCTTTAAATACAGATAAGATAGAGATGTTAATTGTTGGATGGAATGACACTGATCACGACAATATTTTGTCATCATTTAACTCATTTGAAATCCCCATTAATATTACTGAATCAGCCTGCAATCTCGGAGTTTTCTTTGACTCTAGCATTTCATTTAAAGTGCATATTACAAAGTTGATATCTGATTAAGTTCTTGATCATATAAAAGATTCTGTGCCCAACCTTCACCTCCATCTTTGTTATAGTTTATATTTGAAAAGGGCCTTGTATTGCTGTTCATATTGCGTCTAGCAATCCAAACCAAGACAAAAAACAAGCATACTGCATGCCTACGTAACAAGGACGAATCACAGTCATTTTTGTGACTGATTGTAGTTGTTGCACATAACTGCACCTAATCACATTCTGTTTTTTTATTATTTTTATAGGGAGATTACTGATGGGGGGAAGGTCATCGTGGAGATTGATGAGAAGGTGTTGAGGATTAAAAACATGAAGGTAAGAGCATCTACTACTAAAGGAGTAAGAAATAACCAGGTGAAGGTTCAGTGACCAGACTGCCAATTTAAACCATAAAAATGTCAATCTAAACATACTTTAGCTACGTAAAAATAATTTGCTTTGTGTACCATTTAAGTCTGGGAATCCTTCCTTAAAGTGCTGATACTGTGGTTTGGATCTCCGCCTCAATTTTCTTGTTTTCATTTTTGTGCTGTTTATTATGCCTTGTGGTGTTGAATATATTTTGGGTTTCTTTCTTTTTGTTTTGTTTATTTCTGTAATTAATAGTTTTGTGTTCATTAATCATTTTGCAATTGATGTTAATTCTGTAAGATTTGTCTGTGCTTGTTATATGTTAATAGGACCCCCTGATGTAGTAGTGGTGGTATTTTTCCCCAGCCTGTATAAAGACCATAAAGGCCCCAGTCCAGTGTTTAGGCATTAGAAGTGCTTGTGCTGATCAGCTCTCATTTTTGGATTTTGTAAACTCTCTGATACTTCAGTTTTTGGACTCTTGCTTTTGTATTTAGACTTTCTTTCTTTTTATTTCTATTTGATAATTTTTTAATTATCTACTTTGTTTTGATATCTTTTTTTAACAAACTAGGGGGTGGTATGCACTAGGCACTTTGCGACTCTGCTGCTCGTGTATGGGGATGCGGATGTACAGTTTAAACAGATTGTTATTTTCATGGGAATGGTTATATACAGTATGCATAATAGAAATAACTATTTTACATTACAGCGAGTAATTAACCATAGTAAAAAACAGTAATACATAATAAATTGAAAGAAAATTATGTTTCATGTTGCGTTAGAGGTATTTGTTACGTTATACTTTTTCATTCTGTTTGGCTTTGAAATTAACATGCAAATACTTTTTAAACTTACACATTTATTGTAAAACTTCAGTAAAAACTATTTTTTTAATTAACTTTTCGTCAATATCGCGTTGAATTTTGATTCCATGTTTGGACTTGCATCGTGACAAGACAATGTATAACTGCCCGTGAGTGAATATCGTTTCTTTCTCTCTAATAAATAAACCGACTTTTTTAAATGTTTGTCCCTGTGATTTGTTAAGTGTCATAGCAAAAGCTATTCTAATGGGAAACTGTTAATGTTTTAATACGAATGACATATCAAGATCTCCTTAGGTGTCTAATGTTATTCACGGAAGATGTACTACATTACTTTTCCTGTCACCTGTTAAAATTTTACATGTCATTGCCATGTAACCGATCGACAATTTTCACGTTAATTCATTTGACTTCATCATTTCTCTGTGCTAGGATTGCCCTTGTACTCATTTCTTCTGTTGATAACCCTTCGGGATGAAATTCATCAATAAGATTTTGACATTACACATCTTCTTTGATTGGAAAGTTAAAGTGAGGAAAACGTAAAAATGTATAAGAGCTGAGATCACAGGAACTGTGTCTGACAAAAGCATTCACACGAATGAGAGGTGAGAGGACTGTGGGCATGGTTGAAAATGGTTGAGAAGACGATGGGACCTAGAAAAAATCTCTTGGCAAAAGCCTCGTCTTGTGGGACTTGAAAAAATCTCTTGGAAATAGTCTTGTCTCAAGATTTTGTTTTATAATAGAGAGACTTTATTATTATTAAATTAAAGTTTATAAAAAAAACCATAATAGATTATTATAAGATTATTGTAAAAATAAAGTCTTTTGTGTTATTTGAGCCAGAGGTTTTTACAGTTCCCCTCTTCCTTTTCAAAGAATATAGGCATGGCCCCTTTTTTTGTATTGAGCCTGTATTTGAGTTTCAGGGCCAGGTCTGTTTTGTGGCCTTTTTTTCAGCTTTGTGAGCCCTGCTTCACAACAGTAAAGATGTTTGTTGGTTTTCCTGGTTGCCTTTATTGAGGGGCAGCATGGCCGAAAAGAGAGAAGGCGAGTCTATTGTGTAATATCACACTTTTGCATTTGCAGTTCAGAGGTCCAAAGTTTGCATGCTCACATTAATTTTGCTAATGTGGTAATGCAAGTACTGTCTGATTTAGAGATCTCAAGGTCGTGATCATCTTGTTTGTGTGAGGTGGAAAAACAGCAAAAGCCGGAACACTGGGAGATTTCTTGCCAGTGAAACCACAGAGCTGGCATCCTACTATGAAGTACACAATTTTCTCTTAAGTATTTGGTTTTCTCCTAAGACCTGCAGGTCGAGATAATTGGGGACCCTAAATCAGTAAAGTATGAGTGATTTTTTTCCTGTGATGGACTGGCACATCATTTAGGGTTGATTCCTACCTTGTGTTCAAAGCTCCTGAAGTTGGCTTTTATCCACTGTGACGATGCAGGTCCAGCTTCATGCTCCCTCATCTCTCTTTGGGAGCCTCTTGAACCCAACACCATTGGTAATGTAACCAGATGAACTGGCAGATGGGGTCAAATCAAACTGAGCAAGGGCATGGTGCAAAAAGTGACCAAGTGCTTATATTTAAAAAAAAAAAAAAAAACAAAAAAAACAAACAAAACCAAAACAGTGTCCAAAGTGCAGTGCATCAAAGTTCTACAAATAAATAAATAATCCATAAAAACTATAAGTGGAGGTTAAAATGTCAATGAATAATTTATTTAAAATGAGGTTAAAACAACATGCTGGAAATAGTCCCCTTTTAAAAACCTGGTGCCTTCTTCCTTTAGCTGGCTGCTCCCCTGCTTTTCCCACACAGGCCCTGCAACAGGGGAGTCGCCCTACCTGCAGGTGCAGCTACCCTCCACACTGGTACGGTAGCCTTCCGTCCCCTGCATTCCATCCTTCCAGACCAAGCTCACTCTCCCAAGCCTTCTTGACTCCCGCTGCCTTTCATGGTGAGTCCTCCATACCGCCGGTCACTCCAACTCCTAAAAACCGCCCAGCTGGAGCAACCTCTACTTTCAGCCCCCCCAGTGTCAACCAAACACCCATTCTAGGGGCAGTCCTCCCAGCTGCCTGCCATACCCACTGAGACTGCTCTCTCTCACTCGCTTACTTGCTTGCTTCTGCACCTGTGCACTTCAGTGCGGAAACGGCTATGCCCATATTGCACCCAGGAACTGCTCCAGCCACATTACCACACCCCCCTCCTTAAGCCGCAAATACGGTGATTATTTAATTAAAAAACTGGCCATTCGTTTAGAGCTGCGGACCCGCTATATCACATCCACAGGTCCTTTGACTAGATTAAACAGGATTCATCTGGTGTGGGTTCGAGTGTTGCTATTTGCGCACTTCAATAGAATTCAAATGGCTTTCCGTCTGAATTTGTTTCCTGCCTTGTACCCAGTGCTCCCTGAACAGATTCTGCCTGCTATGACTCTATACTGGATTAAGGAGATTTGACTTAGTATGTGTGAGTGAGCCCTGTGATGGAGTGGCACCCCATCCATGTTTTGTCCGCTTTTGGGATAGTCAGTGACTCTAAGGATTCCTAAACAGACTGAGTGGGTTGAAATCTTAACTCATGACTCTATACTCGTGAATGCAACCCCATGACCATGAATTGGATTATGCAGGTTTGAATTGGAAAGATGAAATTGATTTAATTAAAGGTTAGTGGGTCCTGTGATTGAGTGGAAGTGCATTTGGATTTGGTTCCTGCTTTCTGTCTAATGATTCTCTTACACAGGGTATGACCTCATGACTTTGAATTGAATTTGAGTTGGTGTGACTGAAATGTGGATGGATCAGTGGTTGTGTGTGTGAGTGTGTCCAGGGAATGGTTTGTGTCTCACCCAAGGTCTGTTCCTGGTTTGTGACCCCATGACCCTGCACTGTATAGTGCAGGTTTGACTTGCTTTGGCTCAGTGCTCCCTGTAATGGAGTGGTAGCCTACCTGGAGTGGTTCCCACTTTCTCTCTAATGCTTATCTAGAACATGCTGTAATTTCATGAACTTGAACCAGTTTACACAGGTTTGAGTTGGTATGACAGAGTGTGAGGCTGCCATATGATGGAATGGCGTCCATGTGGATATGGTTCCCACTTTTTGTCCAAAGCTGCTGTGCCTTGACCATGAACTGGGCTAAGCTGGCTATTCATGATGTGAGCAGGTTCTGTGAAGAACTGCTCAGGGCTAGTTCCCGGTTTATACTACTAGGATAGACGCTGACCTCATAACTCTAAACTTGATTAACTCTTTGAGTTCTCTGAAAAGCACACAGCGCAATGGTTTCACACAGAAAATCAACATCAAAACATCTGTTGCTGCATACAGTGGGCGCCAGTTCGCTGTCTCTTTTGGCTTGAGCTGCAGGTGGCACGAACTGCTGGCAGGAATGTGCAGCAGGCTGGCTGCCAGACTGCCTTCATGTGACAGGGATGGCAGCGGTGGTCACGGTCGCAGTGCAACGCAATCTGGTTTATCCCTCCTGTCATCGTAAGTGGTGCTCCACCGAGGCAAACACTGCCATAGGTGCGTCAGCTACACAAAAGCGCATTTAGCACCACAAACAACTGAAGAGCGATGAGCTGATGCTCGTACCTCATTTTAGTTTTCAATCTCCAGATCACTTACATCAAAATCAAAACCCGACAATTCAGATTCCAGTTCAGAGATGATATGCCAAACGCCGCCCATGGAGTATTTTGCCTGGCCATTTGCATCGATCTGTCGTCAGATGTTGATGCCATTTTTGCCAGCCGTTTGCTCTTCACTACTCACGCGAACGCAGGGAATCTCGGTCAAACCAACCAAGCTAACTTACTTTCCAGCAAAGTGAGTCAAACTAAAATAAAAATGGCAGGTTTTGTCACTGTTTATAGTTCATTATCGCGCTCAACCCCTCCTGATGACAAAAGTCCTGAAAGAGTTAAGCAGGTGTGACTTGGGCTACGTCCACCCTACTATGTTTTTATTTAAGCAAAAACAATCTCTGTCCACACTTGTCTTTTCACATTGTTTACAAAAGTATCTCCGCCCACTATAATGACCAAAGATGAATATGACATAGCTGTTTGCCAGCTTTGGGCATGAACATATACATGGAAACAGGAAGAAAAAGACCCCTCCATTCCATAAATCCATTTTCAGCTTGTGTTTACACATGGGGAACTGCAATGGCGAATACGAAAAACAAAACCAAAAAAAAAAAAATAACGCATCTATAATAATAAAAGGCAAAGCCCTCACTCACTCACTCACTCACTCACTCACTCACTCACTCACTCACTCACTCACTCACTCACTCACTCACTCACTGACTGACTGACTCATCACTAATTCTCCAACTTCCCATGTAGGTAGAAAGCTGAAATTTGGCAGGCTCATTCCTTACAGCTTACTTACAAAAGTTAAGCAGGTTTCATTTCGAAATTCTACACGTAACGGTCATAACGGTCGACAACGTCCGCCATGTTAAACTTTCTTATTTATGGCCCCATCTTCACGAAATTTGGTAGGCGGCTTCCCTGCGCTAACCGAAACCGATGTACGTACTTATTTCGATGGTATGATGCCACTGTCGGCCGCCATATTGAACTTTCCAACGTCACCAATTTTCAAACTTCCCGTGTAGGTAGAAGGCTGACCCCATCTTCACGAAATTTGGTAGGTGACTTCCCTGCGCTAACCAAAACCGATGTACGTACTTATTTCGATGGTATGACGCCACTGTCGGCCGCCATATTGAATTTTCCAAACGTCACTAATTCTCCAACTTCCCGTGTAGGTAGAAGGCTGAAATTTGGTAGGCCCATTCCTTACAGCTTACTTACAAAAGTTAAGCAGGTTTCATTTCGAAATTCTACACGTAACGGTCATAACAATCAACAACGTCCGCCATATTGAACTTTCTTATTCATGGCCCCATCTTCACGAAATTTGGTAGGCAGCTTCCCTGCGCTAACCGAAACCAATGTGCATACTTATTTCGGTGGTATGACGCCACTGTCAGCCGCCATATTGAACTTTCCAACGTCACTAATTCTCCAACTTCCCGTATAGGTAGAAGGCTAAAATTTGGCAGGCTCATTCCTTACAGCTTACTTACAAAAGTTAAGCAGGTTTCATTTCGAAATTCTACGCGTAACGATCAACAACGTCCGCCATGTTGAACTTTCTTATTTATGGCCTCATCTTCTCGAAATTTGGTAGGCGGCTTCCCTGCACTAACCGAAACCAATGTACGTACTTATTTCGGTGGTATGATGCCACTGTCGGCCACCATATTGAACTTTTCAACAGTCTTTGTTACTTATGGGCCCATCTTCAAGAAATTTGGTACACAGGTTTCCAACGCTAACTGAATCCTATTTACGTACATATATACGTCCATAGCCTGCAGCTTGGTCACCATGTGAGGCGGCGTTGGGTCTCCCATCCCATCACCTCCCACGTTGTTGGCTGCCTGCCTATATAAGGCCGTCCGTCGCTCCAGTCTCTACATTCCCTTCCTTGCTTCGCCACGGGATTCACGTCTCCCTGCTGATAACTACAGCCTTTTTGTTTAATCCACGGCTTCTCCGCTGTTTTATTGTTTGTTTATTACAATTATAGTTATTGTATAGGTATTTTACACTTACTTTACATTACTCAGGTACCCATTTCCTTCATCATTCCAACCCCCATTACCATGTCTATCGAGGTAATCACCATCGATCAAAGAACTGTCACTTACCGAGTGGTTTCCATGCCCGGAGATGGCACCTACCTTTTCCATTCTCTGTGTTACATATTGCACGGCCATATCAGGCTCACTCTTGATATCTGGAAGAACATTGTGTCTTATGTATTGAATGACTGGGACAGGTTCAAGGTGTGGACTGATGACGGTACAGGAGATAATTATACTACACAGGAGCACTAGAAGAGTGAAATGCTTAAGCCCTTCACCTATGGTTCTGCATGTGAGTTGATGGCTGCCGCTGAATTGTTCGGTTGGTGCTTTCAAGTGTACCGAAATGGCCAAATATTTTACACCTTTCGACAACCGCCAATGCCTCTTAAACATCTTACATTCATAGGTGACAATTTCAGTAGTGGACACTTTGATGTTTATGAATGTTTAAACTCTCAAAAGCTGGATGTGAAGTTATCGATGAAACCGGTTGTAAGCTTACAACGCTTGACAGATGCCGAATGTCACTTCAACACAAGTCCTGCAAATACTGTCGTAATTGAAACAAACCATGAAACTGAAATCGATTATGACAGCAGCAATCCATGCTGTGAGATTTGAAACAAGATTACTGTTCACATGGCCAACTGTAAGTTGCATGCTCAAGAGTAAGCTCAGCGCACAGCTTGGTCATGTTACAACCGGAGGGCCGAACTGACAACGTGGTATACAAAGAGATCCTTAACAAATAATTATTGCCATATTTTCCCTCACTTTAAAAAGGTTACATTTTCTTCTTAATAAAAATTTTAATGCAGTACTTCGCCGCTGCGAAGCGCGGGTATTTTGCTAGTTAATTAATATAAAGCAAGCAAAGTGACAGATGAAATATAATAAAACAGGATCCAATCAGGGAAGGGCCACACAATAATCATGAACCAATCAGAGCTCGATTAGAGGCTGTGTTTTCAAAGGTCTACGTTTTTACCCATTCACACTGCAACACTGAAGCCAAAGTGTTTGAGAAGTATATGGCTGTAGGAAACATTTTCAAAAGTCGCAGCTTTTGGCAGTTAAAAATGCCAGTGTAGTGTGGACAAAAAATAAAAATGGAGATTTATGTCTGAATTTTTAAGGACAAATTCAGTTGAGTGGATATAGCCTTGATTTAACTGAGTGAGTTATGTGAAAGTGTGGCACCACCTCTGCAGTTCAGTGCTGCTGTAATAGTCAGTGACTCCAATGGATAAGGGACTAGGATGTCTTCCAAGTACCTGTGGAGTCCATTTAAATTTGAAATGTAGGACTAAAGTATCAGTGGTGGTCATTCTTCTGCTTTGTTTTTGGGCAAAAGTATAGTTAAAATGTCTGACACATATTTGGTTTAGGTCAAAATCAAGAAAAAAGCCTTTAAACATTCTCTGTCTCTCATTCTGTATTTCATTATAAGGAATATAAATTGTGTTTTATTGACAGCTAAGTGGCACAATGAGTAGCACGATAATAATAATTAAAAATTATAATAATACATTTTATTTATATAGTGCCTTTCCCATGCTCAAGGCACTTCCCAGAGTCTCATAAAGAGACAGCAGGTAAATGTAACATTGGAAACAGGTGTTTCCAAAATAGAACATAAAAAAGGATAGATACAGGATATAGAAAGGCATTAAGTAGAATAAAAGACAATAAACCAGAGTAAAATGCTACTTTCAATACTAAAAGAAAGCCTAGCAAATATCATTTGTGACATAACACACACACAAATTATACTGGGCAGAGAGGGATACTGAAAGAGGAGGCAGAATAGAATGTCAGGTTAAGTTAAAAGCCTTCCTGAACAGATGAGTTTTCAGTTTTTGTTTTAAAAGAATGAATGGAGTCAGCTGATCTCATTAATTTCGAGAGGTCATTCCAAAGGCCCTGCTGTCACCCATAGAGTAAAGGAGTGTGGAGCACAACAAGATGGCCAGAATCAGAGGACCTTAGTGGGCAAACAGGAGCAGAGTGATGGAGAAAGTCACTGATGTAGTCGGGTGCAAGGTTATTTAAATCTTTGTAGGTTAATAATTGAATTTTATATTCAATCCTGTAAGACACAAGGAGGCAGTGAAGTTGAAGCAGGATGGGTGTTATGTGCTCATGCTGCTGGTTCATGTTAGGACACTTGCAGCAGAGTGAATCAACTGGAGCTGTGATATAAGATTAGATGGGGCATCTGCCAGTAGAGATTTATAATAATCGATGTGGGATGTGATGAAAGCATGGACAAGTGTCTCAGTATTAGAAAAGGAGAGTAATGAGTGAACAGGGAACATGTGATGGAGGTGAAAGTAGGAAAGTTTCTTAATGTGGTTTATGTGGGTGGAATAAGAAAGGGAGGAATCAAAAAATAACACCAGGATTACTTGCATCAGAAGAAGGTCTGATGAGATCACTGTCAAGAGTGACTGAGAAAGAGCTCATTTTCTTAAGTTGCGCTTTAGTGCCAATTTGCAGGAGTTCAGTTTTGTTGCAATTTAATTTTAAAGAGTTGTGCTTCATCCAGGTAAGGTGTAAGCTAAAAAAGCCCTGACGAAGTTTCACTTTTAATATTGAAACAGAGCTGAGTACCATCTGCATAAAAATGATAACCCAGTCCAAAGTTATGAATAATATGGCCAAGGGGAAGTACCGTATATACTTGAGTATAAGTCGGGTTTTGAAACCCAAAAAATCGATTATAAAATCAGACCCTGACTTATATGCCTGTTCAAAAATATGACAGTTAATTTTTTTTTTTTTACATCTTTTTGCCTCATCCAATTTTGCATCAGTTTCTCAGACACAGCAAATTTCTTTTGCCAGTTCAACGACTTTTAATTTAAAACCAGCTTTTATATTTTCTATTTTCTTCTGATCAAACGCTCCATCGTAGATAAGGGATGCTCTTACGATAAAGGTGTATGAGGGTGTCAGATACAAAAAACACAAAACAGTGCAAACGTTGCTTCGGAATAGTTGGATATTACTATGTGGTCACTTAGGCACAATACATATAAAAAAAAAGGCTGTGTGCTCCGTGGTTACTCTCTCAGGTGGGTGTTAGCATATCATAATCTTTTGGACCAATAATGTGAGTTTTCTGCATCGATTTATCTCAAATTATATGGTAAATCAAGTCCTGACTTATCCGCAGGAGAATTTAAATGCAAGTATATACAGTATATAAACACAGAAGAGCAGAGGGCCGAGAACAGAGCCCTGAGGAACTCCCTATGTGACTGGTGCCGAGCTGGATCTGCTGTTGCCAGGACTAACTCTTGCCTATCAGTCAGGTAGGACTTAAACCACTGGATGGTAGTGCCAGAGATACCTGGAATGTCCTCCATTCTGGACAGTAGAATGTCATGTCTGATAGTCACAAATGCTGCACTGAGGTCTAATAGAAATAATATGCTGGTTTACCCAGAGTCTACAGCCGTAAACTAATCATTAGTTACCTGAAGCAGAGCGGTTTCACAGCTGTGCTGTGCCCTGAAACCAGACTGAAAGGGTTCCATCAGATTAATAAAAGTTAAGTAATTGGTGAGTTAGGAAGCTACAACAGACTCAAGAATTGTGGACAGAAAAGATAAGTGAGAAATCAGCTGAAAATTGTTAAGACTGTCAGCATCAAGATCAGACTTTGTTAAACACTGTGTTACAGAAGCGATTTTGTTAAAGTGGCTGGCACAAAACCAGTGTCGAGGGATGCATTTGTTATTTTTGTAACAGTTGGGATTACGGCATGAAGAAGTGTGGTGGGGATGGGGTCCAGTACACAAGTAGTCGGCCTCATCTTACCAAGCAGGTCATTAATGATAACCTTTGTAGACTGGTCTTCAATCCATTTGTTTGTGGAGTTTGCGTTTCCTCCCAAGTCAATGCGTGTTTTCTGTAGGTAGGCCAATTAGCCATTTGGCCTTTTGTGACTCAATGAGTGTGCCATGTGATGCCATATTATTGACCCGTCCTGCTTTAAATCCAAAGTGGCCAAAATAGCTGCTTACTCCCAGGAACAGTGAATTGCATTGACCAGGTTCAGTACCTGGATGGGTGGATGACATATATTTTTCTACTTTATAAAATACTCCTGCAGGACTCTTTGACTGAGCCATTAGATTACTTCCATTCATTCAGAGTGCAGCAGACCAGTGGGTATACCAACTTCTGTCACATTCTTCCCATCTTGGTTTTTGGCTTATACCTCCAAAGTACAGTTATGCCATTTGTGCCTGCGCCATTCTGTAGTGTCGATCTCTACTAGTTGTTTGAAGTGTTCATGACTTAAAGAGGTGTAAATTTGCTTCTTAGTGGCAGCATAGTGGAGGGGCACCTTCCCCATGACTGCTGAGTCTGACTCTTGTTGACCAAGAGACTATAACCTCAGTAGGGAGTAAAGTGTGTCTTTGGGACTGGACTTAAACTGGAAAGTACACTCTTTATCCAGTTAGCTGTTGTGAGGAGCCAGAGCCTATTGTGGTGACATTAAGCACAAGGCAGGAAACAGCCCTGGACAGCCAGTCTTGCATAAATGCACACTTACATTGTGCCCAATTTGGAATGACCAATTTAGCTGACATGCACATGGTTGGGGATGTGGGAGGAAAAGCCAGGTTGACATCAGGAGAACATGTAAATGACACATGGATGAAGTCAGGGTGAGGGAACTTAACCTAATAGAGGTTGGATCCCTGAGGCAGCAACACTAGCAAATGTATCACTCTGTTACTCCATCTCCTTAAAAATGACAGCAATTTTTCTTTTGTCCCCTCTTCGCCTGCCCGCAACATGTGGCCCAGTCCAGCTGAGTTGCAGATCAAAGCCCACCATTTTACTAAAGCACAGACAATCCCACATTTGAATGTGGGCGCCAGTTAAATTTGCATGGCCAGCCTTGCCTACGTTTCCTTATAAGGTCGCTTTATGTCTC
This sequence comes from Polypterus bichir lapradei, assembly GCA_026402145.1. Classification (NCBI taxonomy): domain Eukaryota; kingdom Metazoa; phylum Chordata; class Cladistia; order Polypteriformes; family Polypteridae; genus Polypterus; species Polypterus bichir. Next base: position 13,964,995 of record JANRMT010062798.1, read on the forward strand.
CCGGAGAATGACAGTATTGTCAACGGTTTGGATGGGAGCCCAAAGAAAGCTGAACACTTTTTTGTGTGCCGTTAGAACTTGGCAAAATAAAAATGTGCTTAAAAGTAGAAAGACAAAAAAGAGAAACAAAACGAAACACAGACTGGGTTGGCTGCAACTGAAGATGAGCATAAGGAGAGGGTAGAGAAACATGGAGATAGGCCTCCGCAAAAGCTAAGAGAACAAGACAGCAGGATCCCCCTGACTAGTTTAAATAAGAACAGAAGTTGTTAAAGATAATACCTAATTAAAGTGGACGTTTAATCCTAAGTAGCATTTGCGCATCAAAGGATCGGTAAATCAGTTAAGATGCTGTACCATTTATATTGATTTTCTAATTCTGTCAAGTCACCACCTTTCTTGCGTGTCAGAGTAGGTAACATAAAGAAGTTGGCCTCAGAAAGGGCATCCAGCAATTAAAACCTCTGTTTCAGTATCTTCAAAGGTATCAGGGGCAACTGGTCAACCTCAGTGAACGCAGAACCTCCCAATTGGTTATAGATTTGGACCTTTCACACTCAGTTGTTTTAAGGGTTTAGCAAGAATGGTGCAAAAAGCAAAAAAAAAAAAAATCTATCAGTCAAAGGTGAACCTGTGGCTGAAAACAGCTTGTTGGTCAGTGGAGTACAAGGAAAATGGTGAGAATCATACTGCCAAACAGAGGGACCACAGCTGAGTGAGTCAATCCTGAATTGAAGGTAATCTCAGAATGCACCACTTATAAGACTTTCAATCTCAAATGGGCTACAACAGTCGAAAAGCATTGATGGGAATCAGTGTTGTCAATGAAAAACAAGAAAGCACATCTGCAGTGGGTGCAGAGGCATCAAAACTGAACTGTTGATAAGTGGAAAAAACTTGCTCGGCTGGACTAGTTCCAGGTTCCTTTTTTATTATGCTGGTGAAAAGTTGAGAAATTAAAACCAACAACATGAGTCAGTGGAACCATTGCTGGATGTGGTAGTGATAGTGAGGAGAGTGTTATCCTAGCACATTTTAGGACCCTTGATAACTACTAAAGAACATCTGAACAGCAAGGAATGTCTGTGCATAGCTTCTGACCTAACACATCCCTTTATGGCTGTGTTTTTTGAATACACAGGTGGACACTTTCTGCTTGATAATGCACCTTCTCACACCTACATCACCACTGCATGACTTTCATTGAATCAGTGCCCTGCACAGTTCTTAGTGTGATCAAGCATCATAGGGATGAAATGGAAAGGGCTAATGGCAGCAAGATTGTGCAGCTGCCTAATTTGCAGCAACTGTACAGTGTAACCATTTCCATAGGGCACATCCAGCAATCCATACCCAGATGAATTCATGAATGTGCCCAAGTGGACCTGGTGATTTGCTCTTTTAAATGTGTGATTTATCTCACAGGTTGTCCAGCTGTTCTTTGGACACTGGACTGCTACATAACCACGACTTTTGGAGTATTGTGAAAAGAAGAGAAGCTAAATTGCGAAGCCCACTTGGGTTTCTCCTTTATACGATGGCTTGAGGTGTGGCACACTGTAATCATATGGCACATTGGAAAATCAGGCACCAGCTGTAGTATATATAAGAGGGTGGGCTTTCTCTCAGACAGAAGAGCCCATCAGTCATCACTGTTTCATTGTTGGTGTTTTGTCGTGTGCAGTACATTGCTCTGCTCTCAATCTGTTTATTCCTTGTAGGTTTTACTTTCTCTGCTTAGGAAACAGAAGTGTTAATATTAAAATTGCTTGGTTTTTTTCTTTTAAATTTCTGGTCTTTCAAAACTGAAATCAATGCTTTAGAAATGGTGGGAGAAAAATGTGAGACGAATGGAAGACACATGTTTTGCATTAGAGCAGTCCATGATTAAACATGGTTGAGTGAATTAACACTTAGCGCCAGCGCTCTGCTCTGCTCTCCAGTTTATTTTAGAACTAGCAGAATACCCGCGCTTCGCAGCGGAGAAGTAGTGTGTTAAAGAAGGTATGAAAAAGAAAAGGAAAAATTTAAAAAATAACGTAACATGATTGTTAATGTAATTGTTTTGTCATTGATATGAGTGTTGTTCCCATATCTATATATATCTATAT
>JANRMT010062798.1:13993877-14058033 GCA_026402145.1 Polypterus bichir lapradei
GATAGATAGATAGATAGATAGATAGATAGATAGATAGATAGATAGATAGATAGAAATGTATAGATTTATATAAATATCTATAAATATAGATTTGTAGAAAAGGCGCTATATAGGCGCCCGACCCGACACTGAAAGACACGGAGGCACGTATAAATTTTATTTTTCTTCAGCTGTGTGACACGTCTTCCCCGTGCCACACAGCCCAAACACAGTCCCAAAGCACAAAACTCACAGCAAACCACAATTCTACACCTCGCTCCACCACTCCCAGACAAGCTTCGTCTCCTTCTTCCTCCCAACTCTGGCTCACCGAGTGGTGGTGGCTGGGCCCTTTTATAGCCCACCTGGAAGTGTTCTAGGTGATTAACTACCTGGTCCTAATTGCCCTTCCTTTGTGGGGATGCAGGCTCGTCCAGCCGGGCTGTGGGAAGCAGGCAGCTCCCCCTAGCGGCCACGCCGGGCCCCAACCAAGCTGTGGAGGACTCCATCTCCCATGGAGCCCTGCGGGTGGTTGGGAAAACACCGTCGGCCAGGGAGGCTGCCACCAAGCGTCCCGGGGGAGGTACTGGACTGTCCATGGCGGCTCCCCCGGAACATAAGCAGCGGGGGCGTCCCTGCCGGGCATGGGACCCGGCTGTCCTTCACAAGATATATATACAGTTAGGTCCATAAATATTTGGACAGAGACAACTTTTTTCTAATTTTGGTTCTGTACATTACCACAATGAATTTTAAATGAAACAACTCGGATGCAGTTGAAGTGCAGACTTTCAGCTTTAATTCAGTGGGTTGAACAAAAAAATTGCATAAAAATGTGAGGCAACTAAAGCATTTTTTAACACAATCCCTTCATTTCAGGGGCTCAAAAGTAATTGGACAATTGACTCAAAGGCTATTTCATGGGCAGGTGTGGGTAAGTCCGTCGTTATGTCATTATCAATTAAGTAGATAAAAGGCCTGGAGTTGATTTGAGGTGTGGTGCTTGCATGTGGAAGATTTTGTTGTGAACAGACAACATGCGGTTAAAGGAGCTCTTCAAGCAGGTGAAAGAAGCCATCCTTAAGCTGCGAAAACAGAAAAAACCCATCCGAGAAATTGCTACAGTATTACGAGTGGCAAAATCTACAGTTTGGTACATCCTGAGAAAGAAAGCAAGCACTGGTGAACTCAGCAATGCAAAAAGACCTGGACGTCCACGGAAGATAACAGTGGTGGATGATCGCAGAATCATTTCCATGGTGAAGAGAAACCCCTTCACAACAGCCAATCAAGTGAACAACGCTCTCCAGGGGGTAGGGGTATCGATATCCAAGTCTACCATAAAGAGAAGACTGCATGAAAGTAAATACAGAGGGTGCACTGCAAAGGTGCAAGCCACGCATAAGCCTCAAGAATAGAAAGGCTAGATTGGACTTTGCTAAAGAACATCTAAAAAAGCCAGCACAGTTCGGGAAAAACATTCTTTGGACAGATGAAACCAAGATCAACCTCTACCAGAATGATGGCAAGAAAAAAGTATGGAGAATGCGTGGAACAGCTTATTATCCAAAGCATACCACATCATCTGTAAAACATGGTGGAGGCAGTGTGATGGCTTGGGCGTGCATGTCTGCCAGTGGTATTGGGACACTAGTGTTTATTGATCATGTGACACAGGACAGAAGCAGCCGAATGAATTCTAAGGTGTTCGGAGACACACTGTCTGCTCAGATCCAGCTAAATGCAGTCAAATTGATTGGGCGGCGTTTCATGATACAGATGGACAATGACCCAAAACATACAGCCAAAGCAACCCAGGAGTTTATTAAAGGAAAGAAGTGGAAAATTCTTGAATGGCCAAGTCAGTCACCTGATCTTAACCCAATTAAGCATGCATTTCACTTGCTGAAGACTAAACTTCGGACAGAAAGGTCCACAAACAAACAGCAACTGAAAGCCGCTGCAGTAAAGACCTGGCAGAGCATTAAAAAGGAGGAAACCCAGCATCTGGTGATGTCCATGAGTTCAAGACTTCAGGCTGTCATTGCTAGCAAAGGGTTTTCAACCAAGTACTGTATTAGAAATGAACATTTTATTTCCAGTTATTTAATTTGTCCAATTACTTTTGAGCCCCTGAAATAAAGGGATTGTGTTAAAAAAATGCATTAGTTGCCTCATATTTTTATGCAATCTTTTTGTTCAACCCACTTAATTAAAGCTGAAAGTCTGCACTTCAACTGCATCTGAGTTGTTTCATTTAAAATTCATTGTGGTAATGTACAGAACCAAAATTAGAAAGAAGTTGTCTCTGTCCAAATATTTATAGACCTAACTGTATAAATGTGTGTTTGTGTGTGTGTTACAGCATTTGTAACAATGGTTTTTATTATGAATTGTACATTGACTGTTCAGTAACCATACAATCTGTGGACTGAAAATTATATATTTGCTGACAGTGTCAGAAAATTGTGCTTCTGGGTTGGCACACCCAAAGAGAGATATGAACAATTATCTCATTTTTGAATGGCCAGCTTTGTGGACTTCACAGCTCTGTCCTCTCAGACAGATATGATCCCTCCCTACCGCCCTCTTTGGTTCTTTCTCAAATTAAAATGGAAGGGGAGTCTAGCAGTTACCATTTTTCCCATAAACCATTATATGTCGTGGCCTTGGTTTAAGGGGTTAATCCTTAATTCCACTTTACTTCCTATTTTTCATGCTTTTTTTTTGCATTGTTCTGTTCCCTGGCCAAGGCCTTATAATCCCACTGAATGTTTTGCCCACCCCTGCAGTTAACAGCTACTTGTTCTTAGCCACTGAGCTCACAGGTGCTTCAGTGTACTGTTTATGGCTTTGACCTCAGACTAGGGAAAGCAGTTTTTTTTCTTGCTGATCATTTCATTGGGTAGTTTGGCTTGTGGCCTTAATGTCTTTGTGCTTTCAGGGGTTTTACCAAGCCTTAGGTAAATGGTACCCAAAGAAACAATAGTAAAATCCAGCCGGATTAACTAGTGGGATCTATTTAATATGTACAGTACTATAGGGAGTGAGTGGTAATGGAGTAAGGCTGGAGGCAGACCTTCAGGGTACAGCAGGTGCCCAATGAAAGTTTGTAAAAGAGGTAAGGTTAATTAGAGTACCATTTTTTATTTGCCTTAGCCAGGTTAGGATTATGGGGAACTGGTACCTGTCCTGACAGCACTGGGTGTAATGTGGGGGCTAACCTCTTGATGCAGTGCCCATGTCATGCTTTTTACAAATGTGTGTAATAATACTGATGTGCCAGGCTGGAGATGAATATTTAATAAGTAATATGAGACCAGAGAGTCACTGGGCTTAGTAAATTTTCAGTAAAATAAAAATAAAACTTGATTAAGAACACAAGCTTTCTTCATATTTCCTTCTCTTAACTTTTTTTTTCTGTTTCCCAGCTTGAAGGACGACCCGATGGCCCAGCAGACTCAAGGGAGAAGGTGCTAGAATATGGTTTTGATTACTGCTACTGGTCTGTAGATCCTGCTTCTTCCAACTACACTTCTCAAGAAGAGGTGGGTGACATGATCAGATTGTGACCTCAGGACAACTTGGGTGCTCTACAGCTTAAGAGATTTCTGGTCTGAGTTTGTATGGCTCTCAGATCCATTGTGTAAAGCTAATAAATTGTTAAGTGTCTAAATGAGCGTGCCAGAGAATGCCTTGCTTTCAAAGTCTGGATTTTGGGGGGATTTAGGTAGAGCGCACATGGCAAACTTTTGAAATACAGGCATTTTCTAGCAGTAAAAGTAACTGCCAGGGGTGTGGGATTCATTGAGTGCTGGAAACACACCCTGCTTTATCAACATGCTTCAGCTGAATTCAAGAAAACCGGTAAACATGTGGAAGGCACTAAGGTTAGATTTTCTTTGTGAGAAGATGCATGTCCTGGGGCTGGATTGGGTATGAAGTTGCTTTTTAACCAGCATCAGTCATCAGGTGCAAGGCAGAAGCCAACCCTGGATGAGATGCCTGTCCATGACATGTCCATTTCACACACATTCACACTGTGGTCTTTTTAGAGTCTACCATTAACTTAGCCTGCCTGCCTTTAGAGAGGTGGGCAGAAATTCAATTCAGACTCTGGGAGAACACAGACAGCCACTAGGTTGCTGGATTTGAATCCATGAAACAAATGGCATCACATTTTGACCTTGCTTCTTCCCAAATGACTGTAGACCAGATCCCAACCTATCCACTATGGTGTATTTTCTTCTGGTATGTTGTTTTATTTTCCTCAGGTGTGTTGCCACCTGGCCCTATCTCATGTTTCCACAATTTCTCTGTCATTTATGACATTTTTTAAATTTTATTGTTCTTCTTTTGGAGTGTTCAAAAAAAATTATGAAGCTGGTTTTATTCATGAAGGTAGTTTAATGAAGTTTAAAATTTTTATTAAATAATGTCACAAACTCCACAACGAGCCATAGCAAGGTTTGGGGCAGCCACCCGTATATTTGTTTTCCTGGCTGCAAACTGCAATAAATGACAGTACTGTTCTCCACAAACTGGAGTCCAAAACAGAACTGAGAAAATAGGGAAAAGGTGGAGGCTTTTAAAGGTCAGGGTAGGAAGTGACGTCAAAGAGGCCGGGATCAGATAGGTCTTCATCCATAGGCTTGAGCCAGGATGTGACATCAAGGGGACCAGAGCCGGCAAGGCCTTCGTCTATAGGTCCGGACCCGAAAGTGACGTCAATAGGGCCAGGTGGAACTTCCCGTGAATGGTCTGCAGGAAAGCAAGAAAAAGAGTCAGTGCAATTTACCACATCCCAGTCAGATTCAGAATTGCCCTCACTCAGGCCCTTTAGCTGCCTACCATGCGCATGTGTGTGACAATAGGTAATTTGAGGTTTCTACTTGTCTGGTTTTTGTTTGCACATCGGTGTCAGCACCGTAAGCCTACATAAGTAACATCAAATTCTCAGACCACCTTTCTCCAGGTTAGGGTTACAAGGAGGCTGAGGCATTGGGGGCAAGCCAGATCTATTCAGATCTTTGGCTTGTAAAGCTAATAAATTCTGAATCTTGCTACCTCAGACTGTGCATGCCTTTTGGAAAGTGGCTTTGATTACTGCAATTGGGGTTTTGATCCTGCTGTAGTCAAGTACACTTCAATAGAAACGGTGAGAGGCATTATCAGTGGTGTAGTGCTAACATGAGAAATCTTAGTTACTCCACAGGTCTGATCTTTCACAGTTCTCTTTGAACTGAATGTCTAAATGGAACAAATTGTCAAGGGAATGTTTCCAGTAGCCGGCAATAGGCCTCGCTTTTAAAGTCTTGATTTTGAGAGCTGAGGTTAGAGCACATACAGTGAAAATTAATAGAGTTATTAGTGGCTGTTTCAAATTCTGGTATCTTCAAGCAGTACCCTGCAGCAGAAGTTGTGTGAAATCAGCTATCAGCTGTGTACAATGAAACAGCAAAATGGGCCAAATTAAATGGAACCTCCTGAGGCATTGAGGTTGGATGTGCAGACTCCAAATGTATTTAAACCCAGGACTGTGAGGCAGCAGTATTAAACATTACACTTCCATGTCATTCTAAAGAGTGTTATGCAGGGGGTTCACAATGCTCATACTTGACAAATATATGCGATATAATGTATACCTAAATAGCATATACTTGTTCCGTAAGAAAAAACAGAAGATGCTGTTAAGCATTGCTACTTTCCTTCATAGTATGACTACTAAACTCTCAAGCTAACACACACCAGTGTGCCATTAATATATACTGCTCAAAAAAATTAAGTGAATATTTAAATCACACATTGGATCTCAATGAATGAAATATTTAAATGAAAAATCTTTACTAAACAGTACTGTATAATTTATTGAACAAAATGATATAACAAAGTGATGGATTCAACAGCACACTGAAAATCAAAGTCAAAAATTTAAATCCCAGGCTGATACAACTTGCGTGAATTTCATCACAGCAACTCATAATATGACTTAGTAGTGTATATGGCCCCCACGTGCATATATACACTCCTGACAACATCTGGGTATGCTCTAAATGAGACTGCACATGGTGTCCTGGGTGATCTCCTCCCAGACCTGGATCAGGGCATCAGAGAGATCCATGATAGTCTGTGGCACTACTTGGCGGCATTGGAGGCACCGAAAAAAATGTCCCAGAGGATCTCAATAGGATTCACGTCTGAGGAATGCATCAAAAACCTTTTTGATCTTTCTGAGGGGTGGTGGCATCATGTGACAAGTAATTGAAATCTTATAAGAAAACATGTATTTGAATTAAATTAAAATATTAGTGTTGGTACAGAAAGTAGAATTGCAAAATTACAGGTCCAATGTGATCGATTTGAAAAACATGCTGTGACGGATGGCCGAGGTGCCCATGCCCGGCTGGGACTCCCCTGCAGCATATGTACCAGGGGAGCAAGCATGGGAAACACAACATCTCCCCCTGGGCGCTAGATGGCAGCCTCTCTGGGTTGCAGTGGTGCCTCGGACTCCCCCAGGGTTTCATGGGGGTTGGAGTTTTGTGCAGCCATGTTGAGTTCCGCAGGCGCCACCAGGGGGTGCTGCAGCAGGAGCTGCTGGACCCTTCTGGGCACTAATTTTGCCACACCCGGAAGTGCTGCCGGATGTCAGCAATCGAGCACCTGGAGCACTTCCGGGTGCCCAATAAAAGGAGCCAGCAACCACCACTCAGCAGCCAGAGTCGGGTGGAGAAGGACAAGGTTGCCAGGGAGGAGTGGTGGAGCAGGAGAAGAAGTGTGTGGTGTATTGGTGTTTTGGGACTGTGTTGTGGCTGGGGGGCACGGGGAAGACGTGCCCTCCAGCTGAAGAAAAATAAGTCTTTTTATTTTATACGTGCCTCTGTGTCCATCTGTGTTGGGTCAGGCGCCTATATAGCACCTTTTGTTACAGTGCGTTTGAAAGTTTTTAACATGAGCTATTCTTTTCCTCTCATGTCTCAGTACACATGCTATTTTGGTGAACTGATGAGTCTGAATTGGTCCTGTGTGAATTTGAGATGTAAGGGTGTTTGTATTAGGCCAACGGCACACTACATACATGACTTCTAGTTGGAGAGCATGTCAAACTGCAATTGCTGATTTTTTTGTCTTGAGGACGTCACTTTACTTGAGGACAGAATATACAAATAAATGCCTTGTGAGACTTCAGCACAGTTTCAAATTTCCAAAGTATCGCAATCTTACTGTATTTTGACAGCTAATTAACATTATACCTGACGGTGCCTGTGGCAGTTTTCCAACTATGGTGAGCTCAGTCTCAGTCTCGGCCCATCTTTTTCCTTTTTCCCATTCTGTCATGGTTCAATAAACATCAAACATCAGCCTATCTTCTGTTTGTGTGGTCCAAAACTCTCGCTTTCCTTCTTTAATTGTGACTACATAATTGTGCATTGTACTTCCAAATGAGTGCTCATTGGTTGTCAACACAGGAGTCCACCCCTTTGATGGTTTGATTTGGTCATTATAAGCCCTACACTACTTTGTCACTGGGGATGTCACACTGTACTACTGGTTGTCAGAGGCACGTGCCACAACTTGCTAAAATTATTTATATAAATGATTGTTATGACTGAAAACTTCGCTGGAAAGGTCAAGTAGTATTTCACTAGACTTATTGGAGGTCAAGTAGTATTTCACCAGACTTATTGGGGCTTCCAGTGGCCTGGCATTCTTTCCAGAATTGTTTCCTGTCTTTCACCAGGTGCTGTCATTATTGGCTGCAGTCTCCCACAACCCTGAAATTGATTACATGGGGTATGGGAATGTTATGTAAGTGGAAGAGCACCGTGTTGATTACAAGTGTTGTAATGAAGTGCCCACCCATCTCTCTCTCTCTTTCTATATATATATATAAATTCCAACTTCTGTCTGTCTGTCCATCTGTCCGTCCGTTTTTCATGACAGAATTACTTGGATTTAGATTGGGTTTTTTTCTATAATTTGCTTGAACATTCCGGTTGATTTTGCGACATCTCTCATTGCGCTATGTATCATAGTTCGTTTGCGGTAACAATTTATTTGCACAAATTCGAGAGACGTGCAGCGGGCCGAGGAGAGGGGGGCAGAGACCTCCTCACTCATGTGCCAGCCTCGGGTGGTACCTTACCGCCGCTTAGCTAGCGAACAAGAGAACTACTTAACGGATTTAGATTGTTTTTTTTTCTATCATTTGCTTGAACATTCAGTTTGGTTATGCAACTCTCTTATCGCACTAAGAATCGCTTGAAGGAGTGATATATTCGCACTAATCCAAGGCAGAGGCTGCAGGCTGAGGGGAGGGAGAAGTGTAACGTCAGGAGTAGGGAGCCGGGCTGGACCCTCCTCACTGTGCAGTTTCACTAATACATGGGCGGAGCCGCGGGGTACGGCTAGTATTCATATAAGGCAGTGGTTCACAGATTCAGTCTTGGAAACCCCAGGAGGCTGCATCTTTTTGCCTCCCCCAGTTTTGCAATCGGTGACTCATTGTACCTCTAATCAGTCTCATTTAATCAGCTTGTCTTTGTCTTCCCTTCTCTTATTTTGCATTTGGAAAAGCACAGCAGTGTTATTTTTACATTTATGATGTTAAGAAATATTTAGATTTTTGCTGTAGCTTTAATCATTTAACTCTATTTTTGTTTTGTCCTTTTCTGCATAGTTAGTTTGTTCCAATAATTGCTTTCTAATAATAACACTTAACAACAAGCAGAGCAGATACTCCGGCAAATGACGCTGAATGTTAAAAGGCTGCAACTGCTTCAATGTCAGACCCACTGAATTGCTCATTACCAAGTAATAAAATAACCGGAACACCTAGAAAAGCAGAAAGAAAATCATATGAGGGTGAAAATGTTAAAGAAAACAGGTGGAAAAAATGACTAAATAATTCTCATTTGAACAACTTTTGACCTTTCTGAGGGGTGGTGGCATCATGTGACTTGACACACAAGCAAACACGTTTACCTTGTTTTGTGGTCTGCATGCCACTCCTGAAGGCAAAGGATTCCTGCAAGCCTAAACTTGTCCTGTCACCATTTCTTTGTCACCTTGCATGCTACTTGTTACCCCTGACTGTCCTCCCGAGGGCTGCTCACTGGGTGGTAGAAAGAATAACTGTCAGTCATGAGGTTTTGTTTTTTTATTGGTGCACTCCACTAAGAAGAGTGCTTAAACGGGGCATGAAAGTGCCAGAGGTGACTGTGCTTTGAATTTTGTTTTTTAATAGTAGCACATGTTTCAAGTAGAATCAACAGGTTGTGTAAAACTTCATTATATTTTATAAATAAAATATCAAGCCACACCACCTGAACGTTTTCCTACCACCTCATCGGACCAGAGTTTTCCATCAGCTTTGCTCCTTCAAATCAATTTACTTTTGTATAGCACTCTTCTTGCAGTAGCTTGTTCACAGGTAAAATGCAATTATGAGCTTTACAAATTACTAATTAAAACTGACTGATCTAACTGGCAGGAGTGTGAATTTGTTCTAACATTGTTTCTGTGGAATGCGCTTCATCTCCCTTCTCTGCGCTGCTCGTTTATTTTGTGGTTGACTGCACTTGTTGGTTTCTTCAGCCTGCCACATACATTCTTCAGTTCTTCACACAAGTTCATGTCCTGAGCCCCAGCTGAGGCCAATCAAGACTCCCCCCGGTGTAGCTGAACAGCAGGTCACTCTACTCCTCAAGAACCAAACGACATTTCCTTATTGCTAATGTATGAAATCAGTGTTCTGTATAAAAAGTAAAGGGTGCTCTGCGTATCAACACTGGCCTACTTGGACAGATGCCAGAACGATATGGAAATAAAAATCAAGCGTGCTGTGATCTGACAAGTCTCTCTCCTCTGCTGAGGCCTGCTGGTGGAGCAGCACCACCAGGCCAAAGTCAACAAACCGAAATGGCTAACATGTTTAGAGTCCCCACCCGGTGCTAAATGTGCTAACCACAATTGTGTTTAGTGCTACTAGTCACCAAAGAGCTTTAATTTTGTTTACTGTAAAGTTGTCCGGCTACATCTCTCACTTGGACAAGCCAGGTTTGATAATGTTATGGTGAATTTCATCATCATTTTAGACACCTTTATGCCAAGGTAATCTGAGGACCCAAATAAAAACATCATTACCATAGTGGGACCTAAGAAGAGGCTTATTACCATAATAATAACAGCAGAGGTATACATAGAGAAATAATAATGGCCCTATCATAAAAAGCAACAAGCATTTGTGTTTCCATTTAAGCACATTTCTCACATGAATAATACTAATTGAGAAAAGGGTAAAGCAACAGACATTGTCTGTAAAACAATAATTATCAATGAAAACGTTAAGTAGATTCCTGAGAAACAGTGGATTCAAAAAGTATAGAGATGCCTTCACTTTCTGCATGCTTTATTGTGCCATTGATTTAACTTTAAATAGATAACGCTCAATAGCCCATAATGGACGAAATTAAAAATGTTTTCAGAAAGGTTTTCAAATTTATTACAAATTCAAAACTGAAATCTCTTAATTATAGAAATATTCAGACCCTTTGTTGTGACGCTCCAAACTGTGCTCAGATACCTCCTGTTTGCTTTAATTGTCCTTGAGATGTGTCCAGAACTTCATCGGGGTCCACCTGTGACAAATTGAATAGATTGGGCATCGTTTAGAAAGGTATAGGTGTACCCTTTGTAACAACTCTAGGGGGTGTGCCAGGCACCCAACCCGACACAGACAGACGCTAGAGGCACACTGATAAAAGCAAAGACATTTTTTATTTTTCTTCACCTTGTGGGAAACGCCTTCCCCGTTTCCCAAAGGCACAACTCAGTCCCACAAACACAAAAGCACACAATACAATAATACTTTCTTTTCTCTTTACTCCTTCAGTCCTCCTCGGCAAGCTTTGTCCACCTTCCACCCGACTCTGGCTCCCCAAGTACTGTTCACTGGTCCCTTATATAAGGAACCAAAAGTGCTTCAGGTGCTTGTTACCCTACTTCCGGTAGCACTTCCGGGTGTGGAGGAAGAACTGCCCACTCGGGCTCAGGAACAGCTGCAGCGCCCCCTGGCGGCGCCCCCAGATCCCAACAGGGCTGTATCGGACTCCATCTTCCATGAAGCCCTGCGGGAGTCTGAGGTACAGCTGCCACCCAGGGGAGTTGCCATCTAGTGTTTTGGGGAAGGTAGCGTCCTGTCCATACTGGCTACCCTGGCCCTTCCACAGCAGAGGTGTCCCAGCTAGGCAAGGGCCCTGGCCATCCATGACACCGTGTATAGAAGGTCCCACAGTTCACACTGCATGTCAGGACAAAAAACAGCCCATGAAGTCCAAGGAACTCCCTGTAGACCTCTGTGATCAAATTATGGTGAGGCATAATTAGGACAAAAGGATCAAAGCATTTTTAAAGCTGTGAATGCTCCCAGGAACATAGTGGCCTCAAGAATCATGAAGTGGAAGAAGTTTGGAACCACCAGGGCGCTTCTTAGAGTTGGCCAAACTGAGTAAATGGGCAAGTAGAGACTTGGTCACAGTAACAGAGCTTCAAAATCTTCTGCTGAGATGGGAGAAACTTTCAGAAGAACAAGCATCTCAGAAGCCCTCCATGAATTAGGTGATTATGATGGAGTGGCTCAACAGAAAGCACTCTTCAAATAAAGGCCAATGACACACCACTTAAACTCTGAGAGCATGAAAAAAAAGATTCTCAGGCTTGAGGAAACAAAAATTGAACTCTTTTGGGCAGAACTCCAAGCACTATGTCCGGAGAAGACACTCCTAATCACCCAGAGGATAAAAAAAGTTGAGTAATGTAGCTAAATTGTTCCTCAAATATTTGTGCACTGTTTGGGTTTTATACAGATAATATGATAATTTTTGATGAATAATTTGGCAAACAATGCAGTCTGACTGGCATTGTGCTGAATGTGAATGGTTCCACTCCACTGATTCACATCTCTATTATATAAATACAATTCTGGGACGAGACAAGACTTTTTAGCCTGGGACGAGATGTGACTTTTTCAGGGTGATACTTTAAAGTCCCGTGAGATGAGACTTTGTGCGAAGAGATTTAACCACGCCCGGGGCCGGAAATAAAAAACAAAGAGTAGATGACAAAGCAGAACGTCATAAAGAATTCAAAAACATTGGCGTGATACACATGCAGAGCAGGTTAGAGATAATAAAAGTACTATAATTCGAAAGTCTCAAAAAAATGATAGTAAAGATCGCATTGGCGCAAACAAACAGAAATTGTTACTCAGTGAAATAACGGAAGAGCGAAAAGAGATTGAATATATTGTTTGGATTTAAACTATAAGTCGGAGACTTGTAGAACATCTGATTCTTGTTGCCATCTGGAAAAAGTAGTGTTTCTTCCCAATGAAGAGGCGTTTCTGCGAGAATTAAAAGATTTGTTGTTTGATGAAAGTGAAATTCACATACGCGAGCGGCAGAGACGTGAAGTGGCTGGCGCGTAGCGCAGGTCGGGATGTTGCCTATTGAAGTGAGCAAGGGGCAGAGCCCCTTAGTACTACATATAGTAAACAGGAGGTGGTATATCACTCAACATAGAATGCACACTTGGATGAATTCCACTAATTTTACTGTACTATCAAGTGGGGATCCATCACAAACCTGTCCGCGGTCCAATACCTTACCCCGTCTAGCATAGCTATGGAGTGTGTGACAAAAATTCAGGAAAACTATTAGACACTAAGGAGAACCATATAAAGGACTGTAATCCGAGGATTTGATCCAATCTTGGAATTGGGTTGAATGCTTGCTTTCTGGGAGGCAATGTAGTTTGGTTTAGGACTCCTGTAATACTAGTCACCTAATGTGTGTCCCTTTAAAAAACAAAACAACTAAATGCAGTCCCAGTAATGCTAGGTATCAGCAGGAGTCATTTCCCTATATAGTTTTTCTTGTTTTGAACACATTGTCATTAATCTGACATTGTGTAAGTAAATACTAACAGGGCACACACCACAGATCACCACTTTGAATGTCTAGCAGTGGTACATTGGTTCCTACCTAAAGGAGAATATCAGCCAGCATGTTCAGTTTTCAAAGTGTGTATGAAGAGCTGCATGTCTCTTGACTATAATCTAGCACATACCAGTTACAACAGTACATCCTCAATTTTATTTTTTAATTCCTGTGGACTTGTTGGTGTATGGCTGCTTGCAGAGGGCAGAATTTCTAGGTATGGCTACACTTCTCACCTAATGTACACACACCCATTTAATCAGATTCAGTGTCACGGAGGAAGAGCCTAGATAGGGTGTCAGTCCATCATAGGATATACATACTTACAGACACAGCCAATTTTGAATTGCTAGTTTCAGAACTTACTTTTTTACTCTTTACTGTTTCTTTGGCAGTGGGGAACAGTCTTACATGAAAGTTCATAGCTTGCTCATGTGGTGCTTTGGCAGCAGTAATGGAGAGTATCAGATGTGAAGGTTACCTACACCTTCTGTTGAATGACAGAATGACACTTTCTCTTACTTGGCTTTTCCACCCTGGTTTCAGGGCAGGTGCTTGCATCTTCATGCCTTCTCCCTACACAGAAGAGTGTTACAAAAATGCAGTAGGGAATTTGAGTTGGCACAGGGAAGCAGGTGACTCATATGGACACACGCGAGTAAACTTTTGAACTAAGTGACGATTCCTTGTAATGGCTGCTTGACTCACAAAAAACTGAGCAGTTACGAATTATCCAGAGCAGGTTGATGTTCTAGCCAGAAAGCATATTCTGGCTGACTAGCCATTTTCCCCTAGATGGTCATCCATTTCCCTGTGCTCTTTGCATTAATATATTTATCATTAGTTCTGTGCCAACTAGATGCCACCCTTCCTGTTTATAAGCTCAGTGAATCTCTGCTTGATGAAGCATGTCCTTTCTTTTTTTGTTTTTATTCCATTAGGTTCTGTTTTTCTTTTATGCACTTTGAACAATTCGGCAAGAAAAATGTTCTTCTGTAATTTACTTTTAAAACGATTGGAGATGTGCTGCAGACTTGCGGGTGACTTCTTGTGGGTTTTGGCTTTGACTATTTGAGATGTGTCCTTCCTGTAGAATGGAGTTAATGACAGCATCATTATAAAGAATGCCTCGCAGTGTGCAAGGTAATTTGGTTTGGAGATTCGCAAGACCAAAATGATGTCCAGAGGGTGAGCGGCAGATTGAGAGTCATACATGAGGAATCATACTTGAGTCACAAATTAATTTAAAACCTTTTGAGCCTCTTGCATTTATTTTTATTATGTAGCATATTCTACCATTTTAGCATAAGGACTTTATCAGCTACTCAGTTTTGGATTATGATTGCTATGAATTGTCTTGTCTGTATATGTCATAACGGCCATTTTATTGAAGAACAAGCTCAGTACTCTGTCATCATCTGAACATTCTTCAAAGGAAATACATTTTTTCATATAACCTAGAAACTAAGTTCTTTGTCAGTTTCTTTAGAAATCGATGGTTTGACTAAGTTGTTCTTGTTTACTTCAAGCTCCTCTTTTGTTTTCATTGCTGACAGTCGTCTAGTAAGCGGCCCTTTTACTCTACTAAAATACTGATTTTTTTTTGTTTATTCCAGTTTTATGAGAGGATTACATCTGTTAGGACTCTGGTAGAGCCGTATTTGAATATCTTTTTGTGTAAAATTTATTATGATATTTAAATTATTTTAATGTTATTTAAGTGATGTCATTGCACAGAAGAGGCTGGAAATAAATGGGGTAAATGCATTGTGCTATTGTACACCTTACAATACATTTAGACTTAAATTTGAAATCTAAGGTAAGATGCTGTCGAAAACATAAAAACAGTAAAATAAGACTGTGAAGGAAGACAATGACAGCTGTTAAGAGAACAAAGAAATTATAAAATCATAGTTAGAGGACAGGCATAAATTTCAAAAACCCAGAAAGCTGAGTAGAAGCCTTAAAGACCAGAACAAGACTTAATGATAAAAAAGTTTTCAAATTCAAGTACCTGACAGTAGCTTGAGTTTCTCTTCTCTAACTAGCAATACCATAAAGTATTTTACTGACTGCTGGGTGCCACCATCTTGTATAAGCAAAATGTGATTTTATTATACGTCCTGTCAGTTCTTGGTCACTTGACTGGTGACGGATTCAGTTGCTATAAACAACACTTGATTCTGCTGTCCATAAGGCAAGTTAACTGGAACTGTAGTGACTCGAGGATTGACAAAAACTAGGCCAAATGTTATAACTGGGAAATTATGGATATCTATTAATGCAATTGCTATCCTTAAATTAGTCAGACTTAAAGCAAGAGGTCTAATTCAGAGGTCTCAAAAGAAAGCTGACTAATATGGTAAAGGCTTTGTTTTGAAACATCCACACAATCTTGGTTAATTAGTTTATAGGTGTTGCTAACCTTTTAAAGTGTTGTGTCAATGATGTCACACACTGTGCACTTCCAAAAAACTGTGAGAAACACAACCACAGCAAACAAACAACACAGTCCCCTCTTAATGACAGCACCAAAGATAAAATATAATACAATTTGAAAATTTTCCAATAACATTTTAATAAGTTTCAAAGTGGTGGAAATGTATTCTTAATGTCACCGGAACCCCACAGGAAACGGGAAAGATACAGAAAGATGCAGAGACATCTCTGAAAATTTTTAAAAACTAATGTAAGTCATAACCCATGCCTTGGGCCAATCAGAAAATGCCAGAAAATCATGATAAACACAGCGGAATCCCATCTAAAATCAGTTCTTTCATCATCATAAGGCTAAAATGATAAACAATAAAACAAACATAAAATGTTCCAAAATACCATGAAGAAATTCCTAATATTTCGTACATTATTACAATAGACAGTACAATAGGAACAGAAATTAATTAAAAACAAACATAAAAGATTGCTGATTTTCGATTTGAACATTATGACTGACAGACCTATGGGTGAAAGTTTCATGGAGTAGGAAACAAAAATTGTGACATGTTCACAATGACTTGTGACAGTAGGGCTTCAGGAGAGTGAGCAGGCTCACGTGAGAAGATGTTGGGTCCCTCCCTGGTTTACAGAAGCTATGACTTTTGGGGTGGGCTATAGTTTGAAACTTTGTAAATCAGTAGTGGAGTGTAGGAGGATTCATTATCAGACAGGAAAGCAGTGTAGTCAAAACAGTTTTAGGGTCAGGTTGTTGTTGCATTTGTTTCCGAATCAACATTCTGGCTTCACGTTAAAAATTTCCCTGCTTTTCCAGAGTAGGATGCTGTTTTTTTGTTTTTTCAGTCCCAAGTTTTATTTACCTTGTGTAACGGTTAACATGAGAATATACTGTATGTACTTTAGCAAGAAGGTATGTCAGTGGCTAGCATTGCTTTTATACACATCATTCTTGGGGTTCAAATCTCATCCCCTTATATCGACGTTTGCACAGTCTGCATAGATTTTACTTTAACATCCCCAAAGACAAGAGGATTAAGTAAATTGGAGACCCTGCTGTTTCTGGCATATGCTTCGACTCTTCTTTTTACCTAACGACTCCAACAAGAACTACATTCTGTGCTGTGCTGACCGTTGTAACAACATACACTTGAGGCTTCAGCCATATTCTTCTCACACATGATAAGTAACATTAAGTCTCACTGATCAGGTTGAATACTGCCTTCCTCAACTCTACAGATTTCCTGCTAGAGCTAATTTTGAACCACCATTTAGCACCATTCTTCTTACCATTGACCTACACTTTTCAGACATTAACAAACACGCTATACATTTCCAGAAGAAACTAGGCACCCAGAAGGTAGTGTAATCTGCCATTTTTGCCACCAATAATTTCTGTTTGTTTCAGGAGCAGTGCTTTGAAACTCAAGCCCAAGAACCCATCACCTCCTTTAGACATTTTTTGGAGGCTCACTATTGTCATCTCAGACGATTAGGGAGAGCCTGCCAAATTGGTCGACAAGGTTATCACCTCTCTCTGTAGACATTTGAAAGTGCTTAAAGGGCTGTGGAGGTGTCAATGCACACTGTGATATTCAATTAGCTGGTGGCCATCCACTTAAAGGAGGATGTGATAATGAGTGGCTATCCAGCATAGCCATCTTGGATCTCAGTATGATTATCCTTCATGGCCTTTTGCCATCACCAAATGAGGACAACACATTATCGTCTCCTTAAACATATTCCAGGGGTCTTGAATGTTCTGCCGTCTACCTTTATTAGGTCAGCATTGTCCAGTTATGTTCGGGATGACTCATCTCACCAATGTTAAAAGAATGAAAATATCTCTGTTACTCTCATGGTCAAATTGAACAATGAGCAGTATTGAGGTTACCAATGTGAATGTAATGTAGGTGCAATGAAGTGTTATAAAAATTACAATAAAAGCAATAACAATCAAAATGTCAATATACAAAAAACTTATAACTGAATTTTGCATGTTTAAATCATTCAGGCTTTTACATGCTGTCTTCCTGCCTTGATCGATTACCTCCCAAGTAAAAGCCACCATACCACGTCAAATAGTGGAGAGGCACGCTTGGTGAGTGCCGCTGTTATGTATATCTTACAAAAAAAAGAAGTCAAATGACCAAGTGGCTGGACTGCATGATAAGCAGGTAAGTCCCTGATGATAGATAGATAGATAGATAGATAGATAGATAGATAGATAGATAGATAGATAGATAGATAGATAGATAGATAGATACTTTATTAATCCCAAGGGGAAATTCACATACTCCAGCAGCAGCATACTGATACAAAAAACAATCTTAAATTAAAGAGTAATAGAAATGCAGGTAAAAACAGACAATAACTTTGAATAATGTTAACGTTTACCCCCCCGGGTGGAATTGAAGAGTCGCATAGTGTGGAGAAGGAACGATCTCCTCAGGCTGTCAGTGGAGCGGGACAGTGACAGCAGTCTGTCGCTGAAGCTGCTCCTCTGCCTGGAGATGACACTGTTCAGTGGATGCAGTGGATTCTCCATGATTGACAGGAGCCTGCTCAGCGCCCTTCGCTCTGCCACAGATGTCAACCTTTCCAGCTCCATGCCTACAAATAGAGCCTGCCTTCCTCACCAGTTTGTCCAGGCATGAGACGTCCTTCTTCTGTATGCTGCCTCCCCAGCACACCACCGCGTAGAAGAGGGTACTCACCACAACTGTCTGGTAGAACATCTGCAGCATCTTTTTGCAGATGTTGAAGGACGCCAACCTTCTAAGGAAGTATAGTCGGCTTTGATCTTTCTTACACAGAGCATTAGTATTGACAGTCCAGTCCAATTTATCATCCAGCTACCTTTATCTACCTTTGTAACTGTGGCTAAGCCATGATAAGTGACTTTAGGTTAAAACCATTAAATATAAACCAGTGAGGGAGAAAGTAACTCCTTGGCTATTCTGTAAGTTGAGTCGTGGAAAAGGCTGGTGACAGCAGGAGTCCTTACAAGGAGGTGGGTATGAACTGCTTTCTGCTTTAATTAAATCCAGCTGTGTCCTTGAAGAGACTTGTGTGTGTGTGTGTGTGTGTGTGTGCCTTTCACATCGAGAAGGGTGGGAGCTGCAGGGTAAAGCAGGGTCTTCTTCTTCACTGCCAGAAGCACAGCTGTCACAGTTAAAGGGTCTCTTCCAAAACTTTTTTTTTCTTTTTGAATTTTTATATGATAGACGTCACTTGTTTAGCAGCACAATGCTGGTTTTGATTAACAGCTGAAATAAGCTTTTTATGCAGTTTGTCCACAGGAAAAAGTTTTCTTCAGAAAGTGGGTCACACTGTGAATTTAAGTTTGCATGTGTGTTTTATTTTTGCAGTGCAAAGGCTGCTCTCCACAAAGAGCCTTGTAAGTGATAATTGACTATTCAGCTCCATTCTCTCATTTTCCACTCTGGAAATGTTTTAAAAAATTGAAAAATCAGAAAGAATTTGCCCTGAACTTGTCCATTGACAACTAGCTGAGGTTCTTATAACTGAATCCAGTATACCTTCCTTTATTTCACACCTTACACGCTGCTTATTAGGACACTGATTTTGAGGGTAGAAGGTAATCAGGTTACTCCAGAAAACTGGGGTAATTGAGTAGCCACCGTAAATAAGATAAAAAAAAAAGAGACGTGAGGGAGTGTTGGGGTATCAGCCATGAAGAAAACCCCGACAGTAATAACTGAAATAATAAAGAAATAAGCAATAAAAGCCCTTGAAGTGTGTCACACAAATGATGACTCACTTCCTGTCATAGTCATCCTTTATAATGGGCCACTGTAAGAGGTGGAGTCGAAGCTAGTGTGGAAATCATGTTGTGATTCTTCAGGCAAGATTCCCTCCACTCTAAGGGCAAACAGAAGCCTGTGCTACACCCTATCCCTTCCTCCTGTACTTTCTTAAATTGGTTCCCTGTAAGGCGTTTAACAAATTTGCCCGTTTGTCACAATCTTAAATAGTCTCTCGGTCGAGCTGTAAAGTGTCATTAAATCTAGTGATCAAATGAGAGCAATCCTTCACTGTTGCTAACAACAAAATAGCGGCAGCTCGTTGTAGGCTTGCAAGACAGGCAGAGGATTTTTTTTTGTTGCAAGCAATAAGAGAGTTCTGGAGAGAAAAAAAACAAAAGGACTAAACAAGAAGATCGTCAAAGGAAAGAAAGGGCTAAAAACACTCACCAAAATTGCTTTATTTGGAAGGACAAAGAGTATCGGGAAATTGGGAGAAAACCAAAGGTCAAAAAAATCCTACAGTAACTTCTTTGAAGCTAACTTCTCTAAGGTTCTTTTTTTCCAACAGAGTTGATTTAAAATTATTAATATTAGAACTCAAATGGACTTGAATAAATCACTACCAACAACAAACCATAAAAGTTAAGAGTTATCTTTAATTTACTCAAAAACACCATCTTCAGTTGATCTCTTTCTACCATCTTATGAACAAGAGCAACTCAGCTTGACTATGAAAACGAGCATCATTCTGTTTCATTGTGACATGTGGCAGTGAGTGGAATTGCAAACTCCATAACGATATGCGGTTCTACAACAGCATTAGTCTTTTCTAAAATACAAGGTTTTGCATTGATAAAAAATATAGTGTCTCAGATTTATTGTAAAATGAGACAGAAAAAGGAATAGTGGTTTTGGTGTTTGAGGAATGAAAAAAAACAAAAACAAAGCACAATTGTACTAAGTAAACGGTCAGTTTAACGTCATCTTTTAAAAAGATCTTTAGAGGCACGGTGCTTCATAATCCTTAGAAGCTGCTTTGTAAGTGAATGCCAGACAGTGAGACTCAGGGTTATATTGCAGTGTGATTGTAAGGGCCATGGTTTTTTGCCATGAAGAGTGTGACCTCATTGTTTTTCTGGGCTTTTCTTTTTCTCCATTCTAAGTAGACAGATGGAAAAAAGAGAGCAGCAGTGTCACACTTATTTCCTTCCTCATATTTGTCCAGCACAGGCTCCTAAAACACTTCATATGCCCCTGTTGTCTGAGAGTACACAGTTAAGTAAAATTCCTGTTTGCATGCTTGACCAGCACACACCATATCGCCACCATGTGGTGGTGCGGATGTTGTTCTGGAGGCTTATTAAAATATTACATCATAAAACAAAATAGATAGTGGTAGGTGAAACAGTAAAATGTTTTCTTTTGCATAAAAGTTTGAGAAGTTGGCCCTAAAATTCTTTTGTATGCAATTTCAAAATCTGTTAAACAATAAAACTTTTCTGTTTTGAATCTTGATATGTGTTTCTGGAGGTTAAGAGAAAGGAGCATTGCTCCATAAGTTTTTGGTCATGAAATGGCATAGTTTTCGTTTAAAAATGCAGACATTGGTCACCATTTTCACCTTTTGTACTCACTACCCTGGCGTTTTCATCCTCCTAAAATGGAGACTTTTGTTGTTGCTCCTCCAAGCTGATTATATTTCTGAAAACACATCCTCAGCTTTGTGGTGCAGATTTTTAGAAATACAGACTGTTAATTGCACTCTGATTTAGTTGTCTTTATTAAGTATTTCTTCCCTAATTTGATCCTGCTCATTTCAACATCTCATTCTTCACAGAAGACAAACATGAATTCCAGTGTAGTGGACATATAAGAATTGATTTCCGTGGTGCTTGTTGTGTTGCTTACCTGTATGCATTTAAATAGCATTTTGAACAGTTTGACTGCTGCGTACATGCACAAAAGGCAAATGATTTACCGGTCACTACAGTTTTGCAATAAATATATTGACTGGTGCCCATTGTCAATGTTGTAAAAGGGGAAAACACAAACAGAAAATCTTTGAAGATCCTCCCTGTATATTGTGAAAACAATAATTGAAGTTACAAGAGTAGTTACAAAAGACTGAATCCTGAGCAGAACTAAACTAGAAAGGTGAGGTGCTTGGCATTTATAAGCAGTTGCTAGGAAGAGGCAGGTCCATGAGGGAAGTGGTGGAAGTGAGGTCAGTAGGAGGGTGTGGTCTGGACAGGGATGCGGAAGTTGCTGTTGGTTTAACTTGGTTTCTTTTCTGATGATCTGTAGAAGAGGGAGAAAAGACATTGATGCACTTCATCAACCCCCAACTTGACATTTTACCCTCAGTTAAGCCCTTTGACTTCCTCTTATGAGCACGTTTTTGGTTGCGATTGCGATTTTTGGTTGTTTTAGTGTGGAAGGGAGTTAAGCTCCTCCAGACCAAGACTCAGGTTCCCCAGCGACCAGGGCGCTCACTCAGGGGTTTCCAACGCCCAAGCCTCCGACTTCTGCTGCTTTCCGTGGCCTTACACGGCAAACCGTCCTCAATCGTGGACACTCCTCATCCTCTGCAAAACTCAGCAGGAGTGACCCAATGCATCTGACTCATTTCTCCCAGCTGCCTGTCGTTATTACAGCGAGCCTTCTCTAACTCGCTCACACCGGCTCCTTCGCTTCCTGCCTTCTTCTTCCTTAACCTCCGTTCTTTTCTTTCTTTCTTTTTTCTCCCCTCCACGCTCACGCTCCTATTATATATAATGGGGACGTGGCACAAGTCCCGGCATCAATAACAGATATGGACGATTCCTCACCTGTGTACTTAATTGAGAAAACGCCTGCACCACATAGAACCACTCAGGCTACACTACCACGTCCCCTCTTTAAGCCATGAGTGCGGTGATTATTTCCTTTAAACTGGCCTGTTATTCTGAGCTGCAGACCCACTATATCACAGGGCCCAATTAGCATCCCCAATTCAGCAGTTTATGGACCGGAAAGACATTAGGAACACTCAAGCAGATACCTAAGCATACTGACCAGATGTACAATTCAAACCCACAACACTGGATCTCTGAGGAAACAGCATTACCCACTGTGCTGCTCCAATGGAAGAACACACTTTTAGAAATATTGAATTATACAAGCCTCTCCCAAGCTCTTTTACCAAATAAAAATACACATACTGATTTAGAGTCTGGAGTCTGAGGATTACAGGGAGTTATTCAAGACCAATGCACGGAGATGGCTTGGGGCCAATAGCTGATACGTCCTTTGAAACAAATGAAATTTCCATTGCAAAATACAAAAGATGTCTTCCCACTTTCACCTAATTGATTTGAATTTAATACTGCAGTCTTTAGTTCACTGGAATATATTGGCTTGAAAATTTACTTTTTTAAAGAGGGGGCTGGAAAGATTGTCCAACTTTAGAAGCAGAAGAGGTATAAATGTGTGGATCCGGCCAGCTAGCGAATGTTGAAGACGGACAGAATTGTATTATTTATTTACTTGGTTTAGAAAAAAAATGTTTGAAGAATAGGTGGAACAGTGATTAATTAGTTCTGCTGCCCTACAGTTCCAGTGACCTAGGTTCAAGTCCCAAAGCCCAGTGCAGTCAGTGTGCATGTTTTCCTCTTGTCTGCGTGGGATTTTCTGCCGATACTCCAGCTTCTCTCCCACATGTGTATTTCGTTAACTGCCAATTCTCTCTTTGCCCTCGTGTGGTTCTAAGTGTCCCCTGATTTGATTCCTGGTGGGATAGTCTGTTGCCACCTCATCAAGATCCTGCAGACTCGAGTATGTTGTTTGAAAGAATTCTATCGTGTTTAGTAGTGGTAATTTCCCGATTGCAACCCCTTGCCACTACAGGCCTGTGTCTTGTCACTGTGTAAAACACTCATTGTGATTTGAGAAGAGAAAGTGAAAACTGGGTATAATAATGCAGAAAATTGTTAGAGTGAATTTGAGACAGTTATAGCTTTGTGGCAAAGCAGAAAATCCCTTAACATTTCAAATGCAATAAAGAACTCAACGCTTGAAAACAAGACAGCTAGCTCTCCGACTGTTCTGTGTTATGGGTTTAAAAACATCTGGAAGCTGTATGGTGCTGGGTTAAATTTTAACAGATGCAATCACCCCCCATCCCCCATCTTTCTGCAACAGTATTTCACATAAATGGCCATTGGACACAAGCCACAGCATTTCCTGTCTCCCAGTCAGTGCTGAGATGCTCTCATTTGCCCAAACAGTGGAATGTCCTTTGTTTATAATGAACTAGGAGAAATTGAGACCTGCCAATCACAAACCGTGTTGTATGGGTGTCTGTAAGCCTTTACTTTTAGATTCTGCACTGCTGAATATATTAAAGATGAACAAGCAGAATGAAGGCCACACATTTGTTTTTTTGTTTTAGTTAATTTCTTTGACTTTGCTTTCAGTTTTTAGTCTTCTTTGATAATTTAGCCTTAGTATGACCTTAAATATGACACACAGAAATTGGCTGCATGCAACTGAGAATATAATTCTCTGTAAAAATATCAAGACTCATGCAGAATTACTGGGAGAGTTAATGATGTAATTTTATCAGAAATGAATTTGGGGAATCAATCAGTGTTGGCAGTTCTAATTGAGAAGGCAAAATGCCTTTGTATTATTTAACTAAAGGCATCAGTCTTATCATACTGGTGTAGTGACTGATGTTTCCTGGCTCATTATGATTGATTCTCTTCTGTGTTTTGAAATGCCTCATCCATTAATTTGTTTTGAACAGTCACAAACCATACGTGGCAACCTTCCTCCTGTAAAGGTATCCCTTTGGGTGTTCCCCATTTTGTTTGTTCATGTTCCCATTGTTCCCCACATAACATCACACTGCCATGTATCTACCCCTTTCACGATTCCTGCCCCGACACCTCCAGCTGTCATTTTGGTCTTTACTGTATTTACCTTGAGACCTTTCACTTCCAAACTAATTTGCAGTTTCAGTATCTTCTCCTTTTGTTCAGCATCACTTTTTCCTATGGCTGTTTAAGCAGTTAGCGTGATCGTGATCATCACACCTTCTTAGAGTTATATTGGTTATACCTTTGGTGTCCTGACCTGAAGATAGATAGATATGACTGATGTGCCCAGCTCGTTTTAACACACTTAAATACTTCATTAGTATTAGTTTATTTGAGTAACATAATCGTATATTAAACACATCCCTAATCTCTCTGGAGTGTAGACACATATATATCCTTTTCTGTTTAATCCTTTGGTTCATCCATTCATTTTCAGAAACATTTTTTTTTTCATAGAACAGCCTTTTGGTGGAAACTAATACTAGTGAATTACAGTAGTTTACTTTATATATGAGCCTTAATCTGTACTTCACTGGACTTTCAAATCTTCAAGCTCATGGGAGGCTGGAGGCAGACTGTCTTCTGCAGGCGTCTATTTTTTCATTCTGTTTTGAGCATTGTACCATATCAAAGAGGTAGGAAGCTGCTCCTTCGGCCTAATGTTTTGCACAGTCAAATGGTCCAGAATAGGTTTAATGGAATATTTTTCTGTAAAAGCATTAAAACTTTGAATCAATATAGTTTGAAACAGCTCAGTGTATTAACCTTTGTCTGTACTGCAAATATTATTTGGCCTTTAAACAGCCAAGCTCTTAAAATGAAGACTCTGGATGAATCAAATGAACAAAACATTTTTTCCTTAATATGTGGATTTTTTTTTTGTTTGGAGGGCAGCAGTACATGTAGGTGACCAGTCTGTCTTTAACCAGAATCCTGATTTAACAGAAAGGTTTGGTATCTTCTAATTTCCTAGTTTTTACTCATGCTTTTTTTTCAGCTTAAAGTTCTCACTCATGTCCTGGTTCTTTTGTAGCAGAATAGTAGTCATATGGTTGAGTGTCATCATATAATGTCTCTTTATGATGCCGATGCACAACATCATATTTATGTCCAAGCTTTTTGATTCAACTCTGCTTTCATCTCTCTATTTTAATAAAAAAATTTTGGGATGAAACGAGACTAATCCTGCGACAAGTTGTGACTTTTTGAAGAGACTTTTTGGAAGGAAGTCCCGTGAGACAGAGACTTTTACCATGACAACCTTTGGAAGCAAGTCAAATGAAACAGACTTTTGCCATGAAACTCTTTCAAGTCACGCCCTACTTACAACTATTTTCAAACAAGACCACGGTCATCAGGTGCATTCTGGCACTTAACCTGGACAGACACCAACCCATTAAAGGTCTTACTTATGAACACACGCACACACTTATGAAGATCCAGTTTAGAATCACCCATTCATCTAAATATGACAGAGAGAAACAATGAAGTTAAATGAATTAACATGAAAATTGTCGATCAGGTACATGGCAAATTGATTAAATGTATATCAATATAGCTAATAGATATCTCTATTTTTTAATCTTAAAACGCCGCTGCGTGGGGGCTTGTTTTGCTTTGGATGTGCTCTGTCTCTGGGTATGTCAGAGGACTGGGACTGTGTGAAGTGGGGTCTAGCCTCACATGGATGGCAAAATGGGAGGGTGGGGGGTTAAGGGGGGGAGAGAAGGAGAGGAGGCTATATCTATACCTAATCTATCCTTTTAATCTTTATAATTATAACTGCCAACGTAATAATAGGCTGCATGGCAATAACTCTTGGGGAAATAGGAAATTAAGGCTGAAGCTGTCTCACTTCCAGTTAAGATTATAAAATGACATCAAAAATTCAGAATCAATGTCTCCATGATGGGACAGTTAACTTCGTGAGCTGGAATGTTAAAGGCCTGAATCACAAATTAAAGAGAAAGAAACTACTCTCTCACCTAACAGGTTTAAACGCTAAAATAGTATTTTTACAGGAGACCCACTTACTAAGTAAGGATCAGTTCCGGCTGCAAAATGACTCGACTGGCCAAATGTTCCATTCTAGCTTTACAAAGAAAACTAGAGGTGTGGGAATTGTTATCCATAGAACAGTCTCATTTGTAGTATCAGATGTAGTATTGGATCCTGAAGGGAGATATGTGATGGTCATGGGAGACTTATCTAACTGTAAAATGATTTTGATAAATGCTTATGCACCTAATGTTCATAATAAGGAATTTATGCAAAATTTATTTGCATCCATTCCCAATCTGAACACTCATAAAATTATAATGGCTGGGGACTTTAATTGTGTTTTAAATCCACTCTTAGATAGGACTTCTACCACATGGGGGACGACATCTAACACTGCAAAGATAATTACAAAGTTTATAACGGATCACAACTTATCAGACCCCTGGAGGTTTTTAAACCCAAACTCAAGAACATATTCTTTCTACTCACCAATACATCATTGCTACTCAAGAATTGATTATTTCTTTATAATTATTTCTTGCCTTTAATTAAATCTTGCAAATACAATGCTATTGTTATTTCTGACCATGCACCTCTGATCTTGGAGCTAAAGTTACTATGCCTCACACACTCACCTCGCAGATGGCGTCTCAACCCGCTTCTATTAGCAGACGAGAATTGTACAGAATTTATATCCAAACAAATCAGTTTCTTCCTAGAGTCAAATTCATCCTCAGAGATTTCTGCAGGAATACTCTGGGAAACTCTTAAGGCCTTCTTAAGAGGACAGATTATCTCATATCTTTCCCACAGAAATAAATTAGAAACCAAGAAAGTAGCAGAGCTAAAAAGCGAAATTACTAGAATAGATGAAGAACATGCCAGGCTTCCAAGCGAGGCTCTACATAGGAAAAGGCAGGCTCTGCATTCAGAACTAAACCTCTTGACAACTAAAGAAACTGAACAAATAATTTATAAATCCAGACATCATTACTATGAACATGGAGAGAAAGCTAATAAGCTTTTAGCTCAACAAATTCACAAGCAAGAAGTCTGCAACGCAATCCCAGCAATCACCAACATGAACGGAGACAAAATCATCAACCACAAAAATATATTGCACACATTCAGAGACTACTATAAATCCTTATATTCTACTGAGTTTAAAGAAGACAATACACAATCTAATGCATTTCTGGATACATTACAGATACCACAAATAGACACTTTTAGTGCGGAGGAACTCGATAAACCTCTGGCGTTATCAGAATTATTAGATGCTATAAAGTCACTTCAAGGCGGGAAAGCAGCAGGCCCTGATGGCTACCCTGCAGAATTTTATAAGAAATTCTCCGCCCAGCTAGCTCCCCTCCTATTAGCAACATTTACAGAAGCCAGAGACAATCAAACTCTTCCTCAAACTTTTCTCCAAGCATTAATCACCGTTTTTCCAAAACAAAATAAGGACTTATTACAATGTGCATAATACAGAACAATTTCACTTTTGAATTATGATGTTAAAATACTCTCAAAAATCATAGCTAGAAGGATGGAGAAAGTGCTCCCTTCGGTAATATCACAAGATCAAACGGGATTTATCAAGGGCCGACGCTTATCTTCAAATCTTCGACGCCTGTTTAATGTAATATACTCACCAACTAAATCAAACACCCCAGAAATATTATTATCATTGGATGCAGAAAAAGCATTTGACATGATTGAATGGAAATACCTTTTTACTACATTGGAGAAATTTGGGTTTGGCCCGAACATTTGTGCATGGATCAAATTACTGTATACCAATCCAGAAGCTTCAGTTTGTATCAACAACATTTGTTCGGAGTACTTTAAACTACAATGTGGTACCAGGCAAGGATGCCACTTGTCACCGTTACTGTTTGCAATCGCCATTGAACCACTGGCAATACACTGTCGAAATACTGATCAGATAAAGGGGATTAACAGAGAAGGACTGGAACAGAAAATTTCTTTATATGCAGATGATATTGTACTGTATATATCAGACCCACAAAATTCTATGCCTGCAGTCTTAACAGCACTCACAGAAATTCAAAAGATCTCTGGTCTCAGAATTAATCTGAATAAAAGTGTACTCTTTCCAGTGAATTCTCAAGCATATAATATTAGACTAGATACCATCAATCAATCAATCAATCAACATTTATTTATATAGCACATTTTCATACAAAAAAATGTAGCTCAAAGTGCTTTACAAAATGAATAGAAAAATAAAAGACACAATAAAAAATAAACATAAGTCAACATTAATTAACATAGGATAAGTAAGGTCCGATGGCCAGGGTGGACAGAAAAAAAAAAAAAAAAACTGCAAAAGCTGGAGAAAAAAAAATAAAATCTGTAGGGGTTCCAGACCAAGAGACCGCCCAGTCCCCTCTGGGCAATCTACCTAACATAAATCAAACAGTCCTCTTTGTATTTAGGGTTTTCAAGGAAGGACCTGATGATGATGGTCACGTAGACTTCTGGCTTTCAGTCCATCAATGTTGGTGCATCATGATGCTTTGGGTAGGTGGTGGTGGCGCAGGCCGCCACCACAAAGAAACCGGAAAAAGAAGCAGAAGAGAGAGTAGGGGTCAGTATGGATTTTGGATCCACTGTAAATAGTTATTATGAAGAATTGAACATACAGAGTATCAGTATTACGTTAAAGTGAAGTTATAAAAAGGCCATGTTAAAGTAATGTGTTTTCAGCAGTGTTTTAAAGTGCTCTACTGTATTAGCCTGGCGAATTCCTATTGGCAGGCTATTCCAGATTTTAGGTGCATAACAGCAGAAGGCCGCCTCACCACTTCTTTTAAGTTTAGCTTTTGGAATTATAAGGAGACACTCATTTGAAGATCTAAGGTTACGATTTGGAATATAACGTGTCAGGCATTCCGATATATAAGATGGAGCGAGATTATTTAAGGCTTTATAAACCATAAGCAGTATTTTAAAGTCAATCCTGAATGACACAGGCAACCAGTGTAGTGACATCAAAACTGGAGAAATGTGCTCGGATTTTCTTTTCCTAGTTAGGATTCTAGCAGCTGCATTCTGCACTCGTTGCAAGTGATTTATGTCTTTTTTGGGTAGTCCTGAGAGGAGTGCGTTACAGTAATCTAATCTACTAAAAACAAAAGCGTGAATTAATTTCTCAGCATCTTTCAATGATATAAGAGGTCTAACTTTTGCTATGTTTCTTAAGTGAAAAAACGCTGTCCTAGTGGTCTGATGAATATGCGATTTAAAATTCAGATTACAGTCAACGGTTACCCCTAAGTTTTTTACTTCCGTCTTAACTTTTAATCCTAGTGCATCAAGTTTATTTCTGATAACCTCATTGAATCCATTATTGCCAATTACTAAAATTCTAATACTAAAAGATACCCTACCTTTTATCATTGCAGAACAGTTTAAATACCTAGGGGTAAACATCACAAGTAAACATAAAGCTCTTTATCAACAAAATTACGACGTCTGCATGGAAAAAATTAAGCAAGACTTGCATAGATGGTCAACCCTTCATCTCACTCTAGCTGGAAGAATTAACATTGTTAAGATGAATATTCTTCCTAAGCTCCTTTTTTATTTCAAAACATCCCAATATACATCAATAAATCATTTTTTAAGCAATTCGATTCAACAATAACCTCATTTATTTGGAACTCAAAACATTCACCTATCCAAAGAGCGACCCTACAAAGACAAAAGGCAGAAGGTGGCATGGCTCTACGTAACTTCCAGTTTATTACTGAGCAGCAAACATACAAGCTATAAAAACCTGGACACTAATAGAAGAACAAACACAGGCTTGGTCCGCAATAGAAATAAAATCCTGCAGTACTTCTTTATATTCCCTGCTCTGTGCCCCAATAAATACAAGTTATCGGCAACATACTAATAACCCAATTGTGCTTCACTCACTTAGAATATGGAACCAAAGTAGAAAGCATTTTAAGATGAAGAAGCTTTTATCTGTGGCACCTCTGCAAGAGAACCACCTCTTTCAACCTTCACAAACATATGCCGTTTTTAATATCTGGGATAAAAATTTGGGATTAACTTGCTTAGAGATCTTTATATAGAAAACATCTTTGCATCCTATGAACAATTACATTCAAAATTTAGCATTCCAGCTACACATTTCTTTCACTATCTTCAAATTAGGAACTTTGTTAAACAGAACCTTCCCGATTTTCCTCATCTTGTACCCTCATCCATGCTGGAAAAAAATATTGCTGAATTTCAAGGACTCATACACCATCTCTGCAATATATAAAATCATTTTACAGTCCCTCACTTTCAAAGATCCAAGAGGACACTGGGAAAAAGATCTCTCAATATATCAGAAAAAGAGTGGATAGTAGCAATGCAGAGAATTCACTCGAGCTACATATGCGCAAAGCATACAATTATTCAACTCAGAATTATATATCGAGCACATCTGTCTTGTCTAAAACTCTCCAAAATGTTTCCAGGGCAAGATCCAACGTGCAAACGCTGCAATCAAGTCCCAGCCTCACTGGGTCACATGTTCTGGGCCTGCACCAAATTAACATCATTCTGGACCAAAATATTTAATTACCTTTCAGACAGCCTTGGTCTCACTATCCCTCCTAACCCATTAACAGCTGTGTTTGGGGTTCCTCCAGATGGGTTTAGAGTGGAGAAGGACAAACAAACTGTGATTGCATTCACTACACTTTTGGCACGCAGACTTATTCTGCTAAACTGGAAGAATCAAAACTCTCCTCTTTTAAGTCAGTGGGAAACCAATGTTTTATACTATTTGAAATTGGAAAAAATCAAATACTCAGGTTAGAGGATCTGTACAGATTTTTTTCAAAACATGGCAGGATCTAATCAGTACTATTTTAAAATAAGCTCTTAAAGCACAGAGGAAGCAAGTATTTCTGTTTTTCTTTTTCTTCTCCATTCATCTCTATTGGCTTATCAAACTTTCAATTTAGGTATGTTTACAAGCCTTAAATTTTACTCAGTTGGCCTTGCTCTCTCACTCAGGGGTGGGGGTCGACTTGTTTTCAATTCTACTATTTGTAAAAATTGATTGATTTGTATGGAATGATTGCAATAAAATTAATAAAATCTCAAAAAATAAATAAATAAATAAATGCATATCAATAGACTATGCTGAAGCACTTGGTGGTGATCGTGCAGAAGATAAAAACATCAATTTACAATTTTCCAAAGAATATCTACATGCATTAAGACCATCTGGTCTTCCAACCGGCCGAATTACTGTTGTCAATTACTGTTGAAAGAAGGGTGTATCATAATGTTATTGTGTAATTTATGTATGAGTGATGGACTATGCAGTGGAACAAGATTAGTTGTATTAAAAATTGGTCGAACAATTCTAACGTAAAATTTTAACAGCGACAAGAAAGGTAATGTAGTACTCAGACTCAAAAAGGATTTCAAAACTGAAATTAACCTAGCACCTGGCCTATTTGAGTCAAAGCCAACTACTGGTAATGTTTTGTTTTGATTTCATCCAAGGAGAAACTCGAATGTAACTCTGGCCATGTTTTGTACCAGAAGTTTGGTGAATTCACACACATGATAATTGCATTCCATTGACACAACAACTATGCTGCAAGAACAAATATCTGCAGGAAATAAAATTATTTTAAAACATAGAGAAATAAATTGTAAATGGTACAAAAACTCCAAAAGCAAGTTTTAATACAAAGACTAACCCTACTAATTCCAAAAATAAAATGTAGTGTATAACACTATTGTTCTGTCTAAAGAGAAACAGAAATAACCAGGGCCTTGGTCGCAATCAGGAATCAGAGGGATCTTTCATCAAAGCCACAAACATGAATCAAAAATTTCAGTCAAAAAAACGAAAGCAAGGAGTCATAACCAGGAATTTAAAGACAAATGGAGATTATCGTAGGTTTGTTATCTGTCAAGTTTGGATACTCCATAATTCAAGAGAATGATGCCCTTCTTCATAGTCACTCCTCTCTGTCCTGAGGAATTCTGTGACTGGTTTCCATGGAAACTATCAACAGAGTGTTCTTAGAGTTGCAGTGCCTGTGACATAAATGTAGAATGTAAACAAATATTCAACTACGTCAAGAGACAAAAACACAAAAACAAACTTCAGATTATCTGTACTTCAGAAACCCCCAATACGTATAGTATATAATAATCCTGAACAATCTCTAGAATGAGCATAAAATATCTATACATATTGCAGATGATACTAACAGTCAAAACCCCAGAAATAGCAAAGGGAGCAAGAATTGTTTATGCAAAGTTTCAAAGTTTTCCTTCAGGAATGGATCTGCAATTGTGCTGCTTGTATGATGTGACATGCTGCCCTCCTCTGGGTTGTTTTCAAGACATTATCACAACCAATGGCTGCACATATATAAACACAACCGCTACCGCAAAACTACAAAACATATAAACAACCTGCTTACTGGGACGATGACCGAATGATGAAGTGAGCAGAACCCAAAAAAATGATTTATATATTTAAAACAGAATCAGAGTCGGGCCACAATATAAAAGAAGGACTTGATTTATCATTTGCTAAAATTAGAGGATTTGTAAATAGAGTTCTTAGATATTTGCATGGCTGTACACATTGCATTTCCATTTCATTCATGTTTTCATAGAAATAAAATTACACCTTGTCACCTTGAATTAAATTAAAACCAGCTGACAGTATCAAGAAAAATCAAGAGAAGGGTCATTGTTTATAGCCAATGTTGCATATGTAATTCAAGTAAATGTGAAATTGCAAAGCTGCTTTGTGAATAATGTTGTCTAGGAGATGCATATATAAGAGAATATACTGAAAGAAAAAAAAAAGTATTTAGTAAGTTTACTATTCTTGCAGATACATTATTCAAGTTGTTGCAGCTTATTAATCTTCAAATAGACCTAGGAGTGGGCATTTGGAGTGCATTGAATGGTAAACAGTTGGAATGTGTTTGACGCGCCAAACGCCATCATGTGGATGACGTACAGTAGAGCGTCTCACAGCATAGCATTTGAAGTTCAAGGCAGAACAATGGTCTCTTGTGTTGGGTAACCTATCTGGAGAATGAAAAGAATGCCTCAGAGCCAGTGGGGAGTTTAAAGACCAGGCCCCTTTCTGAGCAGAAACGTGACTGTCATAATTCGAATGAGACACATAATAAAAGCTACTTGGAACCCGTATATTTTTTCCACCATCCTGCACATTTCTGCTGCAGAGCATACTTTTGCTCTCTAATTAAATTTTGCTTAATTTGTCACTTCCCAAAAACTTCCAGTCTCCTAGTTTGTAGGCACTGGTTTTCCATGTTAAACCTCTTTTCTGCTTTGAGAAAGAAATCTGCTGTGAAAACAACACACAAGTGAACAGAAAAAAAGGTTCAAGAGAAACTCTTTTTAATATGGTGAAAAAAAAATAAGGATCACAAGAACACCATCAGAGTTGCCTGTTCACAAGTTTTGTAGGGAACTCTGCAAGTGCTCTTGGTCATATGCAAAAATTGTGGCCCTTTTAAAGGTTAAGAGATATTTTAGTGGCAGTGGGTACAGAGGTATGCAATGACAGCTGGGGTCACAGATCTGCATTAACGACAGACTTCACAGTTACAAATCCCCCTCCTATGACTCAGCTAACTTAGTCTGGGTGGGCTTATGCAAAAATTGGACCCTTGACAATGTCTACTGGTTACATGTAGTTTTTTTTTCTTGTGAAAGGGGATCCCCCAACCTGTCCATACCATTGGAGGCAGCCCTCACTTTTGGTATATCTCATTAAGGAGTTACGATATGGAAGAGCTGAAGTACACTATCCATTCTATTATGTGATGGGCAGTTTAGGAAGTCAATAAGAGTAGTGTGGAAGTTGCTTTGCCAGAAAATTCCTAGTGGTATTTCTGGAGACCAAACCTAATACTTTCAAGGGCTCTGATTACAGTTTCAATCATTCAGGCCATTTTGCTCCACATATGTGAAATCTACAATCTCAAGGTCTTTGTGATGCTCCGGTTTCTACTTCTTAG
Source organism: Polypterus bichir lapradei (assembly GCA_026402145.1). NCBI lineage: Eukaryota > Metazoa > Chordata > Cladistia > Polypteriformes > Polypteridae > Polypterus > Polypterus bichir. The sequence continues at coordinate 14,027,996 of JANRMT010062798.1, forward strand.
AGAGAGAAAATCATTCATGGTGTCAAAAAAATGCTTGTATCATTCTGGTTAATTTGTTCTAGTGGTCCAGAAGGTGCTCACAGCCATGCTCAACATTACACATATGTTCTCTGTCTCAATTCCTTTTTCAGGCTGGTTTTGTAACCCGTGGCTACTCACTGGCAGAGCATTGACCAGTTCAGAGAACTATCTGTCTGTATGGGCAAATATTTGTATTCATTCTGGCTTAGCACTTGGCAACCAACAGCAACATGGCAGATATACACCCTTGTTGTTGCTGACATATTTACATAGGTGTTGTCCATCTCAGTAACTTTTTAGGCTCATACCAGTGATGAGGCACCAGCAGGGAAAATTCTCAGGCCATTGAGAAGCCGAGGTAGTAGCTGCTTGACTATACCAATATTTGTGTTCTTTCCGGCCTGGCATTGAGCACCCAGGCACATTATGGACTGCCTTGAGATGACAATCTGTGTTAACCTTAAGTCCAGAGCTTTGCAGCCATGCATGGGTCAATTCTCCATCGCCTGTGCTGTTTAATGTTTGTCTGTAAAAATACTCAGAACGTCTTCGATGACAGTTAATTTTCTTGTTGCTGAGCGAAGTGTTTATTGTGCTTTAGGTGGACAACAGAGTAGTAGGAGTTGTCTTAAGGGCTGGTATTGCGCTTGATATATTGACAATTGATATCCTCGCAAATGTTGATCTGAGAATATTTGTTCTCTTTCTCGTGTCTCAAGTTGAGTTTTCTGTCTATTGTATTCTTATTTTATGAGACTATGGCCACCACTGCTTCTAGGAATGTATGTACTATATGGTCTTCTTCATCTTTTGGATGCAAAAAAAAACATACATACGGATTGTTGAATTTGTTTGCTCACTTCAGGGCATATCCCATCCACAATTGTCATATGGAATATTAGGAAATTGACATATATATTTACATTTACAGAGTACAGTGAAATTCATATTTGTACATGCTAATCCACATGCAACACATCATCACTCACCATAATTAGTGAGTACAACTACTTTACTTCAAAGCATCTTTCTTTCTTACCTGAATTAGCTTCTTTACTTTTCAAGATAAAATGTGAGGATGATGTCAGTCTGTTGAAGATCAATTTGAAGGTTACATGAGGGGGATATTCTGAGTTGTGTAGCAGCTTATGTGCTCTTTTTTTCTGCTCTTGTCCAAGAAGAAATCGATCCACCAGAACACACGAAACATCTGCTTAAGCCCTGTCTCCCCTCTTGTACTTGCCAGTTGGCCTCCTATGACTTTTTTCTACCATTTTTGCAGTTTTAGTAGTAATTTGTACTTGATATTTTAGTGACTTCATTGCTAAAGATATAAAAACTCTGGGTGGCACAGTGGCGCAGTGGTAGCACTGCTGCCTCGCAGTTAGGAGACCTGGGTTTGCTTCCCGGGTCCTCCCTGTGTGGAGTTTGCATGTTCTCCCCGTGTCTGTGGGGTTTTCCTCCGGGTGCTCCTGTTTCCTCCCACATTCCAAAAACATGCAGGTTAGGTGCATTGGCAATCCTAAATTGTCCCTAGTATGTGCTTGGAGTGTGTGCCCTGTGGTGGGCTGGTGCCCTGCCTGGGGTTTGTTCCTGTGTTGACTGGGATTGGCTCCCGTGACCCTGTAGTTAGGATATAACGGTTTGGATAATGGATGGATGGGTATAAAAACTCCTGAGAATGGCTATATAATTATTTGACTTGTGATTTTTTTGATTCACACACTTTTCTTGACCCTCCCATTTCCTTGACATTTTATTTTGCCACCTCCTTTTAATTAATTTCATTTCTAGATAATTTTTTTCGCAAAGAAACATCTCATAGTGTTGTCACTGTCCCAACAATAAAAGAGAAGTAAATATTACAAAAACCTAATAATAACTTAATGTGATTTATGAATTTATGAGTGATTTGCTGCCAAGCAGCTGTACTGGAATTAGAACCTCCAGGTTATGGTTTTGTCTTGGAAAAGAGTGGATTGATCTCTTCCAACTGAGGCAGGTGGGGAGAACTGCCCTTAGTGTAGAAATAGAGGAATCTTGGGAACTTGCTCCTGAGTGACGGAAAAAGAGAATGTGATATCGACAAGCAAACTGTAGTGGTTGCTGTACCGGTTTACCAGTCGATCTACATGCCTGTCCTCGCCTGTGGTCATGAGCTGTGGGTAATAACCAAAGGAATGAGATCACAAGTACATCCATCAGAAATGTGGTTACTTGGCAAGGTGGCTGGGTTGACACTCAATGATTAGGTGAGAAACTCAGCAATTTGGGAGATCCTCAGAGTAGAGTCACTGATCCCTATAGATTGAGAAGAGACAGTAGAGGTGGTCTGGGCATTTTGTAAAGATGCCACAGAGCTACTCCTGGTACGTGCCATTGCAAGGAAACCTTGTGGCAGACCCTTGACACGCTGGAGGGGTAACATCTCAGATCACTAGATTGGGAATGCCTGCGAATTCCCCAGGAAGAGTTGGAATCTGTAGCTTGAAACAGGGTAGTTTAGGCTGACCTTCTGTCACTGCGACCATTACCAGGAAAAAAAAATATGAAAAAGAGGTGGGATGAGTTATGAAAATGATGCAAAACCTAAAATGAACAAGATTCAGAACTGCCATGCATAAGAACAACACAAGACCACCGGACGACTAATGATTATTAAACAGACTCCTCTACCCTTCTTACATTGTTTTTATCCTTTCTTATTAAAATCAGTATACTGGATGTATGGCCATAATGAAGAAGGTTCTGCACTGGTATAGTTGCCCTGGGCCCACATCCTTCTAGGAACAGCCCTGCAAACAGCCGTGTTTTATTTATTAAACATTTGTTAAGACTGATGGTGGAGTTGAGAAAATGTAAAGTATCTTTCAATTGTCTGTCTTCAAAGCTGCTTAATCCATTTCAGGCGAAAATTAACTTTAAACTAACTCTAAAGTTTACCTCTGATAAAAGAGTTGAACATTCTTAACCAAAAAAATCATAGATGGTGAGTGAGTGTTGTGGCTCAGGAGCACATAAAACAGTCCTGATTTTGTCCTGTGGTACCGTACAGCACTCTGAGATAAAGAAATCAGTTAAGGTTCTGACTCTGCATATTTGATGTCAAAATTAACAGTTTGAGATTATGTGGTTGATGTTGTTGTTCCTTCAGTGCTACATACTCAGAATGTAGTCCTTCAACCCGGAAGGAGCACCGTACACAACATAGCTGCTGCTTAGACTAAATCACAAAAGCAGTTTCTCAGTGCAGAATTCCTGATGTTTAAATGTTTGGCTTTTCTCCCAGTAGATGTCTGGTGTAGACTTGCACCACCTGGCCACTTTCACTTAAATAAAATAAAATAAAACCAAAGGAAGCCCTGTAAGCATGGATGTGGTTGCCTTGTTAACTTGAGCAATGATTCATTCCAGGCCATCTGTCATCCATTGAATAAGTCACTGAACACAAAGGTCAAGATGTATTTTCACCCATGAGAATTGTAACCGAATAGATGACAACTGCAATTGCAAGTTCCTCCTTATGAATATTGTCAAATTATAATATCCTACTATGTACTGTAAACCTAAGGAGTATATAAAGCTGAAGCCAGTAGACAATGGAGGAACGAAAACCAAACTCCACAGTCTTTAGAAAACAGTTAAGGCGTTCTTCTGGCGTTCCACTGGACATTTCACTCCATGTCCATTTTTTGTCAAGTCTGCAGAGTACATTGAGATTTTACTTGCATGTCTTCCACAGAGTAGTGACAGTTGCATAATACCAACAGCAGACATTTAACATTAAATATTAAATACAATGCCAGAGGATAGATGCAAGAGAAACATAATGATCAAGTCACTTGACCTGCCTGTGCTCCAACTGGAAAACCAAAAAGAAATGTAATCATCAGTTGTATCATAAATGTTGTAAGTCACCTTGGATAAAGGCATCAGCCAAAATAAATAAATAAGTAAACATTACGATTGTGGTCAAAATGACATGTTTTATTGATATAAAGTTATCATAACCCCTGAATGGAACAGACTTCAACATAGCATAGGAGAAAATGGGAAGACTCTGTATAGTATTTGGACTGGGATTTGAAACCATTTTGGACCCCATGATGTCTTTCTCAGGTAGATAGGAAGAAATTTTATGAAAAGGGCCTGGAGACAGAGACTTGGTCAAATAAAAAAGTCAAACCAATTTTTCATCTGTGCTAAAGGGAGAAGGTCAGTTGAAATGTTTAAACTGAAAATACGCTTTACAAGAAACAATACATAAGTCAACAGAGCCCAAAAATAAACACAAAGATCACACGCTAACAGTAGTTATTATGCTGCAGTCTCAAGTATTAAGGAATGGCTCGCGTAACCTTTATACTGGTTTGTCAGGGAAGCCATCACTGCACCGTCCTAATACATTATAGCAGGGGTGTCGAACTCCAGACCTGGAGGGCCGCAATGGCTGCAGGTCTTCATTTTCACCCTTTTCCCAATCAGTTACCAGTTTTCACTGCTAATTAACTTCTTTTCCCTTAATTTTCATAGCCCTGTTTTTAAGGATTCAGTCCTCTGAACTGATTCTCTTCGTCATTAAATGGCAGCCAAACAGAAATGAGATGTGAAACGACCCAACAGATGAGCAGCTAAACTGGGATTTCAAACTCCAACCAATTTCACTCCAACCAATCTCTTAATGAGAAGCTGATTCTTGCTGTTAATTAAACTTGTTATTTAATTCCATGGCTTGTTGCTGCTCTCATTCTGCCAAAGCAGACATTTCCAAAACTGTCAATTTTTCTGTTTTTCCTAAGAACAGAATCAAGATGTTTTGGTGACCTGAGCAGATCAGTCTTACTGAGACCTTCACCTTTCTTTATTTTCAGATATTGTGTGATGAGCACAGGTGAGCTGGTCGTGTGACGTTTCGTTTTGTGTCTCATTGCTGTTTGGCAGCTCATTAAGGAAAAAAAGACAACTAAGGGGCCTGAGTCACGCTAATTACAACTAAGGCAAAAGAAGTTAATTAGAAACGAAAACTGGTCCTTAATGAAGAAGATGGTTAGAATAAAAACCTGCAGCCACTGCGGCCCTCCAGGACTGGAGTTCGACACCCATGCATTATAGGATTGTTTCATAGAAATGGATGATGTGAACACCATTAAACAGTAGCGCTGATCGACATAATAAAACGGCGGTGGGACTGACATTAAAAAAAGTCAAACTTTTAAATACCATTTCCAATCAGGAAACTAATGACAGAAATGATTTGTAAAGTATTTATTTGTAACATAATCTACAAACACATAGAGTTTAGAAAAAATGATAGAAAATGTCAGATTGTTCATGACATTCACCAATCTCAATTACTAACCAAAAATTCAAAATTAAAATAACACAAAGCAGAGCACCAAAATGCCACTAGTATAGAAACAAAAGTAATATCACAAAAAGGGTTTACTTTATTAAATGAGATTGTAGATGTTGATTTAAATACCTTTGTACATTATTACATCATATTCATGCTCTATTAGAGGCTTATGGGAGAACTGCCATATCAGTGTGAAACATTTAACTCAGATCATGGTGCTGCTTATGTAAAACAAAATGGCATTATGATCTAATGGAAAAAAAAAAGTTTTTAATCAATGAGGTATACAAATAAAATGACCTAAAAACCGTGGAACTGACATAAATAATATCTTTAAATGCTCCAGGAAATGAATAATACATTAACAAAATCATAAATGACACAATGCCATCTGGTGAGGCTCCAACCTCCTGGCACCCCAATCCAGTATTGGACTGGGCAGGTTCAGAAAATTATTGTGCAGCATAAAGTAGGGTCAAAGTTCAATCACATGACCTGAAAAGTGTATATTAGATTAAGGGGATAGTTGTGAAAAGTCCAGGGTACAGATATCATTTACAGAAACAACAAATCTTCAAGAACCCTGGGCTGATCCCAGTTATGGTGCTGTGAAAAGGGCAAGAAGCTTAAAAGTGTACTAATTAACCAATATCCATCCATCCATTATCCAACCCGCTGAATCCAAACACAGGGTCACGGGGGCCTGCTGGGGCCAATCCCAGCCAACACAGGGCACAAGGCAGGAACCAATCCCGGGCAGGGTGCCAACCCACCGCAGATTAACCAATATAATATAGTAAATTAATTGAAGTGTGCCCAATGTCAAATAGTCATTACTTCTAGCATCTATTTTAACAGTCAACAGTGAAAAATCAGTGGTATCGTTTCGAATAGGTGCTCCATGGCTGCAGTTTTAGACCATAGAGGTTCAGCCATTCAGGTTCAGAGGGAGCATTTTGGATAAGGAGGTTTAAACTCAGTAATAATGGTAACTGCTTTCCCAAGCTGTGTCACCTCTCCTAGGGCTGTTTGCATATTTCATCACCTTTCCAATGCCGGACACTTGTTTATTCACATGCAGTCGACTTGAGCTGAACAAACATTAATTCTTGGGTTGTTTTGAATTATTTACTTATCCTTATGTTGTTTTCAGTCTTTTGTGTCTTGATGCTATCTGGAGGCCAAATGTGTGTGTGTGTGTGTGTGAGTGTGAGTGTGAGAGAGGGGGTGAAAATGTGCCATAATTGGACCTTCTATGAACTTTGTCATCATTGACTGCAAACACTGAAAAATTGCTGGGATCCTCCCTGAGTAAACATGTTCTCCCTTTGCAGTCATTCTGACTGTTGGCTCCTTATGAGTAAGAATCATCATGTTGAGAAATTGTTTCCACTAAACTCCATGTTTGAATCGAGCCTTCTTTATGGTCTTTGTCATTGTGTGTTGAGTCTCAGTTTCACCTTTCATATAGTGCGTCTCCCTCTGTCTCTCTCTTTTTCCCTCTCCGTGGTGTCCTGAAATAAGAATAATGGTCACCGAGTTTTTCTTTATTTCCTTAGCTGAGGAGTCCAGTACCTGTGTCACCAGTCCAAGAAACATTGGAACTATGGGTGTTCTGGAAAGTGCAAACTTGAGGAGAGGGTAGCGGAACATGGGAGCCAGCTCAAATGTCCTTTTGATATCTCGTCTTTGTCATACTATGACAGAATGGAAAGAAAAAAATAATATACTACATGTTGATTGGTGGCCAATATGTGTCAGCCTTGTAGTACTGTTGTTGCACAGTAAAAAATGTTAGTTGTGAAATCGATCTTCAACTGAGATAGCTAGTCTTTTTATTTTACATCTTCAAGGTGACGAAATCCAGCAACAGCTGTCGTTATGTGTGACATTCTCTCAGACTTATTTGTGTAGTGTGATGCCAGCCTTCGCTGGTCAGTCTGGTAGGCACCAGGTTTCTGCAGAAGGCTTTGTTGTTGTTAAGTAAAATGGGATTTGTTTGATTTCTGTTCTGGCGTTCTCAAGGCCATGTCACATCTTTGAGTTGGCAGCATGCATCTGTTGATCCACCCTGCCTTGTGTCAGCGGTACAGGCTTATAGTGGTATTTTAATGGCATGGGTGATATTAGTGCCAGCTGACCATCGCAGAATACCTAAACATCCTTGCTGACTATGTGCATCTCTTTTTGGCCACAGTCTAGTTTCTCAAGCTGTTCCACGAATTTGACAGTGATACCAGTTCTCTGCATAGGCTTGTACAATCCCCCGATCTCAGTCCAACAAAGTGCTTTTGGGTAAAGAGGTATGGGAGTTTGCAGCTGAGAAACAAGAACTGTGGTGCCTTTGAGTTGGCATCAAATTAATACCCTAGGGTGAGAGTTTCAATTTTAAGTTTCTATCTCCTGTGCCTTCCAAATATGCTTTTTACATAGATAAATTGGTAAATCAATTATAAATGTGCATTGCCTCCAGAGGTGTGCCTTTAGGCCATTGACATGGGTTCCTTCCTTGGCTGGGGTTCAAATTCATGTTTTATTTCTCATTTGTTAATTTTTGATTCCTTTAATTATGCTGAGGATGTGCATCATTCTTTATTTTTTTTTCTATGTATATAAGCTGCCTTTGTTATTTTCCATGTGCTATATTGGGTGGTGCCACCTGCCAATCACTGCCAGGAACTGCCCTCCCCCCCTCTATAAATTTAGAGGGTCTTTCACAGTACCTGTTGGTTCATTGTGAATGCACTCTGGAGTCGGCAAGATATTTGCATTTTGCTGTGCTTATGCCTTTTGTATATTTTGGAATTTTGACCCTCTTACTGTTTTTTTCGACCACACTATTTGGATTCTGTATTGGGACATTGTTCAACTTGCTACAGGCAATTTTATTTGACCTTTGTGCTCCACGGAACTTCTTTGTGATTGGAATAATTACTTTGTGAACAAGAGGTCTTTTATTTTTATAAATATGTGGTGCTTGCCCTTATTATTAGCCAGGGTTTGACAGTAATATCCCCCTCTAGTGAGCATTATTGGAATTACATGTTTTGGAATTCTTGGTGATTGGAATTTCTAGCATATGACAACCAATAGTCCAGATTTAATAAATTACAAAAAAGTATTGATTGTTAACATCTATGCCAGCATTGTCCAGGGTGGGCATGAAATTTGTTTGTGGTGTAACCTAAAGTACTCTTGCATTCATATTTTTTTCATTTAAACAAAACTAGCTATTGTTTGAAATCAATATGATATTTTTTAATTGAACAAAATCATTGCTTCACTGTCAATGGTAACCTATAGAATATGCAAAAGTATAAAATAATTTTTGAATTAAAAAAATCTTTTAATATGAAAATGTTAGAAAAATTACCCTTTTTATTTAAACACATTACAAATGACCTGTAACTAACAATTACATTAAAGTCTAGAAGCTGCAAGAACTTATAAATTACATTAGACGTGTTAAAAATGCAAGGCGTGCAGATGTTACTGGTGAGTCAGACAATAAGCAAAGAACATCAGCAGAGCAAAAAAGCATTGGGGTTGATTGTGGTTTAATTTCTCTGGTTTTTTGATGCAGTGCCAGGGCATACCCACTTAAGTTTTACCCTCTCTTTTACCATTCTTTTTGAAAATTAGAGAAGTTACCTTTTGTTTCAAAATCATATCCACCTTCAGGGTCACATCTTTTTATTCTTCTTACCTAAAGATCACAGGTGGGGCAGGGTCTTTCCCTACTACAAGACGTTGTAACTGTGGCTGTCATTGCTTAGAAGAATGTTATCCAAATAAATTGAGTTTAGGAGCTTTGGAAAGCTGGAGGCACATCTTTTTTGGTGCTAATTGTTCAGCCAGGTAGCGGTGGTGATGCCAGTGGACTATTTAGTTAGCGTTTAAACGTTTGTTACAGGTGTGTTTTTTATAGCCCTGCTCATTTTTGAAAATTACATTGAAATCCCTATAGCTTGCTTTCCTTTTACCATTACACAGTGCTCTGACTCATTGTTCACATTTTGTCATCAAAAAAAAACCAAAAAAACAAAAGTTAGAAAGTCAGATTTTATATGATGTAGAGTTGTGTTATTGCAGTGAGCCATTTAACCTTTTACTGGCTTCTGTCTTTTCCCCATGTATTTTTGCCAACTACCAGCTTGGTTTCTATCATTTGCAGATTCTTATAATAACAGCAAGAGGTGAAAACAGTGAATGCTAGAAGGGTGGGTGTTTTATAAAACACTCGGGATATGAGGAGTCTTATAGTGAGAGAGCATGGCATTGTTCCACAAACGTGGTCCACACAGGTCTGTGATGTGTTATGTAGCTCCTTTCTACCAAAATGGGCCACATTGCCTGTCCTAACCTTATCCTCTTTTGGATGGGGACTTGGTCTTTATTCTCAGCTCTTGCTTTACAGTGGCACACTTTATACAAGCCACTTGTGCTGTGGGTGTGAGGGCAAAAGGCGCAGATCAATGGGCCGAATGCAGAGACCTGCCTCACGAGCCTCCGACAACCAGTCCAGTTGCTCAGTTGGCTGACTTTGCGAAGTCCTTAACAAGGAGTGATATGAAAGAGCCTGTGATTATAGTGAGCCACTGCTTCAAACAGAGATGTCAATTACAGACTTAAGCTTCTGGATTAATGGTCCCCAGACACAAAGACCTCACTGGGTGCATTTGGCATCAGAGTCCTTTGAATTGTGTATTTAGGACTCTGCTGTAAGAGGGGAATAATATACATTCAGCAAAAGTGAACAGAGCCGCAGTTGTGTCTGAGGGCTCTGGGACTGACACTGAGATCGTCATCAGCAGGAGGCTCTCACTGTCTTTAAATAGTTGGGCTTGAAGGTCTCTCATTGTACTTGGAAGGAAAGAAAGAAATCGGTAATAAGTTGGCACTACCTATTCATGGTAGTTTTCAGTGGTAACAGAGCAGGTGCCCATTATAGAAGGCACCATGGCTTTCTTACATAATGCTGTGAAAAAGTATTTGTCCCTTCCTGATTTCCTTCCTTATTGCAAGATGTTTTGAGGTCTTTAACGAAAGTCTATTATCAGGTAAAGGGCGCCTTAGTTATTAAATCATATGCTCTTTTTAAAATTATTTTCTTTTATTAGATAAACAAAGTTATGATATACAACCTGACTCTGTGTGAAAGGTAAATGCCCCCTTACATTTAGTAAGTGGTTATGTCACCGTTAGCTGCTGTATTTCTTTGTAACCAGTGCTGAAAAATAACTATGTGATATTGTCATTTGTGAGCATGGGTTTGCTTACTTGTGTTTCACATACATGCAGCTGTTTAACTAAACAAAGCAGAAGGGCTATAAATGAAGGTTAATGGTTGGAACAGGTGCACTGTTTCAGTCTGACTGAAGAAGGCAGAATGGGTTTAGAGAGTCTAATCCAAAAATGGCATTGTTCCATAAAACACAAACATAGCTCATTGAATGAGTTAAAGTGGTAAAAATGTGTCTACTGTAACAAAAAGGGGGCACCACTGAACCCTAAACCTCATACACAGTAATGCCCAACCTAATTCTGGGTTCAAATAAAAGATTTCCACATTTCCAACATTCACCTGTCAAAAGATGAATTACAAAATTACAAATAAGATCGATTTCTTCCTCCTTCCTTCCTTCAAAAGAATCTACTATGTGAGAGCCCGGCTCTTTTTCAAGTAAAACCCGGGACTGCTTCTGGTGTCACCACACTACATTTTGAGAGCACTTCCAGGTCACATGGAAACCAGTATTGTCCTCCCCTGTCAGGGCTGTGCTTCTGCACTTCAATTCCCATGCAAAATTGCGGGTGTCTTGATTGGAATCAGTCTTCAGGAACACCGTGGGGGTATGAACTGCTCCATGGTCACCCAGTCCATTTATTCCAGTTCACTCACAGGCAAGACAATGATTATAGGGTGTTCCAGCCAAGTTGCCTCTCTTCTGCTGTAATCCTTTCATTATGGTGTCCTGGCCAGGACAAGATCAGTCTCCATCCTGGTCAGGATGTTCATTTGTCCTCCATGATACTTAAAGTATACAGCATAAGGCGAGGCTGCATTGGTACAGATGTGAAGTCAAGCCTGTGCCATGAACAAAACCTCCACTCAGACGAAAGATGGAAATGCAAATTGTCATTGCACTATTCTAATGGCTTCTCTTCAGCTGTACAGTATTTGTATGTACAATACTGCAATGTACAAGGAGTTACAACAGAATATTCGGGGCCTCTTTCGAGTGAATCTCCCTGTATATAGGTGAGAAAGCTGTATTTTATAGCAAAGTAAATATGTCCTTTCTTCTGTACCCTATTTCTTTTGTCTTAATATTTCTGCTATGCTTATAGTAGGGATACATATACAGATTAAAAGTATAAGTTGCATTTCTAAAAAGGTCAAAAGAACCCTGTTGGATACATTCCTATAATTGAATATCAGATTATGAGAGCAATATGGAGGAAGTTCAACTCACACTTATTTCTAAAATCAACTTCAAAATTAAAGAACATCTAGGTTAGGTGGATTGGTGGCTCTAAATTGGCCCAAGAGTGTGTGTGTGTGTGTGTGTGTGTGTATATGTGTGTATCTATGTGTTCTCCTGTGACGGGCTGGCATGCCTCTCCCACGTGATTGTTCCTGCCTTGCACCCTGTGCTTGTGGGGATAGGCTGCAGCCCCTCACCATCCTGCTCAGGGTTAATCAGGCTTAGAAAATGGTGTGGTAGGTTTTTGAGATTGAATTGCATGTTTCATTTCCTGCCACATCAACTATATAGGTTGGAGGTTGGGACTTTAAGTAGGACAATCCAAAGGTTTCAGTGTGATTCTTGTCAGTCATTACAATATGATCATACTTTTCAAATTTGAATCATTCTCTTGCTCCATGCCCTAATTATGCTTCAGCTACGGCTCATGGGTGGACAAACTGGACATTTTTCTTATGAATATTCCAGTACAGAGCAGAATTCATGGTTTACTCAGGCTGTCATGAGTCTGTCCATTGCTAGTTTTTAGGGTGGTGCAGCTTTAGCGTTTCCAGTAACAAAAAGGAAAAAGTGTCAGGCTTTATAGTTGGGAACTTGCATTCTGAGCCTGTACTGAGTAGATGAATTGAATTGAACTGAACGAAGTTGGAACATTACATACAGTGGTCATCTGCAGTCTTTGTGAGGCTAGCCTTGTCTGGCAATGAGGAATTTTAATACAAATCAGTTTTACATCTTACATTTACTTGTGCAGTATAGGTGGAAATCACATTTTTATGAATAGTAATATTTTTTAAAGATAATGAGTACAGAAGCTGGCAAACTGAGCCTTATGGTGAGTAATGTAGCCTTTCAGTGCGAGTAGTATTAATAAAGCAGGCCTGCAGCACTTCACGGCAACATACAGACGTAGTTGGGTCTACATGTGAACTTTCTTTCCTGATTTGTTCAAATACACTTCCCCAGGAAACAATTGAGGCCTGGCAGGCTCGGGCTTCCCCTCTCAGCCCTTCCTTGTTATCAGGCTTCTTAAGTGTGTGTGTGTGTGGGGCTGTGCTGCTGCTGTGTCCCGAAGGAAGAGCAACCTCAAAAGACAAAGGTAGAAGGTCAGACTAAGCCAGGCAAGCCTCCACTTCCCAGTGACGACATTTACTTAGCGGGATTAAGACGGTCGGTGTTCGATTTTCAGAGATTCTAATTCACTCTTTGTTTCTCTTCTCACCTAGGTGTTCCAGGATCTGGGCACGATAGTGCTGTCAGGGGCGTCCAAAGGCTACAATGTGTGCTTGTTTGCATATGGACAGACGGGTTCAGGGAAGACCTACACCATGATGGGGACACCGGTGAGGACAAAGGAGTGGGGCTGCTCACATTATGTGGAAGGAATATGCTTATCAGTTCATTTCACTTTGGTATTAATGTTTAGTCAGTATGGTCTTGTGGTTAAGACATTGAATGTTTAAGTACACATAGATACACACACATGGATACAGCATATACAGTATATATATATACAGTACAGGCCAAAAGTTTGGACACACCTCCTCATTCAATGTGTTTTCTTTATTTTCATGACTGAAGGCATCAAAAATATGAATGAACACATGTGGAGTTATTTACTTAACAAAAAAAGGTGAAATAACTGAAAACATGTTTTATATTCTAGTTTCTTCAAAATAGCCACCCTTTGCTCTGATTACTGCTTTGCACACTCTTGGCATTCTCTCGATGAGCTTCAACAGGTAGTCACCTGAAATGGTTTTCACTTCACAGGTGTGCCTTATCAGGGTTATTTAGTGGAATTTCTTGCTTTATCAATGGGGTTGGGACCAGCAGTTGTGTTGTGCAGAAGTCAGGTTAGTTGGACGATCATTTGTTTTTCAACAGGACAATGACCCCAAACACACCTCCAGGCTGTGTAAGGGCTATTTGACCAAGAAGGGGAGTGATGGAGTGCTGTAAATGGTCATGAAAATAAAGAAAACACATTGAATGAGGAGGTGTGTCCAAACTTTTGGCCTGTACTGTATATATATATATATATATATATATATATATATATATAGTGAAAAATGATAAAGCCTCATTTAATTCCAGCACAAAAGGAAAAGCAAGGGTATAATACACAAGAATAAGACTCTCCAGTCTTTGCAATGGCTTCTCCAGCCAGGGCAAGATACTTCCAAGGGCTCCGAAGAGTCGCACTTGGATGTTGCTTCATAAATAAATGTTGCCTTCCAGCCTCTGTTGAATTTAAACAGCAGTTTTGGGTGGAATGAATGGGACTGCCAACTTTGTGGTATCAGTAACTTCAGGGTTCCTCACAATTTTCTTTATCTGTGCTAAGATTTCTTCCCCATATTCACTGCTGTTTTAAAGCCTAAGATGCTCCTCAGGCGCGAGGGTCTGACTACATTTATTTATTAATTCCACCTCTACCTATAAACCCTATATTTTATATATATGAGTGGAAATTTGTTGTACATGCAGCTATAAATTTCATTGTACTCCAAATATGACATTAAGGATTCTATAAACCTTTATACAAGTAATATTAATGTTAAATTATGAATAGTGGCATACCAAAGTATTCAGTCCCCTTGAAAGTCATCATAATTTCTACAAGACAAAAGACATAAAAAATATGTACACATATTAATCCATTCAGTATTTTTAATGTTGACTCTCATGCTGTAACAATACATTTCCAAAGTCAAAATAAATAATTGTCTGTAGATAGTGTAAAAAGGGGCTATATAGGTGCCCGACCTGACACAGATGGACATGGAGACATGTGTAAAATAAATAAACTATTTCTTTTCACCTGTGGGGCACGTCTTCCCCGTAATCCCCACAGGCACAACACAGTCCCAAACAACACACACAATATAGCACTCTTTTTCTCTTTTCCTCCTCCTCCTCCTCCTCCTCCTCCACCTCCACCACCACCACCACCACCACCACCACCACCTCCACCTCCACCCAACTCTGGCCCTCTGAGTAGCGGCTGCAGGCTCCTCTTATAGCCCACCGGGAGTGCTGCAGGTGTTCATTGACCTACTTCTGGCTGCACTTCCGGGTGTGGCTGCGCTCCCGCTCAGACGGGCTCGTTAAGCCGTGCAGCTCCTTCTGGCAGAGGCCACAAAGCCCAACCAAAGTGAGCTCCGGTGTTCCACGAAAGTAGCCCTGATGCAACCCAGGGGGGCTGCCAACAAAGGTTCAGAGGGACGTAGTGTGGCTCCCATTGCTGCCCCCCCGGATCTAGTGACAAAGGGGCGTCCCAGCTGGGCATGGGTTCTGGCCGTCTGCCACAATAGTTAACTGAAAAAGAAAAACTCATAAATTTGTGTTTGCATGAGTATTCAAGGCCTATGCATTCATATTTTGTTGAACCATTTTTTCTGTAATAACAACCTTCATTCTTTTGGGTATGTAAGTATGTCCTAATTTTGCACATTGTTCAGGAGGGATTCTTCCACATTCTTCTACTCAGAATTTCTAGCCATATGTGCTTTTATGTGAACCTTCTTATGGAATGGTTCTTTCTTGTTACCCTCCTGTAGAGGCCTGTTTTATGGAGAGTTTTTGAAATTATAGAATCCTGCATCTTCACTCTAGTTTCAGCCAAAGAGCATTGCAGACTTCTGAGAGTGATGACTGGATTGCTAGTGGCCTCTCTCACCAGTTTAGTTTTGTTCGATGGCCTGTTCTGTCTGGGTGCTGTGATGAAACTTCCACTATCTGATATTGGATCCAATAGTGCTTAACAGGACATTGAAACTCTTAGATATTTTTTGTAGCTATTTCCTGCCTTGTGCATTTCAATAACTTTGTTTTTATATTACCAGAATGCTCCTTTGTCTTTATTTTTACAGTGATTGTGCAACAAAGTCTATGGCCATACAAAGAGAGCTTTATAAATCCATAGTGATGGAAAGAACTAATATGTACAGTAGTACCTCATTATATTTAATTATGACTGTGAAATGACTGTCACCTTTGTGTTGTTTGAGATAGGTTTAAATACTTATAGATATTCTAACTTTGGTGTTTCTTCTTTAGTTAAACTAGGGGGCTTTGCCCCCTGCTTGCCAACCCCCGGGCCTGCGCTACGCACTAGCCTCTTTGCGGTTCTGCCACTCATGTATGGGGATGCGGATGTACAATTTAAACAGATTGTTATTTCCATGGGAATTGTTACATATGCATAATAGAACTAAGTGTTTTATATTACAGCAAGTAATTAACCATATTAAAAAATAGTAAAACGTAATAATTTGAAAGTAAATTATGTTTCATGCTGCGTAATACGATTTCGTTCTGTTTGGCTTTGAAGTTAACATGCAAATACTTTTTAAACTTACACTTTTACTGTAAATTTTCAGTAAAAACATTTTTTTAATTACATTTCGTCAATAGCGCATTGAATTTTGATTATGTGTTTGGACTTTCATCATGACAGCGCAACGTATGATTGCCTGTGATTGCATTTCGTTTCTTTCTTTCTATTAAATGAAATGACTTTTTGGAATGTTTGGCTGTGAGATTTGTTAATTGTCTTTGCAAAGGCTATTCTAACGGGAACTGTTAACATTTTAATATGAATGGCATATCAAGATCTCCTTTGTTGTCTAATGTTATCCGTGGAAGATATACTACATTACCTTTCTACAGTAATTTGTGCGGTGGAAGACCGGACCGTGTTAACAGTTGTAGATATTCTTTGGAATATTGTAAGTTGATGTTTTCATCTTCCACACAATCAGCATAGTCTATTGATACACATTCTACCAATTTGCTGTGTAACTGATTGTCATATTTGGCATTTATTCAATTGACTTTATTGTTTCTCGATGCTAGGATTGCCCATGTTTTTCTGTTGATAACACTTCGTGATAAAATTCTTCAATAAGATTTGGGCATGATACGTCTT
This sequence comes from Polypterus bichir lapradei, assembly GCA_026402145.1. NCBI lineage: Eukaryota > Metazoa > Chordata > Cladistia > Polypteriformes > Polypteridae > Polypterus > Polypterus bichir. The sequence goes on from JANRMT010062798.1 coordinate 14,044,794, forward strand.
CTTTAATTGGGAACTTTAAATGAGGAAAATGTAAAAATTTATAAGAGCTGAGAATGCAAGAACTAAGAGTTGTGTCTGTCAAAAGCATTCACACAAATGAGAGGTGAGAGTACTGTGGGCATGTTTGAATATGGTTGAGAGGAGGGCGTGACTTGAAAAACTCTCATGGCCAAAGTCTCATCTCGTGGAACTTGAAAAAATCTAACTTTGGAGTTTTCTCTTTTTAGTTAAATATCTACATAATAGGCTTTATTTTGAATTTGTAAATGTATTGTTACAAGATAAAGAGTTCACATTAAAAATGCTTAATGGATAAATGTGACTTTCAAGGGGATTGAATACTGTATAAATACATGTTATATATTATGTATTTCAAGATTTTAAGCTTCCTCATTCTCCACCATAAATTTCTTTTGTGAGAGTATGCTTAAAATCTGGAATTTCTCATGGTGCTAAAGAGTGTCGACATGTAAGAATTTCAATGTACCTTGTTCATGTGACAATGTGAGGACTATTGTTTCTAATAAAGTTATACTTTAAAAAAATTGCTCCTGCAATGCATATTGGAATGGTGTTCATTATGAATGGTGCTATAAAATTACAAGTTTGATTTTAGTGACCACCACGGACTCATTATGGGCCACTGAATAGAGCAGATCGATTATAAAATAGTGATGAATTTGTGTTTTTGGTATCTGAGGTCTTGTGCAATTCATTTTGGATTTAGTTTAACTTATTTTTATCATTGCTTATATTTTTATAATTATCATTATATAATTCTGACAGCACCATTTTGTTTTTGAATTTCGTATGGCCATTTTGTGACAGTCACCTTGCATGGCATGGCGGTGCTGTTTACCACTGGTTTGCATATTGCCATTCACATGACGTATTGTGTCTCACTTTTTAGATGGCTGTGGGAATCCCGAAACATCCTTGGCTTCCTTACCTCATATTGTAATCATTCTTTAGAGAGGACAGTCTTCCAAGAAGACTTTATTGTTAAGACATTTGCTTGTTTCTAGTGTTTGTGTTTTGGGTTTTATCATTTGGTTTCCTCATACCATTTTGACCGACAGCCTGACTCACAGGTTTTGCCTGTTTCTGTTCTACCCTTTCATCTACCAGTTTTCAATACCCTTTCTGATTTTACACCCGGGCACAACATCTTCTGATCGTGTCCCCAGTCACAGTGTACAGGCAGCAACCAGTGATCAGGATAAGGCCCTCTTGACAGGTTAGTTAAGAAGCACTGTAATGTAGAAGTGGCAAACTGGACATTGCAGGTAAGGCAACTCATTTTTAAAGGAAATGAATGTGTTTAGGTGTGTGCAACAGTGGGCCCTATGGTACAATGGCATCCCATCCGGGGTTGGTTCCTGCCTTGCATGAGATGCTATCGAGATAGACACAAGCTATAGTGACCCTCAGCTGGACTAAGAGGTTTTAGTAATGGATTGTTGGATGAATTTTATTATTATTGTAAATGTAATGGAGTCAAAATCTTACATATCTTGAGGACGTGGAGACAAATAATTAAACAAGATTAGACATTGAGAGAACATACAGAATCACCTGGCTTGATGTGCACTACATAAAGCTGCATGCGCACAGACTGAGAAATGTTTTTTTTTTTTAGCTTTCCCACATCTGGAATAAGGGCGGCACAGTGGCGCAGTGGGTAGCGCTGCTGCCTCGCAGTTAGGAGACCCGGGTTCACTTCCCAGGTCCTCCCTGCGTGGAGTTTGCATGTTCTCTCCCGTGTCTGCATGGGTTTCCTCTGGGTGCTCCGGTTTCCTCCCACAGTCCAAAGACATGCAGATTAGGTGCATTGGCAATTCTAAATTGTCCCTAGTGTGTGTGTGTGCACCCTGTGGTGGGCTAGTGCCCTGCCCGGGGTTTGTTTCCTGCCTTGCACCCTGTGTTGGCTCCAGCAGACCCCTGTGACCCTGTAGTTAGGATATAGCGGGTTGGATAATGGATGGATGGATGGAAATCTGGAATACAAAGAAATAAAAAATAGAACATTCTTGGCAAGGCAGGCCTAGCCAGAAACCATAAAAGGCTTGCTTTTAGCAGAAAGAAAATGGCAAATGCCATGCTGGACAACAGTAGTGGAAGTAGTGGAAAACATAGTAGTTTTTCACTTCATGTTTAAAAGCCACACTGTAGGCAGAAGCGTTGGTAGCATGAAGCATGTGTATCCAGCAGGGGACTCTAGATACCTTGTTGGAATAAGTTGATTTGTAATTGCGGCATATTACATAACCTGAAACTATATAGATGTAATACATAAAGGTGATACCCCTCCCTTAGTGATATAGCAGTAAGAAATCACATAGGAGAAATAACTTAGCTTTCTTTAAATATACGATACATTATAAATATGATACTGTTATTAATTTAGCCACGATACCATCCTCATCGCCATTTTCATCACTGCGTTGGAAGGATTTTCCGGATAGGATGACGGTATCTCCCATCCATCCATCAGCTTCAAAGGTGTGGTGGGTAATGTTCCAAGGCTTTATACTGTTTTCTCCATCTGCAGGCCCCCACTTAGGCGAATAATACAATTCCAAACAAGGAAAAGAAGATCCAATGCTATGGTGACTCTGACAGACGAAAAATAGTATACTGTACAGCTGTTGTCAGTCTGACTGCACGTTCTCCCAGCTGTCTTTACTTGTCTTGTCCTATGCTTTGCCAAGCAGTTCTAAATGCTGGCCCCCTGTACTAAATCTGGCTCAGCTGTGCATGTGAGTAGAAAGAAAAGAAAAGCAGATTTAAAATATTTGCACAGAGCACAGTGACATATTAAACTTATATTCTGATTACAGCATGGGCTTGCTGGTGCGATGCCCAGGACGGACTTTACTGTGTGCCATTTCATCTGTCAGTGCACACATTGTAGTAATCTGGAGACGGACAGACTACACCGGACTGCAGGAGGTGCTTTATGCAATAGATGTGACAATAATGATCCTCTAACCCTAGAAGAGGTCTTTCTTTGTTTCAGTAGATAGGCACTGGGTCCACTGAGTGACTAAGAAGCTGATTTGCAACCATAAGGCTGCCAGCTGGGTCTCTGCCTGGTAGGGCTCAAGTCCTACAGTTATGGAAATAACTGTACTACAGTGCAATATAACTGTATAGTGCCTTGCAGGGGTGTTCAGTAGTAAGCACCACATAATCTGAAAAGCACAAGATTGCTGGTTTTGTCCCTGGTAATGGCACCATGGGTATTCCTTGGCACAATGTGCTTGTGCTCCAAAAATGGAAAAAATGGTGCTTTTAATGTAATTTTGAATAAAATAATCCTGACATTAATTAATGTATTTGTGTAAGTGAAGAATTATTTGGTATATGGCACCTTCATAGAGTTGGCCAATATGGCTCACACTTTTAAGTATTGGTGTGTGGGCTTCAGTCAGTCACCATCAACCCACTTTGCCCTCTCCAGACATGCATTTCTATTCCAGTCATTTGCCGAACACTCACTTGGGTATACAGTGTTTTCCTCTACAAGCACTTACATTCTCTTTCGTGTATTTCTGTCATGTTATGCTCATAAGCAGGAGGCCCAAGAGCAGAGCTTCTCACAGCTTTTGGCAGCAGCTGCAGCAAATTTTAACAAAATAAATGGCCAGTTCTTACTGGTGGAGAGAGCCACTGGGCCATGTCTTCAGTAGGTTTGTTAACTGTGGGGTTTTTCCATTTGGCAAACTGGCTTTTACTGTGTACTCAGCCCCAGTGTCACCCACCGTATAGTTGTGTGTTTAACCCCCTTGTTACCCTTTATCCTGCCTGGCATTGTGAACATTTGAGAAATGCACTGTGTGAAAAGAAAGGTTGGTTTGGTTCGTTCATTATACTTGGTACTGCTAGTGTGTACATTCAGTTTTTCAGTGAGCAGGCTAATTGTAGTAAAGGGAATGTTGGTTTTTATAAAGAAGCAAACAAAACAGAATAACAGGAAGGCTGGCCCCAGAAAGAGAATGTGACGAACTGGGCACAAACACACTGTATGTGTGAGAGGAACAGCACACAATGGCCACACTTCCTTCATCAGAACTGCTTTGGTTCAGGCTGAACCTTTTAATTTAAAACACATCCTCTCTGCAAGTCTATACTGCTGGGTAGCTTCATATTTTCCACTAACACTGGGCACGGTGGGGCAAAAGTGTAGAGCATGCAAGCCTGTGAAATACAATTGACTGACATTTGTTACATAATGTAATGTTAAATGTTTACATTTGCTCAATACAATTCAAGTTTGCCGAGGCCACAGCCTATCCCAGCAGCATTAGGTGCAAAACAATAAATGTCTCTGGATGAGGTATAAGCCCATCTTAGCGTATACACCTATACTCATAGAGACATTATATTAATTAACTCACATACCCAGAGCACCTCGAGGAGAACCCACAAAGATACAGAGAAAACATGCCAGCTCCACACACACACACAATACCTAGATGCTGGAAAACCCCTACCCTATAGGGCATGCCATTTTATCACAGTTCACCCAAACATACTGTATATTCACTGAGCAAATATTTAGGACTACTTGACTAATACTGGGTAGGACCTCCTCTTGCTGTCAAGATAGCCTCCAGTCCTCATGGCATGGACTCCACAAGATGATGAAAACATTCCTTTAAGATTCTGGTCCATGTTGACAAAGTTTGCACATTCACGGTACGAATCTCATGTTTTACCACATTCCAAAGGTGTTCTACCAGATTCAAATATGGTGACTGGGAAGGCCACTGAAGAGCACTGAACTCACTGTCATGTTCATGAAACCAGTTTGTGGTATTTGTGATATGGTGTATCATCATACTGAGGGAAGTATTTAGAAGATGGGTAAATTGTGGCCCTGAAAGAATACACATGATCAGCAACAATTCTCAAACAGGCCATGACATTCAAGTAGTGATTGATAAGTATTGCAATGTGTCAAGAAAACATTCTCCATATCAACACAACCACTGTCAGCCTCGACTGTTGACACAAGGCAGGTTGGGAGAATGGATTAACGCTGTTGATCCTACCATCTGTGTGCCTCAGCAGAAACTGAAATTCATCAGACCAGGCTACCTTTTTTCTGACCTTCAGCTGTCCAGATTTGGTGATCCTATGCCACTGCAGCCACAGCTTTCTTGTTTTTGTCTGACAGGAGTGAAACTTGACTTGGTCTTCTGGTGTTGTACCTTATCTGCCTCAAAGTTTTACATGTTGTGAGATGCATTTGCTCACCACAACTGTACAAAGATTGTTTATGTGAGTTACCATAGCCTTCCTATCAGCTTGATCCAGTCTGGCCATTCTCCTCTAACCTGTCTCATCAGCAAGGCTTTTCCGTTAACAGACATGCCGCTCACTGGCACCACACTAGAGGATGTTTTGTGTGAAAATCCTAGGATCCTATTCTCAAACCAACCCGTCTAGCACCAACAATCATGCCAAATATTTTTTCCCATTCTGGTGTTTGATGTAAACATACAATAAAGGTCCTGGCCTGTGCCTGCATGATTTTATGCATTGTGCTGCTGCCACGTGATTGGCTGATTAAATAATTGCATGGATAAGCAGGCATACAGGTGTTCCTGATAAGTGGCCCAGTGAGTGCACATTACAGTACCACTCTTGACAGGCCACAGTTTAAATTGTGGCTTTAATGTCTTTTTGCTGTCAAAATTATTCCTGCCTAATGGGCCTTTGATGTGCATACGATAGCTCTCCTCATGTTCATGGGGTTTTACACTGGTTTCCTTCCATATTCCAAAGACATTCTTGCAGAGCATCAATTTGCCCCTGTACGTGTTCGGGTGCTCTGTGATAAAATGTCACTTCCAAGGATAGTTTTTGGCCTTTGCTGCGAGGATTACTCAGGAAAATGAAAGTCATGTAAAACAGTTTAAAATAACTCAATGTATTCTTTTTTTTCCAGGCATCTGTGGGACTAACTCCAAGGATTTGTGAGGTAATTTTGTATTGTTGATCTTGCAAATTAGTGATGCTTTTATTGTTAATATAAAATAAATGTAATTTTTTTATATGGTTCCTCCCAGGCACTGTTTTCAAGGTCCAGTGATTTTTCTGAAAGCCAGAATTCTTGCAGAATAGAAGTCAGGTAAGTACTCTTTTTGCAGGCTTTGTTGTGTGGCACTGAAGTTTGTTAACGTGGCCCACCAGACTGTCTCCTGTTTTGTCATGGCTGACATTATGCTGGCTGTGTCCCCCAGTGCTGCCAAGTCATAACAGATTCTCCTTTTATAATCCACCTCTCCAACCTTCTTTTATTCTGACAGCTTTCTGGAGATCTACAATGAGAAAGTGCGTGACCTTCTGAGGAGTCCTGACAGGAAAAAACCCTTCACCCTTCGAGTTCGAGAGCATCCCGAGAAGGGGCCCTATGTTCAAGGTCAGTTCATGGACAGATGTTGTCAAGCCTATTAGCTTTAAATGTTTAGTTGAATATTGTAAAAAGTCATTTAATATCATAGCCCTGGACATCTGCTATGAGTGAAGCCAAAAACACTTGGCAGACTGGGCAAGGAGTGCTCGCCTCATTTCAGAATCGATGTGGAGAGGTTTGCCGGCTTTCTTTCTTTCTTTTGGATCTTTGGGAAAGCAGGAGCTGCTCTGAGGAAGTGACATCATCTCTTTGGAACTGATGAAGCCTACTTTAGAAAAAGAAAAAAAGAGGAAAATTCTTTTACCATCTCTCAGGGCATTGGGGGGGGCGGCGCGGGATTTCCTGGCTCTGTGAAATTTTGTGTTATTTATAATCAGGCCTTTAAAAGGGGGGTGATTTCAATGTGATCCCCTAGAGGGCCATCGGTTTTCCACATGAAAAAAAAATTAACCTAAATTCAGTGCAGAAATAGAAATTTTCTTGTTTAACAGTTATGGCGGTCTTTAATATGTACTCATACTTAAAAAAAAATAAAGGCAGCAACAAAAATACACTAGGGTCCACTATGTTTTTAAAAACCTTTTCTTTAAATGTAAAAACAAATATCATGAAAAGTGATCAGAAAGGTGCCCCTTTCTAAACTGCAGAAATAATAATTTCAATTAATTTGGGGTCTTTGTAAAAAATGTAATGAGGTAGAAGTACATCATAAGCAATAATAGTTGTGGAAAATATTTGAAATTTTTAAAAATTGTGCATTGGGTTTAATGTAAAAAATGTCTAAATATTCTTGCCTGTAAAATAGAAATGTCATTTTCACCCTCTGAGGTCCAAAGAGGGCTAAATTCCTAGTAAAGGATCAAAAATAACATCATATTCATAATCACTGACCGTGAAATGGTCTAAATCAAACACTACTCGCTAATGTTTGAAATTTGTCATTTTTAACATTCTGTGAAAGGAACCTAGAGGGCTAGGACCACCGTTAAAGAATTAAATAAAAATATTATTATATTACTGATTAGCAACCTCAAAATAGCATTAATTGACACTCCACATGCCTATATTACCAATTCACATTTTTCCAAAGTTTTCTGAAAAAAAAGAGGGACCCCTCATATCCTATTGTAACAGGCAAGCACATTTGCACCTCTGTCATGCGTTTCTGCTTCTGTAAACTGATTCAATGATATTTTAGTTGACCAGGTCACTTTGCACTCAGAGAGTTGATGGAGGTGATTAAGGAGCAGAACCCTAACTCATGCAAATTTAGAATAAAAGCATTTTTCCAATTCCAATAAAAAGCATTGTGTTTGGTATGGGTTATCAAGAGTATTCACTCCTTCCAGTACAAACATGCTAGTTAATTAGAGTCAGCTATAGCTTATGGAAATTCTGAAACTTAATTGTCAGTTTTCAAGTTTACGTCCACCTTTTTATTCAGTGACACCGAAGTGTGGCTTACACAGTGAACTGACAGATGGCACTGCACAGATCTCAGCTCGCCACTAAAAACACACAGGCGTCACAACACACTGTCCAATCTGGTTCTGCTCTTAGGAGTGTGAGTAAAAGCATTTTATCAATTTTCCAAATTTAGGAAGCTGCTTCTGACTTCACCAGTATTTAGGAGAGCTTGTGATTTGTTCTGCCAGAAGATGGCATTCGGGCAGAGATCAAGATGCACTTCCAAGAAAAGGCAAAATGTTTTGGAAATGCTGGAGAACAACAAACTCAGAAAAAGATATTGATTTGACAGAGATGGAATAATGTTAGTAGCAAATCATTTACGTTACATGGTCACTATATCAATGTAGAGAAGCCAGGCGCTGTCAGACAAAGTTAAAGTGCTGGTAAGGTAATATGTTGAATGCATGTATCTTTGCAATAAAAATGATATGAGTATGTCTCAACAAACCATTTTTCAAATTTTACACCAAACATCAAATAGCCTTACAACATGTAAATTAATATGCAGATTCATACATTTCCTCATTACTCCACATGAGGCAATATTAGAGCAAGTTGCACTCAGGCAAACTGGAATTCACATGATGATCCTTATCTTATAACTGTAAGTATGAACAAGTACACATACATAAAATCACAAGCAATATCACTGTACCAACACACAGGTGGTCAGGTGTAAACTGTACTGTAGTAGCCAGCATGTTATCTTGAAGATGGATGATTGGCACCGAAATGTCTCATAAGTACACTAAGCTCTGAATTCCACAAACCCCTGGAACATTTGTGTTACATTTTACAAACCTGGGAAGGTTCAACAAGACAGGCGGAGACTTCCGTGGCATTAGATGAATAGAACCTCACAGAAAATAAGGGGTATCATGGGGCAGTGGAAGATGATCGGGACACTGGAAGAGTAAATGTGACTTTAGAAACAGTGCCATGGCTTGTTTTGGTATAACTGTTACTTTACAAGGCCATTTTTGGGTGCTGGAGAATCTTCTGAATGTATGGCTGTGGATCATCCATCCATCTATCCATTCTGTAAACCCACTTTATCTGTGACTAGAAATGCGTAGAAGCTGCAGCCTATCCCAGCAAGCACAGAGTGCAAGGCAGGAACAATCCCTGAAGCATTCATTGTTAAACAGACATGTCCGATTTTGGACTTTACTCTCATTAAGTGTGTGAGTCACTTTGCATCTCAGGCTGCTGTAAAATCGTAACATGTCCATTCTGAAATGCGGCTTCTTACTCCTCACTAGGAGTGGGAGTAGGATAATTCATAAATATGTCTCACAGCCTACCTTGGGGTAAGAAAAATGCTTATCTTAGTCCGACATTTAATGCAATTCCTAGGAGTAATTCTGAGACACTTGATAAATAAGGACCCTCAAATGCATGCATTCAACATATTTTAATTTGTTGAATTTGTTTTGATCAAGCATAACTAGTTTATTATTAGCAATCAGTTATTTCACTGTATTCATATGTGATCTATAGAAATATGTCAATGAATATGAGTGCTCTAATTTTTATGGAAAAATAACTGGACAACAGCTGCTGGTTGCTGTGACTGATGTGTTAACTAAATTGGTGCAGTTTACACAGCTTAATGCTGTACACTCTCTGCTTAGTGTAGTTTACTCAAAATGCAGCTGGAGAAAATAAATCTGCTGTGAATGTTACCACTTGGCAAGTGCTGTTATTTTTTTTTTTGCCATTTCTATTTCTCCCATGTTGACATCTGAACTAATTTAAACTTGGAAAGGAAAATAGAACAAAAAAGACCTAGAAAAACATTTTTTTAAATATGCAGTAAAGAGATAAAATATGGCCAAGGTGGTCGCAAAAAACACTGCTCTGCCCGCTTCTAAACTGGACATAGGAATGGCAGCATTATTGTGGGAGAGGCCAGTAAATAAGTGTGTTCACTGCTTATAAAGGGCTCATCACTCTGTACCTTCAGGCCTCAGTCCTGTCTCTGGGTTCACATCTCCCGCATACAGTTAGGTCCATAAATATTTGGACAGAGACAGCTTTTTTCTAATTTTGGTTCTGTACATTACCACAATGAATTTTAATTGAAACAACTCAGATGCAGTTGAAGTGCAGACATTCAGCTTTAATTCAGTGGGGTGAAAAAAAGATTGCATAAAAATGTGAGCCAACTAAAACATTTTTTTAACACAATCCCTTCATTTCAGGGGCTCAAAAGTAATTGGACAAATTAAATAACTGGAAATAAAATGTTCATTTCTAATACTTGGTTGAAAACCCTTTGCTGGTGGTGACAGCCTGAAGTCTTGAACTCATGGACATCACCAGATTCTGGGTTTCCTCCTCTTTAATGCTCTGCCAGGCCTTTACTGCAGCGGCTTTCAGTTGCTATTTGTTTGTGGGCCTTTCTGTCCGAAGTTTAGTCTTCAACAAGTGAAATGCATGCTCAATTGGGTTAAGATCAGGTGACTGACTTGGTCATTCAAGAATTTTCCACTTCTTTGCTTTAATAAGCTCCTGGGTTGCTTTGGCTGTATGTTTGGGGTCATTGTCCATCTGTATCATGAAATGCTGCCCAATCAATTTGACTGCATTTAGCTGGATTTGAGCAGACAGTGTGTCTCTGAACACCTCAGAATTCATTCGGCTGCTTCTGTCCTGTGTCACATCATCAATAAACACTAGTGTCCCAGTGCCACTGGCAGCCATGCACGCCCAGGCCATCACACTGCCTCCACCGTGTTTTACAGATGATGTGGTATGCTTTGGATAATGAGCTGTTCCACACCTTCTCCATACTTTTTTCTTGCCATCATTCTGATAGAGGTTGATCTTGGTTTCATCTGTCCAAAGAATGTTTTTCCCGAACTGTGCTGGCTTTTTTAGATGTTCTTTAGCAAAGTCCAATCTAGCCTTTCTATTCTTGAGGCTTATGAGTGGCTTGCACCTTGCAGTGCACCCTCTGTATTTACTTTCATGCAGTCTTCTCTTTATGGTAGACTTGGATATCGATCCGCCTACTCCCTGGAGAGTGTTGTTCACTTGGTTGGCTGTTGTGAAGGGGTTTCTTTTCACCATGGAAATGATTCTGAGATCATCCACCACTGTTGTCTTCCGTGGACGTCCAGGTCTTTTTGCGTTGCTGAGTTCACCAGTGCTTGCATACTTTCTCCGGATGTACCAAACTGTAGATTTTGCCACTCGTAATATTGTAGCAATTTCTCGGGTGGGTTTTTTCTGTTTTCGCAGCTTAAGGATGGCTTCTTTCACCTGCATGGAGAGCTCCTTTGACCGCATGTTGTCTGTTCACAGCAAAATCTTCCATATGCAAGCACCACACCTCAAATCAACTCCAGGCCTTTTATCTGCTTAATTGATAATGACATAACAATGGACTTGCCCACACCTGCCCATGAAATAGCCTTTGAGTCAATTGTCCAATTACTTTTGAGCCCCTGAAATGAAGGGATTGTGTTAAAAAAATGGTTTAGTTGACTCACATTTTTATGCAATTGTTTTGTTCACCCCACTGAATTAAAGCTGAAAGTCTGCACTTCAACTGCATCTGAGTTGTTTCATTTAAAATTCATTGTGGTAATGTACAGAACCAAAATTAGAAAAAAGTTGTCTCTGTCCAAATATTTATGGACCTAACTGTAGATGTACCATGCAGGTAGGAGCAGCAAATCAGTGAGCAGGTCCCATGTGGCATCCCAACAATGAGCACCTCAAAATGAGGGGCCAGTTTGACATGTCACCCCTTCAACTTTCTTCCAATAAAAAAAAGAAAAAGATGTGTTATCTTTATTTAAATACTATGGGGCTTTGCCCCCTGCTCGCTTCGCTCGCCAACCTCCGGGCCTATGCTACGCGCTAGCCTCTTTGCGGTTGTGCTTCTCGCGTATGTCTTTACTTTCATGGGAATTATTACATATGCATCAACGCAACGTATAACTACCTGTGATTGGATTTCGTTTCTTTTTCTCTATTAAATAAAATGACTTTTTCAAATGTTTGTCTCTAAGATTTGTTAATTGTCTTTGCAAAAGCTATTCTAACAGGAAACTGTTAATGTTTTAATACAAATGGCATATCAAGATCGCCTTTGTTGCCTAATGTTATCCACGGGAGATGTACTACATTACCTTTCTTAGATACATCCTTCTTTCTACAGTAATTCAGTAATTCTACAGTGGAAGACTGGACGGTGTTTATGGTTGTAGATATTCTTCGTGATATTGTAAGTTGTTGTTTTCATCTTCCGCATGATCATCACCAACTGTTTCAGCATAGTCTATTGATACGCATTTAACCAATTTGCTGTGCAACCGATCGACATTTTTGGATGCATTTAACCAATTTGCCATGTAACCAATTGACATTTTTGCCGTTAATTTATTTGTCCTCGTTTCTTGGTGCTAGGATTGCCCGTGTACTCATTTCTTCTGTTGATAACCCTTCGTGATGGAATTCTTCAATAAGATTTGGACATAATACATCCTCTTTAATTGGAAACTTAAAGTGAGGAAAATGTTAAAATTTATAAGAGCTGAGAGCGAAGGAAGTGTGTCTGGCAAAAGCATTCACACGAATGAGAGGTGAGAGGACCATGGTCTTGTTTGAAAATGTTTAAGAGGAAGGCGTGACTTGAACAAATCTCAAGGCAAAAGTTTTGTCTCGCGGGACTCTCTTCCAAAAAGTCTTGTCTCATTGAAGGATTTTTTACATAATAAAGAAAAACAAATTTATGTTGGTCAGTGCCACCAGATTGGGCCTAAATTCCAGCCTTGTAGTTGCATGTATGGAGTTTGCATGTTTGTTATCCATGAAGGTTTTCTCCAGGTGTGCCAGTTTTCTTCCACAAACCAAAAAAAAGGATGTGCCTATTAGTTTAATGGTGACTCCAAATTGATCCTGTGTTGCGTTCCTGCTTGTGCAAGTGCTGCTAGGATAAGCTCTGTTTCTCTGCAGTCCTAAACTTGGTGAGGCGAGTTTGAGAATGTGATCTTAAATTGACCCTCTGTGAGTGCAGGTGTGTGCCCTGCATTGGACTGGCTGCTCGTCCAGGTTTGTTAGTGCTCTAGTGCTCCGTGGTGCCAGAATAGAGTCCAAACAGGATGGATGGAATGATTAACTTATGTTGTGTTTTTCAAGAAAACTTGAGCCTCCCAAGTTGTTACCACTGCTGGGCGGATGTACCGTATACTTTCACAAACTTGTTTATGTTGCAGAGGACCCCTGCCTGCTTGAGCGCCTGACATAAAGCAGGTCAGACCGTTCTGCTTGGCTCACATGCACACGCGTACACACACACACACACACACACACACACACACACACACACACACA
>JANRMT010062798.1:14058043-14069463 GCA_026402145.1 Polypterus bichir lapradei
ACACACACACACACACACACACACACACACACACACACACACACACACAGAGGCAACAGAATAGACATTCAGCTGATGCCTCCTTGTGACTCAAGCTGTAGCTACACTCTTCAAACACTCCTGTATTTAAGGAGAACTGTGTTGTGTCTGAATGTGAATGAATTTAAAGGTTGCTGTCTGAATTGGCACACGGGTTAGTGGCAGCCCCCAGAACTTTATTTTAATTTAGAGCCATGAGATGAATCTTAGAGACTCAGTGGTAGAGGATAGCTTGCTGCCTTCCATATTTTGTCCTGATGAATGTCAGGTCTTTTCCTGCTTATGATTCCTAACCCTGTGGTTACCTACGGGAAGATTTTGATTATTTTTAGCTCTCCTTTACACCATAGGTTGGTCTGTTTATGCAACATTTGGGAAAGCACTTAAAATTTTGATCAGTCCTGCTACACTGGTGAAGAACTGAAATCTCTGAGTTTACTGTTATTTCCTATAGAGCCTTTCACATGAAAGCATTCACATTATTTTTATGTGTCTACATGACTGCGTGATGTTTTTTGTCAGTCATTCGAAATCAGTTCTGATTTTTCTATAGGTCTATACCTGCATTTCATGTTTTACATAAATTAAAGGGTGGTGAGGTGATGAGTGATGCAATATCAGGGGTTTGCATCCTGGCGCAAATATGTGAATTTTTCATGTTCTTCCTTTGTCTGAGCAGATCTTTCTCCTTGTAATCCTATGTAGTGTAACAGCAAAAGATAAAATCTCTAAACCCCTAGTTAGCAAGTTTAATCCCATCCTATGATAAACTGTATGAACTTCAGCAAGTTGCCTTACTCCTGTGTTAAAAAAAATGTTATAAATGTAGGCAATTAGTTTGTAGACCTAGACTTGGAAAAGTTATAAAGATTGCTATATAAATTATAAAGAAGTGCTATATAAATAATAATGGGTGTTTGTTAATTGGCGACCCAAATTTGGTTTAGTCTTGGTGTGTGTGTGTGTGGACACAGTGTTGGGCTGATATGCAAATGCCAGCAGGATGTGTATGCAAAGATAAACTGATGAAATACTGTTTCTAATTTTATAATTTTCAGAATGGAGGAAACTTTCACTCATATTTTTAGCTGTTTAATGGCACTGGTATAAAGCTATAATATTTTTCCCATTCATTTCTCACATCACAAACTGTATGGTATTGCTTGCTTTGGCGTAAGAGTTCTGTTTTGTTCTTATGGTCTAATCATATTGACGTTGTCTGACAACACGTGCTGTTTCTCCTTCTGATTCATATTTTGATGATTTTTTTTCTCCTCTTGCCATTAAGCCTTTGACCTGTGCAATATACTCTCTTGAGTGGATTCTTAGGACCACTATCCTAATAAATGGGTAGAGTGTCCTTTTGCTCTCAAAACAGCCTCAGTTGTTCATGGCATGGATTCCACAAGATGTTGGAAACATTCCTTTGAGATTCTGGTCCTTGTACATGACTGCATCACACAGTTTCAGTAATGTCAGGAAGCAAAGCTCCTGTTCTACCATGGCCAAAATCACCGACATTACATTTTTCCTCCATTCTGGTGTTTGATGTGAACACTAACTTAAAGACCTGACCTATGTTGGCATTATTTTAGGCATTGAGCTGCTGCCACATGATTGGCTGATTAGGTAATTGCATGCATAAACAGGTGTACAGGTGTTCTGAATATGTTGCTCAGTGAGTATATTTGTATTTTTGCATACAATTGAATTTATGTTTTAAATGCTTTTTGTGTTTGATCTTTACATTACTTTACCATTACATTACCATGCAGTAAAATAAAGAGCACTATTTAGAGGAAAACTGTTGTTTTCCTCCAAGAGTCAATTGGTGTAACACCCCTTCAGCATATCTTGTGTTTGAAGTAAATGATCACAGATGCTTAAGACTAAGGAGAGTTTTTTCACCTATCTTTTTAGGGCCTGCCACTGATAGTGTCTGTTTGGGAAAAAATAAAAATGTTTTAAGAACTAATCCTGTAGATTGCAATTGAGATGTGCAAAGACAACAACATCAAACGTTAAAATTTGTTTTATTTAGTAACCGCAATAGCTTTAAATTAATACAGTGAAAAAATAACACGCTAAAGAATCATCTTGACGTTGCTTGCAGCTTTAAATATGAGCTGTGTAACTTTTTAAACCACGAACAATTCACGACTGTAATACTGATTTACACCCGCGGGTAAGGCGTAAATCGTTTCCAGACGAACCTTCCAGTAAGAATGACTGCTCCTTTAAAATGTTTTAACTATGCAAAATCGAAAGGAAGGCATAAAAAAACTCCTAAGCTTTTGATCCTTTTATTAACCGTGCATCAATTATAACCTTGCAGCACCTGCTTTTTAACTTTTCGCGGAGTTCAAATTCATAATGACTGAAGATGCGCGGCTCTTGACTTTTAAAAAAAATAATTGAGTACTAAGGTCACGCCCTCATCCACATGCGCACAAAACCCAGCAACGGCAGAAGCGTCGATAGCAACTGGCAGTCACGACCTGGAAGATAACGTTATCAAGCTGACGGTCAAAACAATAAAAATACTTATTTCTCCATTACTGCAAATCGTAATGAAATAAAAGTAACAAAAATGTAAATAAACCTGAATGCAACAGGTGTAGAATAGAATGTATAAACAGAAGTGACAATTGACATTCATATATTGGTTTATGATTTAATCTCCGACTCTTCAGCCAAGTGACAAAGGTATTGCCACTTGATATATTTTCATTTTTATTTTATATATTATCCTACCTTAAGCACAGATGTTGTGTTTTGATTTTGAATGAGTTCTACTTGCATTGTATTTTGATAAACATGTTTTCTCTCTGTCAGCAGACCCCTTGATAGAGTGATATATGGAATATTTGCACCTGGATATTATTTTGATACACCATTGCTACATCCTCCCAGCCACGCAAGTTCACGCAGTTCATTAATCAACTCTCTTCTTATAAACATTCAGCCAGGCAAAGTTTATACCAGGCATTGAGGAAATGTCAGTAAATTATTCTAAAAACAGTAAATGTATTAAAAGCAGCTCATTTCTGGTATTGATTTGATGTTTTATTACATGGTAATAATAAGTCTACAGGAAATCAACACCCCCTTCCTGATGCCTGCAAGTTATCCTGCATCTCCTAGAATATTCCACCTTTTCTGCAATTTACACTTCCATTGTCTTGATAACAAAATTAGACAAATTATTTAATTATCTACATATTTTTATCCTTCAAAAGGAGTTCCAACCAAACATCTAATTACAGTGTAAGTCAATGTGATAGTTTTTGGGGGGCGGGGGCAGTCCTTGTCGCTTTCTAGGGTGACCACCCATACCAGTGCTTCCTGAAATCAGTTTTACTAACTTGAGATATTAGTAGCAATACAGATTACCCAAGGTGGACAGTATTTCACCACATCACTACAGTTTTTAAAATATTAATAAACTAAATATGAATAAACCACATCACTACAGTTTTTAAAATATGAATAAACTAAATATACTATAAATAGAAAGATGTAAAACGGTAAAACAAACATACAACACATTTATATATAAATATAAATGTTAACAACCCATACTATATAAGTGTTTTGACTGTATAGCCTGATGAAGACTTTGCTGCTGAAATGCTGCATCTTTTACCTTGTTTGCTTTTCAGCATGGAAATGACCTTTAACTTTCTCTCCTTTTCAGGTGCATGCTAATGCAGCCCTATACTAATAGTATGTAAATAATTTAAATATATTTTTTAATAAACCAAATGTATAGAACAAATTTGAATTGGATAGTTTGAAATGATTTGCTCCTAAGAAGCAAAGACAGACTGTAAAGGTCAATTCAGTCCATGTGAATGATGTGGCCCCTTAATAAACCCATAGCCACCAGGGCCCTCTAGTGGCCGCAGTTCTTACTCCAAAATCCTAACAGACTCGAAACATTGAAATGCACTTCATGTCACAATATTTATTTATTTTATTTTGTCTAAAATATTCATTCATGAACAACTGAATAAACAAGTTAAAAAATATATGCATGGCTCAATACTCAGGTGCATTTCCGGACTAAGTTAACTGAGATAAAAACTGGAGCATTTCACATTTTTTAGTTAACTTCATCCAAGAATAAATGATCACATTGTTTTTAAGTATTTTTGTAAACATTCATATTAAAAAAATAATAGCTGTAATATAATGCAATTACATGTGTTGGTAGACTATTTTAAATGACCTGCTTATTAACAGCACTTTTTAATGATCTGGCTTTTTTTGTGGTGGCAGCTCCTTTTCTATGGAATGGCTTTCCTTTTCATATTAGGTCTGCCCTACCACTGGCCATTTTTAAATCATCATTAAAGTCTTATCTTTCCTTGCTGGCATTTGACCCTGCAAAAAGTTGACAGTATGTTTGTTTATGATGGCTCATGCACGTTCATGATTATAAATATGTGTGCATGGGTGTGGGTGTTTTGAGTTTGTCTTTTATGTAATGGTTGGTTAGGTTTCCAGTTCAGTGATGTATGTGTGTATATATATATTTTAATCTGATTCTTTTACCCTTTTTTGTACAGCATTTTAGTTCAGTTTCGGCTATTGTAAATGTGTTTTATAAATAAAGTTTGACTTGACTTGAGCTTGACTTGTATTTAAAAAAGTTAGTGTGGTGACTTCAATAGTTGTCATGCACAGCAGCTTCCAATTCAAGTAATGCAGAATTGGCATTGATTGGTACATGTTAGTGGTGGGTAGTCTGTGACTAAAAATCAATATCAATATGAAAGGAGAAAAGCAACTAAAATAAGTTCCTTAACTAGCCATTAATTTTAGTTAAAACACATAACATATTATTAATAACTTGGAAAGGAGCTGATGTTTTGTATAACAAGAATGTGAAAGGTGACAGTTAAAGATTTGAATTCCAGTGTGAACATACACAGAAGTAAAAGTGGCTCTTCAGGTACGAAAAAACTAACCCTGGCTAAGTCTGTTAGAACATTAGAAAAATCCAGACGAGAACAGGCCATTCAGCTCAACAAAGCTCACCAGTCCTATCCACTTAATTCTTCTAAAATAACATTGAATTTTGAAGGAGTCCTACTCTTTACCATACTAGTTAGTCGCCTATTCCATGTGTCTGTTATTCTCTATGTGAAGAAAAACTTGCTAATGTTTGCATGAAATTTGCCCTTAACAAGTTTCCAATTGTGTCGCCGTGTTCATGATGAACTCATTTTAAAGTCACCGCCTCGAACCACTGGACTAATTCCTTTCATAATTTTAAACACTTCAAGTTGTTTTGTGCAGATGGACAGACAGGGCTATCACAATACATTATATTTGAACTCACCTAATAGAGGGAAAATAAACATAAAAGAGTCTTCTTAATTATTATTATTTAAAAAGATGAGTTACCTGGTGTTGCCTAGATGATAACATGGAAATGTGGAAAGGTAAAAAGTAGTTATAAGTGAAATATTACCAAACTGTATTACTCTTAAGCTTGGTGTATTTTGTACATAACTATTATTAGTACTGCGGATCTTTCAATGAGATGTTCTTGGTTTTTTTCGGTCTGGTGTAAACAACACCAAATACTGTAACTCTGGAGAAAATATGGCCCCACCAAGGGTGTCCCGGGACCCTGACACAAATAGTGAGGAAATGCTTGATTAAACAAAATGTTAAATGGACAGGAATTGATGAACCACCATGAATATAATTAAATGTATTTATTTATTTATTTTAAAAATATGTGGACATGTCAATATTTGGTCTTCATTTAAACAGTATGTTTATAAAGGTGATATAATATTCCAGACATCATGCCACATTTATACCTTGTAGCCCACTGTATGATTGAAAATAAGAAAGTCTACTTGCCATTTTCAGACTGTAGTTCTCTTTCTTGACTTTGTCCAGGGATTATTTCCCAGCATTAGTCTAAATAAAAGGAAAAAAAAATATTTTATTTGCACCAAATATGATCAGTGATCCCATTTTGTTCTGAGATTTGAATCAGCTCTGACCCCAAGCTGCCTACCTGGGTTGCCAAGGCCCAAAGATAGACGTTCAAACTCCAACTTATGGTGAGAATTAACTGTGTGCCAAATTTCATGTCTAAGACCCTCAGTCCAGACTGTTTCTCTTCTTGCACCCAGTGCTGCTAGGTTAGGGGCCTGACCCTACAAACCTGAATTGGATATAGCAGGTTTGAGAATTATTCAGTGACACAAAGTAGACGTGTCACATAAAAATATAAGGTCTGTAAATTCTGATAAGTCCAGAAAATAATTCAGGATGACCCAAATGCTCTAAGCAAACAGCAGTGTAGCTGCCAAATACAGTACATTAAATAAGTGTGTCTTAAACCACAAATATAAATGTTCCTGGATATTCAGACAAACATGGCTTTTACATTTTTTATGGTTATAGAGTTTTTCGTGTATTATGCTCTGGGATTTTTTAAGTGTAATTTTCTAAGCATTAAATAATTATTTTAGTTTGTTGCAGTTCCTTTAGTTTATTTCAAAACTTGGAGAGATTCAGCAAAGCCAGAAGACTTGAATAAGCCATTATGGAGTCCATCATGCACATCTCTTGTTAATCATAAAATTGTTAAACAGAAAACAGAGTATTTAATTATAAATGTCAAGAGAATTCCAAGATTTGAAAAAGCCACATCATAACCCCTGTAAAATGAGAAAATACTCATCCTGCTATTATATTCTGTCCAAACTGGCCACGTAAAGCAAAAATGCAATTATTAATTACTATTGGGGAAATGAAAGTAATGCAAAACAGATTTCCACGGAAAGATTCTTGAAACAAGCATCCCATCTGTTTGATATATATGGAATCCTTTAAGATGTAAAAGAAAACTGGAAGAACTAACGGCTCAGGTCTGAATAGGAAAGGCGATGCAAAAGCTATAGATTTTTTTGTTTTTTTAATATCATTACCTGTTTTCTTTGCAGATTTGCTTGTGGTTATAAACAATAAACTAATTAAATATCAGAGAGAGTAAATGATCTTAAATGAGCCTCAAATGTCCTTGTGCAGCTAGAGTTTTTTTTAAATATAATTACCTTTGCTTTACAGATTTACTTGTGGTTATAAGCAATAAATGAATTAATTAAATATGAGAGAGTCATCTTCTTCTTTCAGCTGCTCCTATTAGGGTCACCATAGTGGATCATCTTTTTTCATATTTTCATGATCTCTTTCTGTTACACCGATCACCTTCATGTCCTCTCTCACCACATCAATAAACCTTCTTTTAGCATCCTTCTCCCAATATACTCAGCGTCTCTCCTCTGCACATGTGCAAACACAATCTTGCCTCTCTGACTTTGTCTCCAAACCGTCCAACCTGAGCTGACCCCCTGATATACTCATTTCTAATCCTGTCCATCCTCGTCACACCCATTGCAAATCTTAACATCTTTAACTCTGCCACCTCCAGTTCTGTCTCCAGTTTTTTGGCCAGTGCCACCGTCTCTAACCCATATAACATAGCTGGTCTCACTACCATCCTGTCAACCTTCCCTTTCTCTCATGCTGGTACCTGTCAGTCACAAATCACTCCTCACACTATTCTCCATCCACTCCACCCTGCCTAGTAAACCTAAGTAAATTTGGTAAATGTCCATTATTCTAGTTGTCAGCCTTTAACGGTAGAGTAATATCAAAAGTAATCAAAATCATGATGATGCTGCAGCCATTCATACTCAGACTGACTGTTCTGCTCTTACAATTTGGCCACTTGTGTCTCTGTGTGTGTGTTTGCTGGTGTAGCACAGCCTTTGTCTGTGGACTTAGGGCCAGCCGCACTCATTTTGACCATAACATTTTAAAGTACTGCTCTTGTGGTCACCAGCAACCACACTGCCTTTTGGTATAGAATATTGAACAAAAACCCTATACCTTATTTTTACTTCCCTTACAGTATATACAGTATGTTATGATTTTTGGGGATTTTTATACATGCAAATGTTAGTTTAGCATGAATTTTGTTTAGTTGTTAATTATTATGGTTAAACTGTTATGCTTTTGAGTCATCATTTTTTATTTTAGGTTATTCACTTGGGCAACACTGTTTTGTGTGGTTTTGTATGGCCATGGCCATGTTGATACCAGTCTCTACGTCTGTCATGTGTGTTCTGTAATTGCTCCCCACCTATATAAGGTCAGAGTTGAAGTAACAGGCAGGCAATGGGGACAGGCAAATAAAAGGACCAGGAGGTGAAATTGTAATGCATAAATGGCAGGGGTTAAAACTAAATAAGCAAGCAATTATGTCAGAGAGCCCAATGTGTAAAACAAACCTAAAGTCAGTAATCCTTAGTGAAAGTGTTTTATCAAAGCTTACATTTGCATATTGCTTTGATTTTTGTTATTCACAAACTTGGATGGTTGCAAGTATTGCATCTCCTTCCTTAAATAGTAATGGCTGACACAAATTGTGGTGCTTTACTGTTACTTTTTCAAAATAATTTACACCATACTAGTGCTATCTGTCAGAGACAGGTTGAAATCTAAGTAATCCGTGTAGACCTCAGCATTAATATTTGCAGTGCATCATCTGTTGGAATGTATTTTAATGCTTTCACAGATAAAATACATTGCATTTGTCTTTCCAACAGATGGTGCATCACAAACATTTGTTGAAATAAAAGCATTTCTTTAATCTGTTGAAATGACAGAGACAAGGCAAACTGGAATGTAGACACAAATACGCAAACATACACATTTTTTTTCAATTAGTTTACATGATTTAATAATAATAATAATACATTTTATTTATACAAGGTGCCTTTCTGAGAACTCAAGGACACCGAACAAACAATAAATAAATAAATAAAAAGACACATTATAAACAACTTAAAACATCAGAAAATAACAGAAGATATAAAATTAAAACCAAACAAAGACACTGTAATCATAAAGAAAAAGCCACTTTAAACAGATGCGTTTTAAGTTTACATTTAAAGGTTGAAAATGATTCGATATTTCTGAGCTCAGTAGGTAATGAATTCCAGAGCTTGAGAGCAGAACAGCTGAATGCTCTGCTCCCCATGGAGGTTAGACAGGCGAGAGGGACGGTCAGGTGGATGGAGGAAGAGGATCTAAGGTTTACGGGAGGGAATGGCAACATGAAGGTCAGACAGATATGGAGGGGCGAGGTTATGAATGACCTTAAATGTTAAATTAAATGTTATGCCAGTGAAGCTGCTGCAAGACCGGAGTAATATGGTGAATAGATGAGGTTCGAGTAATGATGCGAGCTGCAGATTTAGGTATCTTCCAACACAAGTTTGTATCTATAGACACTAATGCTCAAAAAACTGATAACTCATTCCAGATGTATCTTAGTCCAGTTATTTAGTTTATACGTCTTTTAAATTTTCAGATTTTATTATCATACAACATCGAATCATGGTGGATTAAGGTTCCCTTTTTTGACATTGATAAACATGCTTTTTAATATTAAAGTAAAAACAGGCTACCAAAGAATATACATTAACTACAAGTAAAGACACAATAATTATTCACAAAATTATTCATCCACGTGAAGTCACTATTTAGTGGATGAAACATTTTGGCAGCCATTATGGCTTTGAGTCTGTAGGGACACGTCTCTGCCAGCTTTGTACATCTGGACACTGCATTTATTTTGCAGTAACCACAAGGTGGTACAACTGAACCCTAAATCACAGACACAATAATGCCCAAGCTCAATTCTGGGTTCAACTAAAAGATTTTTATTTACCTCCAAAACCCTTCTTACAGAATCACTAGCCACAATACACATATATAAATCTTCTCCTTCCATCCACCATAGAGAGTTACCCTCTGCCTCCTAACTCTGACTCAAATAAGCGAGTCTGCAGGCTTTCTTTTAAATCTGTCCTGGGATCTGCTTTCATCTTAGGGCACTTCTGAGGAAATCAGGACAGTCCTCCCTCAGCTGCTCCCTCTGGTGGTACCCAAAGATCCCAAAAAGACTGTGTTTCAGGACTCCAGTTCCCAGGACACTCTGTGGGTGTGCTAATAAGGTTTAGCCCCGAGGAAAACTGGCACCTGTCATGTAGAAGAGTGAATTGCTCCTGGTATACTCATTTTCCCAGTCCATCTATTATGGCCTCCTCTCCAGGCAAGAAACCATTCTTTATCCTGGCCAGGGTGCCTGTCCTTCCTCAATGACACCTATATATACAGTGTATATATGTATATATACTGTATATATACAGTAAAACCTCAATTATCCATCGTGGGGTGGGACCAAGGCCATGACGGATAAGAGAAAAGACGGATAATAGAACAGCTTCTTTAAAAATGATAAACTGTAATTTAGCAAATAGTCATTATTTATTTACAAAATATAATATTGTACTGACCACTGTAATACGGAAACACAACTCGGAGGTACTGGAGTTTTCTACGTTTTACTTGGAGTCTTCCTCCATAATAAATGGTGCACTGTGTTATACTCCATTATCTGGGTTACAGAGCACACCTCTAAAACAATAAAAGAAAGCTTTCCTTAGCAATCAGTTTATCTCCTGCCACTCACTTTCTGTCTTTTTTTATACCATAAACACTCCTGCTTATTGTCTCCTAACTCCCTACTCAAAACTTCCTTACACCGCACCTTCCTTTTTCTCCTAACTTCTTCTGTCACACATCTACTAAGAGGCATGTCCTTTAGCCCTTCAGCCAATCCCATAACTTGCACACCATTCATTCCAACCTTTCTGCTCCCACACAACACATCACAACCTGCCTGCACGTCACAGTATATTAACAGAATATAACACAATTTAAAAAGAAAATTACAATACAGGAGAACACTAACATTAATACATTAGCATTACTGTCAGTAGTTTCCATTTTCAACACGTTTTTCAATTTTGTCGGCATCACGCTTTATATCGTTCACTGTTGTTCTTCCTAATCTGTGAATTGAAGCAATACTTGAAGCACTTTTGCCATTTTGTAAACGTTTAATGGTTTCATTTTTTGTGACAGTTCCAACACTACATGCTTATTATGTTTATTAGCCATAGCAATGTATAGTAGATATATAGTAGATTATAATAAAAGGGAAAAGCTATGAAATGTTATTAAAACTGAAGGTACATAACTACTAACACTGTGATTTCAAAATGCGGCCTGACATGTGGTGCTTGGGTAAAATACTACACACTAGCAGAAGGGAGAGTTGTTCCAATGTTCATAACTCTGTGTACTGTATGGATCTTCCGTGCACCTTTTTTCTTTTTTTTTTGGGGTCCTGAACTCTGATGTTTAACAGAGATTGACAGTTCATCAAGGATCAATTTTTTACTGTGTGTGTGTATATATATATATATATATATATA
>JANRMT010062798.1:14069863-14082712 GCA_026402145.1 Polypterus bichir lapradei
CTCAGTTTATCAGCAAAGTGCGTATTTGGGAACACCGTAGTGACGACTTGGTTCAACATTACTTGGCAACAGGGAAAGTGGGGCAAGTTGCACTGGTGCATTTGTGTCTCCCATAAAAGCAGCTTCACTTGAAATCACTTTGTGATTGTGCACGGGTAAAAACGTCCGCTGAAGTGTCAGATTCTTATTTAATTCTTCTGCTTTCTGTATCTTCTGCATTGCATTCAGGTCTTTCAGGTTATCTTGATGTTTTGTCTCATTGTGCCGTCTTAGATTAAATTCTGTAATTACACCCACATTAGCTCCACAAATGAGACACACGGGTTTACCGGCAATGTCAGTAAACATATACTCAGTCTCCCATCGGTTTTTAAAGGCTCTATGTTCAGAATCACCTTTTCTCTTCGGCATCGTGTGGGCTAGCTTCGCAATAACTTGCAACTTCATAAGCTAGACTTGATTAACGCGGTAAGTGTTCGGCAAGGCAGCTGAAGCGCTGCATTATGGGATCTGTAGTTTATTGTGTTACCAGCGCTTCATATACCCGGGCCATTAATAACAATAATACAGTATATAAAATGATCTCGCGGGCCGGATATAATTACACGCCGGGCCGGATGTGGCCCGTGGCCCTTGAGTTTGACACATATGGACTAAATAGAACTTGAAAAGATATATTTTTTCGTACATCGAGCCCGCGTGCTATTGTGGTTTTGCCTGCATGCCTCAATAAGTCACCCTCCCCTCGCTCTTACTTTTTTACCGTTCATCTAGTATGGCTTTACCAAAACAATCATTGATTGCGAATGAAGTATTCATTATTCGAGTATGTAGATCGGGGTATATATATACATATATATATACCCGCGTATCGCAGCGGAGACGTAGTGTGTTAAAGAAGCTATGAAAAAGATTCGTTTCTTACTGCATCAATAAACAGCTCGTCTTCTTCTTTATCTGAGACCTGACACACTGCATGCACGGGTTTTTTTTTAACACTGTCTTCCTTTAGCGGGACATTCACTTTTTCCACCGTGTGCTTTGTTTCTGCAGTAGCTGCAGTTATGAATAATATGCTTGTATGTATCAGACGCTTCATATTTTTTTGCTGCTTTTTCAATTGTGTAATTCGGTTTTTGTTCAGCGCTCTTTGGAACTGTTGCTTTTTGTCTGTGCACTGCGTCAGTTCACGTGAGCCGCTCGGTGTACATGCATCGAAGTTTCCCAGCTGTGCTGGTGCCATGTCATGCTATGTCCATGGCTGTATCTAATGTTACCGAAGTCCCGGCACTTAAAACTTTCTCTCGCAGTTTCGCGGAGTTTGTACCAAACACCACCCTGACCATCTCATCTTCCTCTGCATAAGCACAGTCCTTCACCCGTGAATATTTACCCGTGGCAGTGTTTCTATTATATGGGCAGGCACTAAATTACAAACGCTAGCGGCAGCCTGTCTATGAACTTAATTTAAAGTTTAGGTTTACATCGTGCTTTGTTTCCGAAGTAGCAGAACTCATGAATATGGTTGTATATGTCACTCGCTCGCTTCTTATTGTTTCGCTGCCTTCTCAATTATATAATGCATGTTTTCTTCAGCGCTTTTTGGGCCTCTTCCTGGTTTTCTACCTACTGCGTGATTACGTGGGAGGCGTGATGATGTCACACGAAACTCCACCCCCACGGGTTTCACGCTCATCTCCATTACAGTAAATGGAGAAAAACAGCTTCCAGTTATGACCATTACGCGTAGAATTTCGAAATGAAACCTGCCCAACTTTTGTAAGGAAGCTGTAAGGAATAAGCCTGCCAAATTTCAGCCTTCTACCTACAAGGGAAGTTGGAGAATTAGTGATGAGTCAGTCAGTCAGTCAGTCAGTCAGTCAGTGAGTCAGTGAGTGAGTGAGTGAGGGCTTTGCCATTTATTAGTATAGATATATATATAGTGAAAGGAAGCACAAGATACAAGCATAAAGGTTTGGGGATTTGCCCCGTATACTGAAACAAAAATAAGGTCTTTCTTTTCAGACATAAAAAATCTCAAAATCATAAGACAAAGATGGCGGGTTTGGGGGGACAATATAACGGGATGGACCGGAAATCAGACATGATGGTTGCTGGGAAGGCGTGATGGATTGTGGGAGGTTGACGTCATCTTTGGGGGACCAGAGGGAAGAAAGGAACCCAGAAGTAGAGACCGTTGTGTGTTCTGGGTTTTACGGCGATGCTGCTTCGTCTTTTCTACAGGAGAAAGGAGAGAGAGGTTAGTACGCTGTCTTTGTACCCCGGCCGGGTTTATTGCGGTGCGCGTCGGGTCTTTTAACTGCTCCCGATGCGCTTGTGCGTGACAATATATATATATATATATATATATTTGCCGGCCCTCACCCCCAGGCCGCCAGGAGGAGCTCTCCCGACAGCATGGAAGTGCCCCGAGTTCCAGCAGGGCCTCATGGACTTTGTAGTTTTTATACACAGCCCTGCTGGATACCTTGGGGACCACAAGGAGTCGCTGTAGCGAGGCTCGTAGACTCTTATGTGCCCTATAACCTGGAAGTGCGTCCTGGTCACATGAACGGGAGGAATGACGTACTTCCAGGTTGAAAAGAGAGACTTTTACCCTGACCCGGAAGTGGTAAGGACTTGTGGACTATGGGGCAGGAGCACCTCCGGGTCATGGTGTATTAAAGGACTCTGGGAAAGCCCAGACACTCAGCTGAGTTGGGAGGCAGGGTGGCTAAGCGTCTGGGACAGGAGGATTGTTATTGGCTTATTGTTTATTGAGTTTTATGGAGAGGAGCGTGCTTTGTGCACATTATTATTATAATAAATAATAATTGGACTTTTTATCTGGTGTCTGACGAGTGGTCTGAGGGTACAAGGGTGCAAGCAAACCCTAATCTGTCACAAAATATATATATATATATATATATATATATACACACACTGGAAAACCTTGTTTATTGCAAGAATTTGGTTGTTTTATCTTGCAGACAGAAAGTTCTTCCATAGCATCTCACTGTTGAGTCCAGACATAAGACGGCAAGTTGAGAAGTAGCTGATTAGTGAGTTTATTTTAGGGTTTCTTGAAGACTTTTAATGTGATTTGGAACTGGAGAACTCAAAATGAAAAAACTTCATTGCAAATTGCTTTTATTATTTAAGGGAATTGGAAACTAATGTTATATAATTTCTATCTTTGATCATTTTTGTTATTGTAATTATTCCTGCACTCATGGTATTACAGACTTCCTAGTTTCACTTTCATGTTACAATAATTTTAGAATTCTTGTGGATTTATAAGCTATATTCGATTATTTATTGTGTAGTGTTTGTCCAGCAGCGCTATGGCATGGCTGTTTCCATTTGGTGTTGCTGGATGCCAAATTGTGATGGTGAGTTGCTTGGAGGCAGTTACTCAAACTCACGCCGGGTGACGTCCCTTCTGCAAAAGTACAGTATAAAACCTGGCACTGCAGTAGAGGCAGTTGTTTAAGATTTTGTATTTCCTCTAACATTGACTCATGGTGTTAGTGTGAATACTTTTTGAATTTGAGCTAACTAACTTTTGAATGACTTGAGCTTTCCTGTCGTGTATTTTTTTTTTTTGTCATTCTTATGTGCCCTTAGACTTTGATTTAGTGTTCTTGTCCTGTCCTTCTGTCTTTTCATTGTCTGCTTCTACCAGAAGCAATGTTGCAATCTTGTACTGTTCATTTTATATATTACTATGGCCATGAAGTAGTGAATACAACAATGGTTAGATTAGATTAAACTTTATTAACCCCATGGGGAAATTAAGATGTATTCAGCAGCAGAAACATGAAAAAAGGATTCAGACTTACAAGACAAATAACACAGCCAATAAATCAGTCAATCAATCAATCAATCTGTAAGTAAGTAAATATAAATAAGTATATGTATATTGTGCAGATATTTCAAAATGAACATAATGAGAGCTCCAGGAGGAAGCATTGAATTGCCTGATAGCAGTGGGCAAAAGCGACCCCCCCAGAGGTGCTTTTTAGCACATCGTCTTGTGTCCTGTGACATTTAGGAATCCTGCCCTTGTGGCACAGTAATGATGGCTTTCACTTTATTGTTTATCCTCTCTTTATCTGTGTGCTCTTTCCTCAGGTCTGTCTCAGCATTTAGTGTCGGATTACAAGCAAACAGTAAATCTCCTGGAGGAAGGGATAGCAAACAGGTGAGTGATAATGGTCAGGAATTATTTTAAATAATTCTGCACTTCTTGTTTATTTTTGACCAATATTATGTGTTGAGTTTTTTTTTTAATATTTTTATCACTATTTCAATGATGTAATCCCAACACCATTCTGTGTTTTATGTTTTCATTGGTGCTGCCATTTTGTGTGTATGGGCAGAATGATCAGGGGTAGTTGCTAGGCATATAACATATGTGCCATCCAAGCCATGACATCTTGACACCAATAAGATATAAGATGGCTGCTTGTGTTCATCTTTGGTACAAAAAAGGAAAGACATTTGCAAAAGACTGAATGCTCAGAGAGTAATAGAAAAATTCAAACCAACACAGATGACTGGTGTATTATTCCGGCTTTGACTTTGCCCACCAAAATTTTGGTGAATGAATTAATGACTCAGTTAGAAGCAACCCTTATTTTAGACAATGAATATTCTTGTTTTTTTCTCTTGTCACAACAAAATCTGGCCCATTAGACATTTATTATTTCCTACTCTCACGTAATTAATAATAACCCCACACTCAGAGTGGACTAGCATGCAGAAAAAGCCTGTTCTTATTCCACTCTCACAAAGCTGTCCAATTTACTGTTTTTTGGTCAAGATGGAATTTCAGCTTAGCACTGGTACAAGATTTCCAGAATCAGATGCAAAGTGCAATCCCTCTGCATTTGAAAATGAAGAAACCCAAACCAATCTGCCCATCGATAGAACTGGAACTTCTATGCAAAGATAAAGACAGACATTCATCAAAAAATGCAATCAGTATTGTGTAATTTTTGCATTTTTGTCAGGATCTTATCAACCCCCATAGTATTGCCACTTCACAATCAATGAGATGATCACAGTCTTGGACAAGTACCAATCCTTGCTGATTCTGATGATTATTTGCCAAGATAGTTTTCTCAATATGCACCTTCTACTTCTCAGTGGTATCCCCAGTTAATTTATACATTTC
Source organism: Polypterus bichir lapradei (assembly GCA_026402145.1). Lineage (NCBI taxonomy): Eukaryota > Metazoa > Chordata > Cladistia > Polypteriformes > Polypteridae > Polypterus > Polypterus bichir. The sequence continues at coordinate 14,075,043 of JANRMT010062798.1, forward strand.
CTTGCTGTGAAAAGCAGAGAAAAGTTTTTACCCTACTACTTAGTAAATCATTGATAATATTGCCAGAAATTTTGAGACCTCTAGAATGCCATTCTTGATGGTCTTTGAGACTACTCTCTGCCCAATGTTTTTTTCTTTTTTTGTCTACTGCTGTCTTTTATCACCAGCTGATATCTGATTTGAAGATCATTCTGCTCCACTAATGCAGCCCTAAGTATGGTCCATTCACAGCCCAAGTCCAAGAAAATTTGAGATAATTATCTCCAAATTGAGACTAATCTCTTCCCAAATGCTGACATTTTTGCAGGTCCTAAGAGGCCCTCGTTACTTGTTTGGTTCTAGTGGATTTTTACCATTATGTAATGTTGGAATAGATTAAATGCCGCACAGAATTTTACAGCTATGTTCTTGAAGGTGTTTTAACTGTAAGGAGTTACCACTTGGCAATGAGCACTACAAACATGGAATAACCTGGTAGTGCAACCAAAGACAATGACATACTTGCCCTCAAGAAAGATTTTAGGAGACCCTCTTCCAGGCCTAAAAATAATTGTTGGCAGCAAGAGTCAGGTGACACAAGTAACCAGCCAGGAGAAGGTACCTGGCATTGCCATGTATGGTCACCATTCACAATCTGGTGAAATGCATGTGTGAGCCAAACCCAAAAAGCCATTGTTGGAAACAGAAACTCACATCTGACACAAGAAACAAAATTAAATCGTTTGTAGACATTTACAGTAAGATAAAGCCTGTTAATTATAATCCTCTTTGTAAACATCCTCATAAAGTTCTAGTTTTGTTTTTCTAAACATGTGGCACAGATAAAATAATGAATAATCTTCCCCTTTGTCCTGTGGTCCAGTTTGTGTGGCAAATGCTTTCTAAACTCAAGATTGTATTCCCTTTTGGGAATCTTGTCAAAACTACAAGGATGGGAAAGGCCCAATTTTCAAAGGATGGGCTGAAATGTTGATGTACTGCCATTTTAAGGATTTGGGGAAAAGCAAATAACCAATTATCACTGATGATAGGGAGAGGGAGCAACTGGAAGACTTGTTTAAAAGATGAGTGTTAATTCTTTTTATTGGCAACTGACATTGGCAGGTTTAGTGGTAGATTCTGCAAAAGCAAGAGAATTTAACATCAAGACAGTATTTTAAAAAGTGCTCTTTGGATAGATGAGATTTATAAATCACATAAGCTAATATGCGTTGAAAAGGGTGTTTAAATCAATTAAGTACTAAACTTCTTTTTCTGCTCCCACCACCCCAACTAATCTGCCCTTTCAGAAACTGAAAAAGTTAAAGGCTAATGAAGATTGCTGTAAAATCAAAGTGAACAAAAGTAAAAAATAAGAGTATAAAAGTGATAATGAAAAAATGCTTATTCATAGTAAACATGGCAGTTTTTAAACCTGCAATAAAATATTTCCTCTCTACGATAAGAAGGGCCATTCCCTGATTGTTAATACTAACCTGTACATTGTATAGTAGAAAGTTTAAAATGTTCTTTACACTGATTAGCTTTTTTGTCTCTGCCTGTTTCATTGTGTTTGACATGTAATATTTTTTGTTTTGTTTACCATGGTCATGTGTCTCTGTTATAGAATGACGGCTGCCACCCACGTCCATGATGCCAGTAGCCGCTCTCATGCCATATTCACCATCCAGTACACTCAGGTCAGCTTCACTGGGCTCACAGTGGGGCAGGGGTCAATATCCTTTTCTACTTGGATGCGGTTATGATATGCATTTGCAACCTGGAGAAAGATCTTTAGGTGTTTTGGTTTGTGTGTTTAGGAAAATGTAGGTGTGTGAGCCAGAAGCTATGTATTTTTTAACACTAGAATCCCTGAACCCTGTGAAAATATTCGTAATGCTGGGCTGCCTTAAATTCCTTCACACCTCCTCATCAGCGTCTTTGTTTTGCAAACATGTCACTCAGCACTAGCAACAGCCAGCCTGCTATCCCATCCCATACCGAGGGAGCTGAAGTCGGACAGAAAATTGTCACAGCTGAAGTCTATCTATCTGGGAATGCGGTGTGTGGAATTGTATAAGGTAAATAATATATTGTTATTTGGAATACATACATTTCATTTGTGTTCCGTGTCTACAACAGTCTCTGTAAATGTAGAATGGCAGGAAATGTGAGGCAAGAAATGTTGAACACATAAATGAAACAGAAACATTTTTGATATGCTTGATATTTGTGTTTCAGTTTTTACACATTTACAGCAACATGTAAATTGAACAATTTATTTTTCTTCGGTTTTATTCTTGAATAAAAGCACACTTCTTTTGTATACCTTTTGTGAAAGTGTTTGATAATTGGACTTCAGTCTTCACACATTATACACTTGACATCAACATTTTGTCATTATTACTATACCATATGAAAATAATTCTGTTTTAGTTGCCTTGCAAGAAATATCATCTTACGTTTACTTGGATCGTTGTAGACAAGGAATACACATGAAAATTATGTATTTCAGATCACAATATTATTTTCCTATACAATTCCAGACACTTCACTCCCAGATAAAGAGACTTCGGCTGTCAGAATTTTGTATCTGACTTCAGCTGCCTTGGTCGGGGATGGGATGGGACAGTTACAAATTAAACACCTCAGACAAGATTAAAGTGCACATGCAGAATTTCTTTTAAGGGGATTTGCATACATTTCAGTCACACCATGTAGAAATGACAACACTTTTTCGACACAGTGCCCCCATTTCAGGACGCCATAATACTTGGGGTTATTGCCGTCACAGGTGTTGGTGATTCTTCTGGTCTGTTTCATTGCTTCATAAAATACTTCAGCTTGCTTCCACCCTTTGGAGTCTGTAGTTACCATTGTTCAACAAGAGTACAAGATCTGTGTCAATAAAAGTCAAAGAAACCATAATGAGGCTGACAAGCAAGAATAAAACCACCAGAGACAACAATAGAGCCTTAGGATTACTTAAGTCAACTGCCTGGAATATTATGAAGAAGAAAGAACACACCAGTGAGCTCAATAATTGCAAAGGGACTGGTAGGCCAAGGAAAACCTCCACTGCTGATAACAGAAGAATCCTCACTTTGGTCAAGAAAAAGCTCCAAACACCTGCCTAACAGATCTGAAACAGTTTTCAGTAGGTAGAAGAGGATGTGTCAGAGACAACTTTATTTTTTTCTCCAGCCGTCTGGAGTTTTTTTTTTTGTTTTTTCTGTCCACCCTGGCCATCGGACCTTACTCCTTTTCTATGTTAACTAATGTTGTCTTATTTTAATTTCTTATTTTGTCTTTTATTTTTCTTTTCTTCATTATTTAAAGCACTTTGAGCTACTTTTGTATGAAAATGTGCTATATAAATGAATGTTGTTGTTGTTGACTATCTGCAGAAGACTTCATGAACAGAAATGCAGAGGCCACATGACAAGATATAAACCATTAGTTAGCCATAACAACAGGATGGCCATATTACAGTTTGGGAAAAGTGACTTGAAAGAGCCTGCAGAATTCTGGAAAAGGTCTTGTGGACAGATGAGACAAAGATGTACCTCATCAGAATGATGGTGAGAGCAAAGTGTGGAGACCAAAAGGAACTACCCAAGGTCCAAAACAGACCACCTCATCTGTAAAACATGGCGGTGGAGGTGTTATGGCTTAGGCATGTGTGGCTGCCACAGATCCTTGCGCACTTATCTTCTTAGATGATGTAACTCCTGACAGCTGTGGCACGATGAATTCTGAGGTGTATAGAAACATCTGGTCTGCTCAAGTTCCACTAAAGGCCTCCAAACTCGGTGGACGACGCTTCATCCTACAAGATAATGATCCAAACATACAGCAAAGGCAACACAGGAGTTTCTCAAAGCTAAAAAATGGAAAATTCTTGAAAGCCCAAGCTAGTCCTCCAATTTAAATTCAACTGAGCAGGCCTTTCCTAAGCTGAAGAGAAAAGGTAAGGAGTCAAAGACCCTGAAACAAGCTGAAGCTGCAGATGGCTGCATTGGAGTCCTAAATGTGACAATGGCATTAATCGACATGTCATTGCTGTGTCCCAAACATTATGGTGCCTTGAATTTTGAGAACCATGTAGAATAAGTGTTATCATTTCTACATGGTGTGACCTAAAATATTAAAGTTTACAATGTGCACTTTAATCACGTCTTAATTGTATCATTTGTGATTGTAAACTGCAGAGCAAAGGAGTAAATCAAGTGAAAATGTCTTTGTCTCAAATTATAGAAGGTGTGTGTGTGTGTGTGTGTACAACCCATCCTAAAGTCACCTTAGATACAGGTACCTGCTAAATCTGCTGTAATAATAAGAATCCTAGTAATCAGATTGCCCAGAGGGGACTGGGCGGTCTCTTGGTCTGGAATCCCTGCAGATTTTATTTTTTTTCTCCAGCTGTCTGGAGTTTTTTTTTTGTTTTTTCTGTCCACCCTGGCCATCAGACCTTACTTATTCTATGTTAATGAATGTTGACTTATTTTTATTTTTTATTGTGTCTTCTATTTTTCTGTTTCTTCATTTTGTAAAGCACTTTGAGCTACATTTTATTTTGTATGAAAATGTGCTATATAAATAAATTTTGTTGTTGTAATCAAAATATTACTGATGTTCAATGTCCTGATCTCCTGCCAAGGAGACATGTATAAGCCAGGTTCTCTCTTCACCAATATTTATCTAGTTGTCAATGTGTGATCCCTTTCTTATGATTTTCATAGATTCTTTTTTTCCACATCATAATGCATTCAAAAATTAATTTGTGATGTCTGTTCTTCTATGCTGTCTGTCTAAAAAGCCACATCATTATCTTCAATCAGCTTGCCTATCCAGCAGCCCCCAGGCTCAATAAAGTTTCCTTTATACTGAAGGCTGTAGGTGGCATTTACAGTAGATGAGTGGCAGTTAAAATCAGTGCTATCAAAGTAATGAGAATGTAGTATGAGGAGGGTTGGTGGTCATATATATTTCGTGCATAATCTGTGCATGATGTGAGAGTTTGGGCTCTTTAGGGGATTCTTTACACTCTTTAAAGCTTAGGATTCAAAATGGAATCATTACTGCCTGGGTATTTAGGGCTCATTTATTAATTTAAGATATGGGCACAGTTTTGGTCCAGGTGTTCAGGATGAAAATGGAGACAAATAGGACCAATTATTTAAAATAAGGTTAGGAGGCTATGTGGTCCTAACATTAAAAATGAGTACACCAGCCACTGTGGTGCCTGCTTCAGAGTTAAAATAATGTAAATCCTAAGATTATAATCAAGTTCTTGGTCTATGAGTATAGCATCTTGGTAGGCAGCAATGTCCTTTCTGTATGCTAATATTTACAATCTACATTAGAACTCTGGTTGAGGCATCTTCAATGTACCCTCTTAAAAAGTGTGGCAGTGTGACTTATTTGTAAAGGTTGAGTTCTCAAGTCCCAGGCTGCCCAAAGCTCCAAGCAGATGCTGATTTGAGTCTTTGGTAGACAAGATGTTGTTCGCTGTTGCTGACAGCACACTATTGAAAGGGCCAATTGATGGGGCTGCTGATCCAAGAGAATGGGGGGCTGTGCTGAAGAAGTGTTAGATAATAAGCAGACTTTGTCTGTGTTTTAGGCCATTCTGGAGAACAACCTTCCTTCTGAAATTGTCAGCAAAATCAACTTGGTGGACTTGGCAGGGAGGTAGGTTTCCATGCAACACAACTCCAATCTCCTTTATGTATCTTTGTAGTGTCACTTTATTGATGTCTGGGATTTAAGTCTAAAGTAGTACTTTCATTAGTAAAACAGACTTAATGGAGATATAGAGTTTATAAATTATAATTTACCAGACCTATTGTAAGAAATTAAAATGGACTCAGAATATATGGAAATGTAATTTTTTGCCAGTGCAGCAATGACCTGGGGCCTCATGTATAAACAGTGCATACACACAAAAATGTTGCGTAAGAATGTTTCCGCGTTAAAATCGTGATGTATAAAACCTAAACTTGGTGTAAAGCCACACACATTTCCACGGTACCTCATAACCTGGCGTACGGAAGTTCTCCTCTCGGTTTTGCAGACTGGCAGCACCCAGCGTCAAAGCAGTGCTACTGTCCCTGTGTGGTTATCCTTTCTTTTTCCAATCCACATCCCTGACGCGACTTTATAAATACACTGAAATTAACCGCATATTGTTTATTAGTTTAATGCATCTGATTGTAATTAACCAGTAACAATATAATGGTCCATGGAATGGTCAAACTATTCTAAATACAATAGCTGCTTTTGCATTGTTACTCTCACTGCACCTTCTTCTTCTTCTTTCAGCTGCACTGCTCCCGTTAGGGGTTGCCACAGCGGATCATCTTTTTCCATATTACTCTCACTGCACCACTCAGAGTATTTATATCACTGTATCTGAGTGTGAATCACAGCTGTACAGCAGCTGATCGAAAACAGAATTATCGGTATACTGCATCAAGCACAAACCTGCCTCAGCCATGCTGTCTATTGAACTGCTTTCACATGGCAAACGTTTCAAAGCCTTTCCTGTACGGACCTTGCAGTTCAGAAACAATTTCATCCCAAGAACTATAAATGCATTCAATCAAGTGCTCATTGTAGAACTGTTTGTACTTATAAGTAGAATTACCTCACTGTAAACTTGCGCTACAGTTATAATATTGCACAACCTGAGCCACTTTATAAAGCGCGTATTTACATATGATGACAATATCATTTTTAAGATGAAATGTAGCAAAATATGTTATATTATACAGATAAAACTTTAACTTCATTTAAATAATCTATATTAGAGACAATCCCAGACAACACAGGGCGCAAGGCAGGAAACAAACCCCGGGCAGGGCGTCAGCCTCACAGCAATCAAAATTTTTAATAATTAAACATGCCAGGACACGGTGCCGCAGCGCTAGCTAGGAGCTTGCGCTCCGTTCACAGATTGTTCCTGCCTTGCACTGTATTCTTGATTGTGCTGGCGCAACACTGGAAGGATAGATGGATAGAATAATTAAACACGTACTACGAAGATATTTCAATGTTCTTTAAAAGTTTTGAAGAATCGGCGTTCTAAGCTTACAGATGGCTTAACGTCTGTTACAGAGCTGATTGTGTAGCAATTGGGTATTTGGAGAAAAAAAAGTAAGGACAAGAATTGGGAGTTAGTACATTTGAAAGAGACAGTACTGCTACAATAAAGTATTTCATCGAAGGTCGCGCATGGCGCAGCAAGCATCTTGCGTGAGATATGAACAATCACTGCGTCTCCGTGTTCCCATGTTTAATAACATGATTTAACTCCTATCATCATGAAAATGATATCACGTATACATCTCAGTAGTTTAATTATTCAGAGAGCTGTAATATCACGAATGTAATGGATTCTGTGTCCTGTTGGAGGAAGAGAAAGCCCATAAGCACGTAGTGATTCACACACATAGAGCACATAGAAGATCAAATACAAATCAAAGCATTTAATGTGCTACTTTAGTTACGATGGGATTTGAGAAACTAGTAAATTAAACGATTTTAAAATTAAGTTTATGATGTTCTACTTTAATGACAAAATAAACTACGTGATTAAAGTGGAAATTTTGAGATTAAAGTTGATATTTTGTGCTTTTTTCCCACTGTGTGCCTTTTTTTTTTTTTGTCTGTAGCCTAATAAGCTTTCA
>JANRMT010062798.1:14082722-14117042 GCA_026402145.1 Polypterus bichir lapradei
ATTTTTTTCCTTAAAATTCTACACACAACACCCCATAATGACAACGTGAAAAACGTTTACTTGAGGTTTTTGCAAAATTATTAAAAATAAAAAAACTGAGAAATCACATGTACATAAGTATTCACAGCCTTTGCTCAATACTTTGTCGATGCACCTTTGGCAGCAATTACAGCCTCAAGTCTTTTTGAATATGATGCCACAAGCTTGGCACACCTATCCTTGGCCAGTTTCACCCATTCCTCTTTGCAACACCTCTCAAGCTCCATCAGCTTGGATGGGAAGCGTCGATGCACAGCCATTTTAAGATCTCTCCAGAGATGTTCAATCAGATTCAAGTCTGGGCTCTGGCTGGGCCACTCAAGGACATTCACAGAGTTGTCCTGAAGCCACTCCTTTGAAATCTTGGCTGTGTGCTTAGGGTCGTTGTCCTGCTGAAAGATGAACCGTCGCCCCAGTCTGAGGTCAAGAGCACCCTGGAACAGGTTTTCATCCAGGATGTCTCTGTACATGAAATTGTACCTGTAAGTAATTTTGGGCAATACCTAACTTTTAAACTCAAAGCTCTTTTCTAAAGTTTGTTAGGGGAGTAGGGTTCTAAGAGTTTACTCTGGGAAGATGGATTATGACATCTGTATCTAATCAGCTTGGAAAAGTAATCCTTTTGCTCATCCCAGCAAGGGTTTGCCCACATAAATGCCCATTTTCAATACTACATTGTTGAGACACTTAAATCTGTTCCAATTAGAATACGCTGCTAAGTTGTATGCAGCCTTTCTGTCATGGAAGTGTTACCTGCTGACAGTGTTGCATTAACTGAATGTGTTGTGAAGGTGTGTTAAACTTGACTTTTTTTTTGTGCAGCGAGCGAGCAGATCCCAATTACTGTAGAGACCGCCTAACGGAAGGCTCCAACATCAACAAGTCTTTAGTCACCCTGGGCATTGTTATTTCTACCTTGGGTAGGTATATCCTTTTCACTGGGCTTCATCCACCAGCTTTTCATGTTCTTTATAACTATTATTTCAAAACAAGTTTAAAAAATAGTTTACCTTTTAAATTAAGATATCCTGAAGTTTAATTTAAAAAATTAAGAAGAAATGGTTGTGTTTGTACTCGTGTAAGGATATTTACATTGTTATGTCATGATGTAAGACAGAATTGTTAATGTGATAAATACTAAATGTAATCTAACATATTTAAACCTGCCTAATACAATTCATTACTACCAGAGCAATACACTTTCAATTCCCTCTCCAGAGAGTAATTCTTCTACCCAGGATGTTTAATCCTAATTTGTCCTGTTGTGATATTGACATTTTTTCCTGCTAACATAAACCACTTACATTCCATGAACCTATATTTGTTAATATTTGAAATAATCCTTCCAGCAGTTCTAAGCACTGTCCTGCTGGGGGCTGAGGGCCATCTTTGGTCTGGAATTCACCATACTGTTTTCTTGGAATTATAATGTGTTGGTTTCCCGTTCCCTTAAACATCTTGGTGTTAGAGCCAGATCTGAAATCTATCTTTGCTGCCTGCAACTATCTGTGCTGCTGCTGTACTCTCCCTAATTACCTCTACCTTCACTCACTCATTATAACACTTCTTCCTATTCCTATGCTTGTTCATCCGCAAGGGTATTTGATTTCCCTCCTATCACCCATGTCTGGGATGCATTCCTCAATCCGTCCTCTAGGGTTACAGGCTCCCACAAGGGAACTTATGAAGTTGAAATTAGAATTTTGTCACTATTTTCAAGAAATGAAACTCGAAGAAATGCAACCAATACAGGGACAATAAGTCCAATTAGTCATGTATTTAAATTATTTTTAACAATTCTATATTAAAGAATAAAGCATAAATGTGAATCACTCATGTGCAATACACAATTTGGATTTAGGGCAAGTCTGAGAACCCAAGAATAACTTGATAAGGATCTATGTATATGCTTTGTAGCAGGGGTCTCCAACTCCAGTCCTGGAGAGCTACTGTGGCTGCAGGTTTTCATTCTAACCATTTCTTAATTAGTGACCAGATTTTGCTGCTAATTAACTCTTTTCCTTAATTTTAATTGATGCACAACTTAAGATTCAGGCCTCTTAATCATTTGTTTTTTCTTTAATTAGCAACCAAACAATATTAAGATGTGCAGTACGGTGGTACAGTGGTAGCGCTGCTGCCTCGCAATTAGGAGACCTGGGTTCGCTTCCTGGGTCCTCCCCGTGTTCCCCCCATGTCTGCAGTTTGGAAGCATCTGCCATGGCAGAATGAGCACCATGGAATTAAATAACGGGTTTAATTACGAGAATTTGCTTCACATTAAGAAACTGAATGAAGTAAAGTTGGTAGGAGTTTGAAGCCCCAAATTAGTTGCTCATCTGTTGCTCACTTCACATCAATTTTATGTTTAGGTGCCATTTAAGGTAAAAATAAAATCAGTTCAGTGGTCAGAGTCTCAAGAAAAGTCATTTAAAATAAAGGGACATAGTTAATTAGCAGTAAAAACTGGTCACTAATTAAGAAAAGAGTTAGAAGGAAAACTTGCAGCCACAGTAGCTCTCCAGGGCTGGAGTTGGACATCCCTGTTTTATAGATTTCAAAAGTGTATTTGACAGGGTAACGAATGATTGTCTTTTGAATATCTTGCAACAAGCAGGTTTAGACAGCACACATATTTGGGCTGACATTGGCAGCAAACAGCAGTGGTCAGAATGGACAGTGAAAAATACCTGAAGTAGAAATAAACAAAGGAGTACAGCAAGGATGCATATTGTACCCACTACTATTTAACATTTATTCAGAGGAAATTATACAAGAATCAACATCAGATAGAACTGAACGAATAAAAAAAGTTGGGTTGCAAGATCTCAATGGCAGATGCAAGTACTCTGTTGGGTCTTAATTAGAATGTGCAGAATACAAAGGTCATGGTTATAACTCAAAAGAAGATTAACATCATTAACATACTAGAAAGGACAACACTTGACTCGAATTGAAGACCACTTTGACGCTAAGGTGAAAGTAAGAGCTAGAATAGAACAAGCACATTCCGCAATTATAAAAACCTACTTTGTTATAGAAAGTTAAATCAAACACTGAAGTTTTGGATTTTAAAATGTTATATTTGATCAACACATATTTATGGTTGTGAGTCATGGATGCTTCACTCGACACCCTACACAGGATAAACGCATTCGGGAAGTGGTAGTCTAAATATATTGTGGACAGATGTGTATATCATAAATTGAATAAGATCCTGGAGGTGGAAAATATAATAAAAAGAAGAAGAATGAAAAACTTTGCAATATATTATAGAAGGAAAGATTGAAGGGAATTGTGCAAGAGGAAGGAGAAATAACTCCTGGATGAGTAATATAAGAGACTGGAAAAGACTTAGAACAACTGATACACAAATGAACATATGCCATTCTGTTGGCCAAACTCAGTCCCAGAGATGGCACCAACAAACAATGCAATTCAGGGTCTAGGGACTTAGAACCTATCCTTGTAGCACTGGGCAGTATAAGTCCTCTCACGTATACAACCAATTTAGGGTACAAGTAAACTATACTTCATTCAAACCATCATGCTTAAATAAAGACTATATACAGATATAAAGAAATCAAAGTACAGAAAAGCAGTGTCAATATTTAAGATATCATGTGAAAAAAACTAAATCTTTTATTTCTTTTATTTCTTTTTCATATCATCATTCTTTGTCCTCATCCCCTCTCCCTTGGTCATGGTGCACCACTTCTCCCATTTATCCTCAGCATTTCACTCCAAATGCCCAAAGTACCTTAATCTGTCTCTATTCCCTCCACACCTTGCCTATCCCTTAACTCACCATTTGTCTTTCTCTTTCTCCTTGATACTCCATACAGCCACCTAACCCTTCTCATTTCTGTTCTTTTTATAATGCATCTTCAATAGCCATGTCTTAACTCCATAGAGTATACTGCTTCTCACATAGCTTTCATTTTTTCACCTTTCTGTGCTAGTGAGGCTTCTTTAGAAGACTGAATGGTTATTATCAATAACCAAATTAGAAACAAAGAAGATTTGGGCAATGTCAGACTTCATATACGTGCATTGTCCCATAAAGTTATAATAGAGTTCAGAAATAGTGATCATAGAACAGGATGTTGCAGGCGTAACCTAATGTAGCGAATGCAACAGCTTCCTGCATGCAACACGTATATATTTTGTCTCTTGTACACAAAGTGGTTGCACTGCCAGTACTGTATACTATCGTTGTTTTAATGTGACAGTATAACAGTGTATGCTTCTGCTCAGCAGCAGTAAATTGCCTAACATTCTATTTCACAGAACGTATCATGGACGTTGAGCAGTGCATACCCGAACATCTTACCATGTGCATTAAGGGGTTGCTTAAAAAAGAGATTGGATTCTACTTTGTCTAAGGATTTTCTCTAATGGTGTTGTTACCTTTTTTGAATGGTTGTGTTTGAGTGTAAATTAATCTGTTATATTCAATTGACTCTACACTTTACCAATGGAAGGTACACCCTTGGATAGTTTGGAATATTTATCACTATAAAAGTAAGCTTTTCTATTCAGTTCTGTAATGGAATGGGAATACACAGTATAAAGTAAGAAAAAAAAATAAAACTAAATCTACACCATACATCTCACCCAGTCACAACAATTAAGCATTGTCTTAAAATGCAGAAGATGCCAGTGTGTGAAGCTAAGCTAAATTGAAGTTCTTTCCATAGCCCAGAATTCCCAGATGTTTAGCAGCTGTCAAAGCATCAACAGCATGGCAAGTGAAGGTGAAAGCAGCAATACGGGAAGCCAGTCAAGCTCACAGTCGGGGGGCAGCCGGCGCCACTGTTATGTGCCCTATCGGGACTCCATCCTTACCTGGCTATTGAAGGACAGTTTGGGTGGCAATTCTAAGACAGTCATGGTAGCCAGTAAGTGTATACTATTCCCCCTACACATTTCTGGGCAAGAGTGTGATTATCCTTCCAGTACAGGATTATTCAGTGATGTCTCACTATCTTTCTTACTCTGTCTGAATTTTAGCAATTTCCCCAAGTAGTAGCAGTTACAGCGAGACGATCAGCACCTTGCGCTATGCAGCCCATGCACGTAATATTATTAACAAGCCCCGAGTCAATGAGGTAAGTGATTACTCTTGTTGGTTAAATGACATGACTAGGCAAAAAAATCTGCACAGCTATTAAAGTGGTGTTTGAGAAATGAGAAAGCAAAGGGAATCAGAGAACAAAGCCATGAGAAATCATTTGTGTTGTACCTAATTGAAGCTTTCATAAACGCAAATTATAAACAATGAAGAATAGGATGTAAGCTGCTATATTTTCTAAAGTTGAACAAGAAAGTTAGAAGAAGCAGGTCAGTTAGAAGAATTTTGCAGCTAAAATTGACTCTGATTCTGTGACTCATTTGCAATTTTTTATTGTATGACTGTTTGAATTAATTTTGCAAATAATCCATATCTGATGCAAGTGCATACAGTTAGCCATTCTGAAAGTGTGCTGCATGCATACAGGTAATAAAAACAAATTTATCAGACAAACGTGAATGAATAGACAGCTAAGAATACTTGCAGCAACTGCGCAAGTTCACATAGTTTTCAGTCTCAAGATGTCTGTGAATTTGTCAACATATGACGGTAAGAAAAAAAAGAAAACAGAAAATTGTGTATGCTGCTTAACTGCCACATCTGTATGTTGAAACAGGTGGACTTAAGAGGGAAGCCAAGACTGGTGACTTGATGTGAAACAGTGGGTTTACAATTCCAGAATGTTGAGGGGGTCATTGGATTACTTCTGTTAATGTCTGTCTTCAAGACGTTCTTGAGAATTAGCATCTCCTTGCAAAAATGCGTAGCAATTGGTCTGTATTAGTTGACATTAGTTGTAGGGTACTGCAAACTACCTAAAGTCTGTAGCATTGACAAGTTCACAGTCTGTTTATTCATTTATGAATTATGAAAGGCAATGTTTTGGACTATATAAGGCTGCCTTATATTTCAGGATGTTAAGTTGTGGATAAAATTTCCAGGACAATATTGATTCAAGCATTTAAACACAGTCATATATAGTATGCCTGTAACAGATTTTGTACCACATATCAAAGTGGTCTAAATCCAATCCGAAGAGTTTAGATTTTGTATAGTATTTTCTTAAAAAAGGCAAGATCTGTGTCACAAAAGAGTGCAAAAATCAGAATTGAGCTACAGTGTGAATGCAACCTTGTTGGCACATCATGCATCACTGATGAATGTCCCTGTGCTTTGGAGGTGTACATTAATGTGCAAGCCATATTCTACACCTTTCTAAGTCCTCCTCTCCACCATGCTATGGGTAAACTGGTGCTTTATATTATAACCTATGTCATTTTTATCATATTTACTACTTAAGGGTGCTACTACATATGCTGTTATAGTATGGCAGTCAACTGCACTGGCAAAGGTCAAATGCTAAAGGAAGAATTTCATTTCTCAGAAAGCATTTGACCATCAAGGGAGAATATTAGAGTTGTATATTTGGATGTCCCTTTTATCCTCAGTTGGAGAAGAGGCAGGTTGAGTAACTTACTCAGACTCACAAATTAAGGTGGAGATGGCAGTTGAGGAGTGGTTTAAAGTGTACTGCCTTTGCCAGTACACCCCACAGCCTACCTAGAGGAGACAAAAAGACATATAGAGTGTTTAAATAAACAGCCAAGCAAAGAGGCATTATCTTTGTTTATCCAGGTTTGCAAAATTCCCTTCCTCCACTTTTATGATTCCTTCTGCAGTGGCCCCATTCTTCTAATTCAGTTTGGCACCACTTAGATGCACATCTTCTTCTCCATCGTAATGCACGTCTTCAGTCAGCTATTTATCTCATTTTGCTCCACATTATCAGATTGCCACTGTTTGTTTATTTTCACCACACAACTTATTGCCCTTGCATACTGATTCACCTGCTGAAATCTGTACTTGTATTGCTTTCATGTCCAGCTTAGTTTTATGTTTCTCCTTAATCAGCAACGACAAAAGTGCATACATGAGGCTGTCAAGTTTACTCTCTCATGTTGAAAACACCAATAATTCTGACATTGCTGTAGCACTGCTGTAGCTGCTAAGAAATTAGTTTAGTGAGCATACGTGGAAAGTCTTAAAATGAATGCGGTTTTAAACAAAAAATAAACATCTCTACAACTTTTCTGTCCATGTGAACACTGCAACTGTTCACTGAAAAGGTGCCTTAGAAACTTAAGATCAACTGACTGATTGAGCCGTTGTTACATTTGTTCAATTTCCTGTTGGGGTTATGGGATTATCCGCAACTTGGGTCAAAATCAACCCATATTTTAGGAGAAACTATTCAAAAGAGGTAATGAAAGCATACACCATTAGCATAATGGAGTGGTTTATTTTTCAGTATTCTTTTAATATTTCTTTTTCTTTTATTTTTCATAAGGATGCAAATGTGAAACTGATCCGAGAACTGCGAGAAGAAATCGACCGGCTAAAGACCATGCTGATGAGCTTTGAACTGGTACTTATTTTATTAATTACATGCATCAGTGTGGTTAAAGAGTGCAGACAATGCTTGACTCTTCTGTTGAATTCCATCGGCCTTTATGGTAAGACATGAGAACTATAATTTAATGCGGTCATCAAGGACGATTGCAGCACACAATGACCTGTTAATGATTTATGAAATGGTTTGGTATTGTGGGCAGTTTTTCTAAAGATGTTTTTTTCTGTGCAAGTGGATATATTTATTTGTAAATAGAGGAATCTCACTTATTGCGAGATACGAAATGATTAAAGATAAAATAACACAGCTACAGCACCACATTACTGTTCTACAAGAGATGAAAGAAAATGGCAGGCCACTGGTTCCAAGTACAGGGGCCTGAAGATTAAATTGAATTGCAGGAAAGACAAGATGTCAGTACCAGGAGGCCTTAATGTACTGACAGAGCCAAACCTTTAAGCCAGATTGTGCTCTAAATTTTCTTTGGTCAAGCCTTGAGATGCTAAAACATTGTTTGACAAAATTGCAAAACAAAATGTATGTTTCAAGGAAAAAAGGCCTAAACTTGTAAGTAAGAAGCGCAAAGAAGTCAAAAAGTTTTCTCTGTAATATTCAACATAGTGGAAAATCTGTCTGCATCAACCTTAATATCACATAGCATGCACTTGCAGCTGTTCCACCATAGCAACAAGAATCAGCAACATGGAAAGGCACAAAGTACTTTTAACCCTTATATAACAATTTTTAAAGTATAAATAAAACCAGAAATGAACTCCCCATATAAAAAACTAAATACTTGGAACCTATGTAAATAATAAGGAAAATAAGTTCCAAAACAAATTAATAAACACTAAGACTCGTAGCAACAATGTCTGACACAAGTCTGGTGTTCAAGCCGATACCCTTGGGCAGAATCATGTTAGGGTACATGCTAGAATCAGTCAGAATACTAAAAGAACACATTTGAAGCAACCATTAAACCCAAAGTAAAAAAAAAAAATTGTAAACAAAATGTAAAACAAATTACCTCACTAAAGTTTTTTTTCAAGGTGCCTTTTAGCTTCCTCTGATAAAATGATTGTGAACTTAAAGAAAGGCGATTTGATGCTTAAATACTGGCAGCTGTATGCCGTCGTCTTAAATAGGGAGGATGAGATAACATCACAC
This sequence comes from Polypterus bichir lapradei, assembly GCA_026402145.1. NCBI lineage: Eukaryota > Metazoa > Chordata > Cladistia > Polypteriformes > Polypteridae > Polypterus > Polypterus bichir. The sequence continues at coordinate 14,091,413 of JANRMT010062798.1, forward strand.
ATCATGTGACCAGCAACTTTGATAGTAACTGTAAATAAAAGGGACTTAGGTATGCAAAATTCTTCCACTTAAATAATCAGCTTTGAAGAAAATCCCTTTAAAAGTCGGCTCAATACTTTAACAACCTCTCATGCAGTACAAATTGCTGGACAGCTGAAATGGGAAACTTTGCGTAGATTTCTCTTCATTGGGCATTAACAATCTAATTTTACACATTTTATTTAAATGAAAAGCTAATTTTGACAAAATTTTATAGAATGTCTCAGAAAACTACTAGCCACGCATTTGGGAAAACTAGTGTGTTAATTTTGACAGCCATCTCAGACGCCTGTTTATATATACTGTATTTCTAACTTGTTTTGTTTCCTGTCGTTTTTGATGTGGTGCTAGTGTTTTTACAAAGAAGAAAACAGAATAATGGAGTCTCAGGAGGTTTCCCTGTTTCCAAGTCTCTCTTGTTGCAACATCTGAAAAATAAAATGTTTTCTTATATCTTCAAAGTGTAGACATTTATAAGCATTCTGCCATGTAGGCTCCTCAAGTTTTGTCAGCATACTGTAGTTTTTTTTGATAATGACAAATATTAGCTAAACATTGAGACCTTTTTTTTTTTACTAATTATTCTGTTTAGCACCACATCATTAACATACTTCAAGCTACTCCCCAAATTTTAATTAAGTATTTGCTAGCCAAAGTTAACAGCAGTCAGTTTTGACTATGGAATGGGATAAGGTGGAAAATGCTTCCCCAAGTTTATGCTGCTGTTAATACGTGATCAGATTTATTGTTTTTGGTATGAGAAATAACTTTAGGACTGTAGTTACAAGCAAGGAGGGTCCGATATATCAGTCATGAACAGATAACAAAGGACAAAATAAATGACAGTTAACAAAAAATGAACAAGTGACCTAAAATAAAAAAAGCATGGACTTGTCAGAATATTCATTAATATGACACCGTCCGTCACTTTATGAGGTTTATACATCAGTTGATTGGCACCTATTCTGGAAATCCCTAACCTGGTATTTTGTTGTCCCAGTCATAATTTTATTGCTGTGTGTGGGAGCGGGTTCAAAACAGTAGGAGCGGGATTAGAGTTTCATGCAGCTCACTTGGAACAGAATAAATACCCTTTCCTAGTGAGAAGCAATAAGAATCTCTCATAATGGCAAGACCAATACAATGTCATTAACATGCCTGAGCCAACATTGCACCATCTCAGTGAGTATTTAATAGTTAAAGATAATTAATGTGACTTTCGTTGTCCCTCCTTGAACCTGAAAAATATATTTTTAAGTGAAGAGTTTTATGTTCACATTGTACAGACTGAGCAGTGCCACAGACTGATCGACTCCATGCCACGCCGCATTGCTGCAGTAATCCAGGCCAAGGGAGCCCCAACTAAATATTGAGTGCTGTACATGCTCATACTTTTCATGTTCATACCTTTCAGTTGGCCAACATTTCTAAAAATCCTTTTTTTGCATTGGTCTTAATTGATATTCTAATTTTCCGAGATACTGAATTTGGGACTTTCATTAGTTGTCAGTTATAATCATCAAAATTAAAAGAAATAAACATTTGAAATACATCAGTCTGTGTGTAATGAATGAATCTAATATACAAGTTTCACTTTTTGAAAGGAATTACTGAAATAAATCAACTTTTTCATGATATTCTAATTTTATGACCAGCACCTGTAATGATGCTGACATGTAACCAGCAAATGAACAAGGAGAATGACAGCAACGGCAAGGAAAACTGATAATAAAATGGTGATATGGTGACATCACCACACTAACAATAAAAAAAAAAGAAATCTTAAAATAATGACGGACAGTAATTCAGGATGTCCTAATGCACCCCAATTGCCCAGGCATCATGTAGCTTTATAAGGATCAGAAAAACTAAATAATGGTGCCCATGAAAGAACAAACACACAAAATGATAACACAAAGATATCACAAAAATAACATGAAAAATATTAATAACAAAAGTCATTAATACTGTTACTACAGCAGAGAAAATTAAATTAAATAGTTTTCTTTCCTAACAGTACAGAAAAGAAAGGAGTTGACTCCTACTAACTGTGGCCACTGAACACAATTATTTCCACACCCTCACCACTTCTAGGAATCAACAAGTTACTGTTTAAAGATCATCATCTCGTCGCACTTTATTAATAATATGACTGTTAAATACTGTTTTAAGGACCTTCTCTAACAGTTTGCCTGAAAAAAGGAGCCCTCATCTTCTACCAATCATAACCTACAATGTACGCACTGATGGCAGAACCTAATTGTCGCCACCATACATATATGTGCATAGCTGTGGTTTCAGTGCCCTCTTTAGGTAGGTGGGTGTAATAAATTTGTTAAGCAGTTACTGTGACTTCTGAAAGAAGTTGAGAGAACTCTGTTGTATATAGTCGGGTAGACACAGTATGGCAGCATAGAGACAAACAACAGCAACTTGGGTATGAGTTTTTGGAACCAGAAATCACTTGTTAGTTACACATAAGGATTGTTAACTTGTTCTCTTAATTCTAAGCACATAGCAAGATATTTACGGTAAAACATGTAACTTGCATCACATCCAGGAAATGTTATTAAAAAGTCCTAGGTGTTGAGGTGTAGTGGTCAACCAAAAAAGATGCACCTGTTGATGCTCAGGTGTGCAAAGGTTTCAAAGTGCACCCCAGTTTCATCTCCATTTGAAGCCTATGTGATCTATATGCATGCTGTGATCATATGGTCATGGGCATTTCCTCTAAGACTATTTTTGTTTCTTTTAAAAACAGGATATTAAAGTCCCCTCTATTTTTGTATGCACTATGTAGAATTCCCAAAGTGCATCATGAGACCTCATTTCCACCCTCACTTGAATTTGTAAACTCTGCATGTTATTTATAGTACAGATTTTCCACTTCCCCACATTGTTCACTTAACTAACCTTCATTTTTCTTTTTCCTTTTGACAACAGCGCAACTCCAGCCCCTCGCTCAGTGAAGACAGAGATGGCCACTTTTCAGACATTGTTATGCAAAATGAGCTGAAGGTATGTCAGGGTGGATGGCAAAGTCTTTCAAAAGTGCTGTAAATAAAAAGTAGACTAGTAGTCTTACCCTTTGATCAGTGGGCAAAATGTGGCAGCTTGAACCCTCAAACCAGATGCTGAGCAATTGCATTTCTATTGGTTGAGAGGGAAATTCCTTTGCATACTTTTTAATAGCCACAGAACACGTAACATTTATTTTGTAACATGAGGGTTGTGTTTCTTTTAGTAACAATCAGTCTCAAATTCATGGCCTCATATTATGCATGTTGCATCAATTTCACAATGGAACGCACAGGGCATGTTTCATGTTCTGTGCTTTAATAGCAGTAAGCATTTCATGGTAACACCAACTTACAGGGGCTTAAGCTTCACCTGAGAGGCAAATGTGCACCCTCTTCCATCAAAAAAACTAATTTGCTAAACTAAACTAATCCCATGTTATACCTTTTCACAATTCTGAAGGGCCAATTAAAAGTGGCAGAGTTGGCAGTTATTTGGTTAAGTAGAGCCAGGTTCCATATTTTACATGAATGCTGCTGGTAGTCCTCCTAAAGACCATGGCTTTATTTACTATGGTTTACTGAATCAACTAAAAACCCTTAAATGCTAGTCACAACTGGACTTTTTAAGAACAATACTTCAGAATCATTGTAGAATGATAAGTGTACTGACAATCTTACAGAGCAGATTTCCTCCCCCATTCCAGATTGGTTTACCATTTATGGACCACTTTTATGGGAAGTCTAGAGATTATCACTGGCTTTGAGTGAGATGATCATTGTTTTCTTAACTGTGAGGCTACTTGTTCTCTATCATGCCAAATGAGGAAAGCAGCAAAATGATACATAGATAAGCTGTAGTTCTGACAGACCCTGCAGCACTGTGAGCACTTCTCACAAACTCTATTCATTGACCAGCAATACAATATTAAACAGTTGAGTTGTAACTTAATGTATTTATGTCATCAAATCAGATTTCAAAAAGCCAGCCATCTAAAAGAGAAACTCATTCACATGGTCACATATTTGGCCAGGTCTTATTCATTGACAGCACTCACTGAACTGGGCTGAGTCCCTCTTACCATAAGGCATTACCCCTTTTCTGTCTCAAACATACCATGTCAATTTCTTTCTCTGAAATCTCAAAAGTACTCCTTCTTTTAGCCTTGCTGCTTCTATTTCTGATCTTTGACATCTTCTCGCTTAACACACACATAAGACATATTTGTTGACCATGTTAATTCAGCTCTCCACTCAGTTTTTGATGAAATAGCACCTTTAACACATAGATAATTCTCCTTTAAGCTTTCAGCTCCATAGTATAACTCTTTTCCATTCACTGTGTGTGATCATATCATCATGCCATTGTCTTCTGCTAGAACTCTTGCCATTGTTTTTGATTTTTCACTTTGTTATTCAGCACATGTAAATCACATTAGGAAAGTGTCTTGCTGGCACCTCCACAAGAGTCCTCAGTCTGCTCTCTGTTTTTCTGATAGCAAGAAGCGCGACCTTTCTTTCATCACTGCCTGTACTGAATTCTGTAAGTTTGTTTGCAGGAGGTCTTTCTAATCTGTTGTCTAAGTTCAAGATGGTTCAGAAGTCTACTATCATTCTCCTCACTTGTCCTTACAACAGTATGTTCTGTTCTGCTTTCACTACCTCCTTGTGTCTCATGGGACTGTATATAAAATTCTATTACTAACCTTTAAAGTTTGCACTAGACGACATCAGTAACCTCCTATATCACTGCATTCCCATCTGCCCACTCTGGTTCACAGCTTCTGGCAATCATGTTGAGCCAGAAACTGCGTTATGGGTGACAGATCCTTCAACTAAAAGGCCTGAGGCTTTGGAATGACCTGCTTGAAATAAGTCGATGGGCAGAGTCAATTTATTGCTTTAAAAGACAACTTGAACCCCACCTAACAGACATAGACATTCTTACCCTTTCACTCTGTTCACTCTCTCAATCTGGCTGCTCAGGATGATACGCAGTTTCACAAATCCTGTTCGTTATTTCTTATTCTAATTCAGAACTTTTGGGCTTTAACTGTTGTATCTTTTGATATTAGTTTATATCTAGTTTAATTTACTTTATCTTTTTCAGGTCTTCTATTTCTGTTGTACCTTTTCTAAATACCTGTGAACACTTTAAGCTTGGGAAAGGCATTAAGTAAATAAAATAGAATAATACTTTTTATATAAAAAATGTATTTTTATTATTACAGAACTGGCGCTTTTTAAAAAGGTTGGTACGAGACTGGTGGGCACAGATGGTGGAATGGTAAACTTTTTTTTTTTTCAGATTGAACAGCTGACCAAAGACTGGACGGACAAATGGAAGGATAAACAGGAACTTATGGAGGAGTATCGAGTGGACATCAACAGGGAGCGGGAAGGAGTTCTCATCGATTCTCGCTTGCCTCACTTGATAGCTGTGGATGGAGATGTGCTGAGCACTGGGATAGTTTTCTATCACCTTAGGGTATATTTTGATCTTTATGTTTTATACCTGAATGGGTCCACAGTATTGTTCAATTTCATTTCTGTTTTCTTTTTAATTATACCATAACATAACATTCTGAGACCTAAAGATTGACAGGGTGTCACAGCCTACCCTGGCTGCACTAATCAGGCAAAACTGCTGTATATTTCTGATTTTAGGAAACTGTAGTTCAGCCAGCCTGAATATCAAAGCTTACCATAAAATCTCTCATATAATGCACACTTGTGTATAGTGACCATGCTGATTTAGGCCAAAATGTTCAGTTAAAAAAAGAAATTCATATATTATGCGCACCCAAGATTTTATTAACTCTTTTAGAATGGATGTCAACAGGAGAAGTGAGGCAGATAATCATCAGCTGTAAACGTCGGAAAAAATACTCGTCATTATGGTAAAAGTAGACAGTCTTTGCTTGGAGGTATGATAGACTCGTGGACTTGATGTCTAATTCTTGCATGTGTGCGAGTAGCGACAAGCAAAAAATGGCAAAAATGGCATTGACATCTGGTGAGAAAGCAAAGTGAATGCACAAAGCAAAATATCCAGTGGACGACATTTTGCGTATGTTTTATTATTTTAAATTGGACTCTGACTTGTTAGACTGTGATTTAAGTTCAAATGACTTGGAGATCGAGATCAAAAATGAAAGTGAAGTACTGGCATCAGCTGATCAGTCCCCTGCTAATCGTGGTGCTAAACGTTTGCCTGGGAAGGCCGCCATTTACAGTGACAAGAGGTGTAAACCTGCTGGCATCGCCGATGACAACCCTGCTCAGCCGCTGTAGCCAGAGATAGGGAACATGCAGTGAAAGTGGCTACAGAACCAGCAACAGACATTTTATGTTGATTTATGTTTATGTGCTTTTCAGAAAAACAGTCTCAATCTTGCTACTGCTGCTGGTGCCGTTGCAGCCAAAGACAGTTAACATGCAGCGACAGCACACTGCATGCAGAGACAGACATTTTATTCTAATGTATGTGAGAATCTATTGCTTTAAAATTATGTCTTGTTTGTAATGCGCACCCTAATTTTTAGCAAACTAAATTAAGTGAAAATTACACACATTACACACAAGGTTTTATGGTAATTGAAAAAGTTTGTAACGCCGCTATGTGTATTTGTTTTTTAAATTTAAAGACAAACTTTTGGCCTCTTAATCTGAACCAAATGCCTTTAGAACTCACTCTGTATTTTGTATACCACTTTTCACACTTGTACGATGACATACAAAGCTCATAAGCATGCAATAGATAGATAAACCGCAACTATAATATTAGTTTGATTTTTAGGTAGCCTTTGATAATAATTAACAGCTTAGGTTTAATTCTATACAAGCTGATCATGTGAGTTGAAAGGGGGCCTCATCGGCAAGACACTGGACTGGAAAGATAAAGATTAGACCTTCAAACCTTGATTCTGGCTATCTAAACAACTTTAAAATTTCCTTGCATTATCAAAATATAAATGAGCATTTTTGTAAGAAATTCTCTATGCTGTGTAGAATGCTATATTTATTTAATTGTATATGATTAGTCAGAAATAAAGCACTAGGTCGAGGAATCTCAACACTGATAGAAACTGTGTGGGTGAACATGGAGACTTTCAATGCCTTTCTGTATACCCCAGGGTTATTCTAATATGATTTCATAAAGTCTGTTAAAAGAAGTACGCTTTGATCCCCTGTCTGAGTACGGTAATATCTTCATCCCATGTTCAGTTAAACTGTTTCCAGAATTCCTAATGGAATAAGTGAAACTTGTGAAGTTATTATTACTGTAGTTATCATTATCAATCAGTTATGGAAATCTGGCCTAGTGATGGGTGACTGGGCCTTCAGCTGTATAGCGCACAGACTCTGGAATGACCTACCGAAATTAATCAGGTCAGCTGACTCCATGAATTCTTTTAAAAAACAACTCAAAACTTATCTGTTCAGGAAGGCTTTTAGCTCTACCTGACTTTATTACCCTTCTCTCAGTTTACCTCTGTGTCAAGATGCTCATGTAACCTGTGTGTGTGCTAGACCATCAATTATGTTGTCTGTTAGGCTTTTTCTCTGAATTTACTGTCTTAATCTTCTTTATTTATTTATCTGGTTTGTACAATGCTATATACTATATACTGTGCCATTCTTTCTTAAATTCTGTAAAGTGCCTTGAGCATGGGAAAGGTGCTATATAAATAAAATGTGTTATTATTATTATTATTTAGTTATTATTTTTATGTTCTCTCTTTTGAGACCAGGAAAGTACAAGTGCAGCTACATTTAAACAGACTTGGATGTAAAACAGCACTTAGCATTCAGCCATATATCTTTATTACCATTGACTGCCTACAGGTAGGATGGTTGGTGAACACTAGGAAAGTTGCTGCATTATAACACTATACATGAGATATGCTTCCTTACTTGACATCGTATTTCTAATATACAGTATACATATACTGTAATAAACAGAGCAGCATTTTTATGCATAACATTTTCCAAACTAATAACAATCTGACCACTACTTCTCAGTTTTAAAAGGCTGTACTCTTGCTGGTTGGTATCTGATATGCACACCACAGCTGTGGAACATTTGTGGTTGGCATTGGATAATTTGCTTGAAGCCCTGTTGCTGCGTCAAGGATCGCTTAAACTTGGTGCACAAGCAGCACTGATGTAATGCACAGATTTGGCCTGCAACAATGGAAGCTTTTAAATGTGGTAGACCTGGTTTTCTGTTTCTTTAATCTGCCTTTTCTTGCCTCTCTCTTTCATGCACCTAGGCTTCCTTCTCTTTTTCTTCCTCTTACTCTGCTCATTGCCTAAATGCTCTCAGCTGACCGCAGGTAAAGTAAACTAACAATTCAATGTCTGTAACTTGGGGCTTTTAACCCTCATTAAATCTATGGGTACATCTGTCAGAATGAATTGTGTTGTGTGGTGTTTTGGTTACTGAGAAATATAATAGATTGTTAGAATAAAATGAAGCCACTTTGCTTATTAAACTTCAGATTGGGTTTCAGAAGCCACAAGTTATGATTTGTGGGAAGTTCACTTTATTGAATCTTAATTTATAATCACATCCATATTTTGTGAGCTATAATTATCTCATTCGGACAACATTATATGAAGCACTGACGCGTGTTCCATCATGATCGTTTGTATTTACACTGTAATTTCATTTAAGAACTACACAATGTCATATTGGCCACTTTTATTTCTGTAAGTACATCATGTAGCCATGGTATACCAAATAATATGTTAGAAAAGGAAAACCTACAGTGCCATGATAAAGTATTCACTATTTTTTTGATTTGGTTCTGTAAATGTTCATTTTGAAATAGATTAAGTAAGACATTTTTCTTCAATATCATACAAGAATTTGTGCACCATGTTAAAATAAATGGAAAATCTTGAAAAAGACATCACAGGTTTTTATAAATTAAAAAGTTAGTGTAGCAAAGGGCAGTAAGGCTAAATGAGAGGGCCTGTCACTGTATAATACACACAGGTTTACTTGCTTGCTTAGGGAGGCCGCACACTATGCAATTTTGAGCCTGGATTGGGAGCTCCTGAATTGTTCTTTCAAATTGGTACAAAATCCCATTGCAGCTCATAAGTTCAATATTCACAAGGAATGAAATATGTTCCAATGTGATCCAAGTGGCCCCCAATGATTTTTTGACATGTCCAAAAAATTCAGGCACCGTCAGCTTGCATTTGTCAGGTGTGAGACATCAAACAAATCACCTTTGTGTTTTAGTGCCCATTAATCAATCAGGGAGCAACTCTGTTCATACTTTTGAAAGCATGGCTGCAAATCATTTATGGATGCAAAGGAAGGAGAACAGATTAGTTGAGTTATGGAAAAAGAATCATGTGTTATAAAACACTTCAATGTATGTATGTGCTTTAGCATAGTCTGCTGATAATAACATGGGGCTAATCCAGTGAATGCTGGATGCTTAAGTAAAGTTTAGTCTACTGTAAAAACAGGCATAAAGTTATATATTGCATTATTCTTCTGTGCAGGTAATATAAATTTTTGCCCAATGACTAAGATGCAAGATTATGCAAAATGCCAACCATATATGAGTCCTTATGAACTGATGTGGACTCGCACCACAAAGTATTTCAGTTCAAAAGTTTGTACTGTAGTGAAGTGCCAGTGGTCAGCTGCAAAAATGTAGCAATCTGACTGAGAGGCCAGGAGTGACACCATTAGTCAGCCACGTAGAGACTGTTTCCTGAGGACAGCTGATCCCGCTCGGTGTCAGCCGCCACTTTTTCTGCACAGCATTGTCACTTCCCTTCACCCATCCACAGTGCAAATCCCAACCTTATCACCAACTGAATTGCCATGCACTCACACCTTGAAGCATCACAGTTCAAAGATTAACACTGTAGTGAACTGCCGGTGGTCATTTGCAAACCCACAAAATCTGTTTTAGAAGTGTTAGCTAAAAGGAAAGCTCCTTTTGTCAGCCATGCAAAGATTGTTTCTGAATGCTGTAAGGAGACCACTTCATGATGGCATCAGCTGATCAATCTCTGTGCCAGCCCCCTCCTTTTCTGCACAACATTGCCACTACACCTTAAAATGGCATTATTTACAATCAGCTATTACTACAAATGCCTCATTAGGTGTGAGGGAGCTCCTGATATCCCAATGTCTTAACACATGAAAATTCCCTAGTGTTCTCTTATCCCTCTTGGAGATGTTCTCCTTAGTTTAAATGGATGAGCTCTTATTTACCAAATCAGAGGCCCCAAGTTCACAGCCTAAATGATTTCTTGCCTGGTGACAGTCGTGACCAACAGACACAAATCAGTAATTTTGAGCCTGAAACTGTTCATGTATTGTCTGTCTAACTATATAAGTGGTAAATCTCAAGTGTCACTTTTCTTGGGAGATATCAATGGTGTGTATGCTGAATGGTTATGGTTTTGATAATCCACATGACTACACATACTGTCACAATATTCTGAAGAAGAGAGCTGTTGAAAAACAAAACTAAGAAAATGCACATGATGTCGGTGTTGATGGAACTGGCTCAAGCTTCCAGTGTAAAGAAACCCCAGCTGTCTCCCTGATCCTAGCTTCTATGTGTTTCACAGTCCCTCTTTGCACACTAAAATACAACTGCATACCTGTTTCAATATTTTAATAAAGAGAAATGTGTTATTTATGCCAGAATGTGATGTCTTATGGTCACACTCATGATGTTGTTGGCTGCTATGTGGCTTACCATTACAGTGCTGCTAGAGACATTAATAAACTGCAACCATAAAAGATGGTGGCATGTATCAGAAATCCTATCAGTGGATTAAAGAAATGCCTTAAAGCCTTCTGCAAATTCAAAATAATATGTGGGAATCTCTGCTCATTTTGTTAATGATTTCGACTTTGAATTTGCAGTAACCCATTTCTTTTAATAAACAGTCTTCTTTTTGTGGTTGTGACCCATGCTTTCCTAATGATGCCTTTTGCCCTTACTGGAATTGATTTTCTGGTTCTCTTTCTTTGAACTCCGTGTTTGTTACAGTACACCCCAAAAACCTTCCCTTGTGTTCCCTTTGAATTTCCCTGCACTTGCACACGTGCAGAATGAGCACACACAATAAATAGAAATGTGAATGTTCAGAAATTGAATTTTAAAAACACAAAATAACTGACGTTTTTAAAATGTACAAATCCTTCCTTGTCAAATATTCAGATTTGGTGTTCAACAAAAATATGTTCCTAACAATGCAGTATGGCTAGCTCTTTATCCATCCACATCAAGTGCGTATCCCACTAGTCCTAGTAATAAACTAAGTCTGGACAATGTGGCAGTTGATTTCAGGACAGACTCATCCATATCACTTACAGCAGGCCAATGGAGGGTTGCCTCTTAACCTGACCTTGACATTTCTGGAATGCAAAAAAATTAGAGGAGAATGCAGGGGGAACATGCCAGCTCAAACATGTAACCACAACCGGAACCAAACTTGCACTTCACTAAGCCAATGTGCTACCCTACCTTTTTCCAGTGTACCTCTCATTTTCCAAATTAAAAATAGATTATTTTCTTTTTTTGGAGAGTACTGATTGGTTTATTTCTTAAGAATCCTTTCAAGACCGAAAGAAAGATTCAAAAAAGAATCAAATCTATGATCTCATTGCAGGAAGGAACAACCAGGATTGGATCCAGTAGTGACCACGGGGAAACAAATATTGGTAAGACATATAATATTTTGTTCAAAACCATTTTTTTTTTCCTTGACTCCTACAGCCTTGCGATCTAAACCTATATCATGGTGCTGGAATTTAGTGACATATTTCATGCTGCTCAAACATGCGAGAAAGTCTTTCACTGTACTCTATATAGATGACAATATTTCTACTACAACTACACTCTGTGTTATTCAGTGCAAAATTGTATCAAAAAAGAGTATATAGGCTTCCCCAACTTCAAGAAGCTAATCTGCTTCCGAAAACCCTTTTGAAATGTGAATTTTCATAACAAGAACACTTATTTACCTTTAATTTAAATGGAGAATTTTTAAGCATCCATAGGCTCAAAAAATGACACTACAGTTTTGTTCAAATTACAGTAAAATACATGAAAATGAATAGTAACATTGGTTATTATTACATCAAAACAAAACCTAACAAGACAATTTTATTAAAGAATGTATTAATGAGGCTGTTTTCTTGCACTTTTTCACTTCAGTGTTCCTGTTCAAAATATGTCCTCTTTCAATCTTCCTTGGGGTTTTCCATCTCTCTTTTGGCACGACTAATACATGTGACAAGTTGACTGAACCATAGCACATGAACAGAGACAGCATCATATTTGAGAATGATTGAAATTGGGACTGCGCATCATCAATATCCAACCACGTACTAAACAGTCAGCCCCGTCCCAAACATTTAGCCACACCTAAATTCTGCAACCTGTCCATTCCGAATCACTGGGACTAGAGAAACAGTGCATAATGCAAAACGTCATGTGTAGTGATAATTTTTTAATCCATTTCTTTTATTTACTTTAGTGAAGAATAATGAACAACCTCAGTCAACTGCAACAGATTTCCTCACCAATATATCAATAGCTCAGTTGAAATGTGGCCTTTTCAATTTGTAGGAGCAGTCACACATGGCATTGATTTTTCTTTAGTATTATTCACAGGTTTGACTGGAATAACTCAGTCATTTTTTTATTGTCATGTTTGTTTAAAACAAAACGAGATGTATATGTTGCGTTTCTTGTATTTCTTTGCTCTATGGCCTAACCAATGTTCTCGACGTAATGACCAGATACTTTTACTATGAAATTAGTGGAAATAAAAGCATTTACCTGTAAACTGCACCCACCCTCCTTTATCACTGAAACAAAACCCCGAACAGTTAGTATAGATGTGTAGCTCTATACCAACCTACGTTTGTCCAGGCAAAATTTAATCATGTCTTTGTCATTGTCAAGTTCTGCAGGGTTCCCCTAGTGACGAAGATTATTGTGAGATTGTAAATGAGTGTGGAGTTGTGAGTCTGAAGCCTTGCCAGAGAGGACACTGCGCTGTAAATGGCCATGAAGTGACAGAACCATGCCGGCTTGCTCAAGGTAATGGACCTTTTTCTTTAGAAATTAATTATAGTACCACAGCAGTTACTTAGAATTTTTGACCTTTGCGAAATGGGCCTATTTTTAGCAGCTAGACGTCACTGATAGTACTGATGTAATTGTTTTATTCTGTAATTATTTTCCGTAGTGCCTTTGGTGAGTAATAAAGACTGTATGAAGGACGTTAGCTTATTACAAGGAAAAAGTAATAAAGCCCTAATCTTGTAAAATACGTATGGAGTAAAAAGTGTGTATATTAAAACTATACATAGAATGGTCAATTAAAGTACCAAAGCTAACTTGGAGTATGTAGTACATTTTCATACAAATAATGTAGCTCAAAGTGCTTTACATAATGAAGAAAAGAGAAAAAAAGACAAAGTAAGAATTAAAATAAGACAACATTAATTAACATAAAATAAGAGTAAGGTCCTATGGTCAGGGAGGACAGAAAAAACAAAAAAAAACTCCAGACGGCTGGAGAGAAAAAATAAAATCTGCAGGGGTTCCAGACCATGAGACCGCCCAGCCCCCTCTGGGCAATAATGAAGATAGAGTGGTCAGGTGTCAGTGATGAACAATGCTGAAGTCCAGTTTTAAATGGGTGTTGCAGATAGACCTGGACTACTCAGAAAAAATATGTTTGATCAGAAATTCTTTAATCTTATGTCATTTCATCTTAGGAGCGGTGATTGTTTTAGGGAAAAAGCACACGTTCAGGTTTAACCACCCTGCCGAAGCAGCCATTTTACGTCAACGGAGAAGGGTAAGTGAAATTCCCATGTGAGCAGTCTGTGACCTGTCTTTATCGTGCTTGTTTAACAAACAAGAGTTGTTTTTTGAGTTGGACAAGGCTCAGTGCTTAATAATTTTCATGAAATTTGAGAATGCCTTGAGTTACTGAGATATAGACCTAATATTTTACATTGTGAGTATCATGTGATGTGTGTTTTAAAATGTGTAGTTTTAATATTAGGTTATAATAGATACCCATTTGAATCACTCAGGTCACATTTAGAGTAGATCAGAAACAGGTGTTGACCGCAATTTACATAAACATAAATGCAAGTGTGTTTTTATGCACACACAACCAACACATGAGCAGAAGCTGATTTGAGTTTTGCATGGATGGACACGATGTGGACACATATGGTGTAAATGTCCCCCAGTGATATCAGAAGCTGAAGTTTAGTTCAAGGGTGAAGAAATTGTACATTTTGTAATAGCAGTGGCAAAGTCCACATCTCAGTGCAGTAGGAAAGTTAAAGAAAGACCAGACACAGGACACCCAAGAAATCTGGAGCACCTGAAACAGTTTCTAAAGGAGAATAAGAGAAAAAGGTTTTCTGATAGATGAACCAGTGGTTATGATAATAGCTGTGCATAAATTTGTTCAAGGCAGGAACAAACCCTAGATAGGGTGCCGGTCCATCTCAAGAGTGTGCATATGTGAAAACATTTTTGAAAATGAAAACTCTAGTTTGTGCTTATTACATGCTTCTTCCCTGATTGGATCCTGCTCATTGCAATATCTCATCCCTTGACTGGTCACCCTTCACAGCAGAAAAACCATTTTACAACATAGCAGACACAGAGGAGTGCTTGCTGTGTTGCTTACTTGCTATATGCATCTAAATTGCACTCTGTATAGTCTGAATGCTGCATTTATATACAAAAGGCAAAAAAATTTACTGGTCGCTATAGTATTCGATAAATCCCCTGATCATCAGATTAACCTTCTCTTCAAGGAAGACATTTCCTCTTGCTGTTTCTGCTGACATGCACATGCCAGTGTAGGTGAACAGTCATGTCATATGCGTTTTTAGATATTTTAGTCTGGGCATAGATACTTTCATAAATGATATGAAAACGCTAGTGTGTATGGAGTAAAAAAAAAATAAATAATAATAGTGTGGACCTAAGTCTTATTTCTAAAGGTTAAAATAAGTAATTTCAAAAATTAAGAAAGTGCCGTGCAGTAGCGCAGTGGTAGCGTGGTCTGTCTTGCAGTAAGGACATCAGGGTTCCTGCCCAGAGTCCTCCCTGTGGAGTATGCATGTTCTCCCTATGTCCACATGGGTTTCCCCAGGGTTCTCCGGTTTCCACTCACTGCCCAAAGACATGTAGGCTAGGTGAATTGGCAATGCTAAATTGTGTGTGTTTGGTGCGTGTGTGTGTGAGTGGACTGCCACCCTGTCCAGGGATTGTTTCTACCTTGCACTCTGTGCTAGCTGGGATAGGCTCCAGTCCCTCCAGAACATATGTCTGGATTAAGCAGGTTAGAAAATGATAGAAATGAACAATAAAGAAACAAAATATTTGTAAAATGTCTATCTCTTCATTATTTTGTCACATGTGAATTTTAGAAATTATTTTAAAGTAATTTATTAGTTTATATGGCTCTCCAGGGTTTAACTCCTGAACATGTTTGACTGTTTATCCCTGTCTTTCTTCTAGTTGCACTTCATTTTTAGCCTTTCCTTCAATAAATGTTAAATGGAGGGCAGATACTGCATTCATTTTGTACGTACTCTGATTACGGCCGGATTTACTGCAGCAGTTAAAAAGCTCTCCTGTTCTTAGTAGTATTAATCCATCCACTAATCTTCCAATAAAAAGCTATTATTGTTTGGCTTTTGCATGATTTTAATGCATGTTTTATACATATACTAGTTCAAATTTTGTGTTTTGATTTTATATTTTTTTTACTGCTTTTGCAGCATCTTGTGAGGCATTTATTGTATGTGCGATAGGTGCAATAGAAAGATATTGTTATACATTAATAAAACATTTACTTTTAACCTTTTAGCAGGTCAGCGAAGGCTTCCTTTTGCGAAGTGGATCTTGTGAGTGGCTTGATGTTGAAGAACTGAGCTCCTCACCTTCTTACGATGCGTGTCTGTCTCCACAGGCCAGGTACAGTTCACGCCATAAGAGCATGGAATGAGCCTGTATTTTTGACTAGAGAACACAGTTTTGACAAGATTTAGTAAGCATTGCCACATTTACAGTGCAGTGACCTCAACCTAATGGCAAGAGTACAGTGGAATAAAGAAGGCAAACACATGGTGGTACATAAGGTGCCCAGTGGTGTTTTGAGAACAGTGTTGAGTTTGTAGGCTCTCCCTGTGTTCATTTGATTTGCTAATGGTGATTTTGGCCTGTGGTCTTGTCTGATTTGCCTAAATAGGCCTCTTTTTCTTATCTTTGGGGTTAGGCAGACTGTCTGACACTTACATTGCAGATGTGGAGTTGGGTGGATGCTACCAGAAAAATACTTTCCTTGTTAAATTTTAATCATAGTTTTTTAGATTGGAATGACCCTATCAGTTTACATGACTATATAACCTACAGTATTTCCTCTAACTATCCAATGTATTATGTGGCCAGTTTTCAGGAGTCTAAAAAAAGACATAGATTTGAATATAAGAGACCTTCTAATGTGCACACCCCACAATCTCTACTCTTGTTAGTAAAATCTATGTCACATTTCTTGACTTTTTGTCATGGCGCATTTACTGTTCAGAGTCGATGA
This sequence comes from Polypterus bichir lapradei, assembly GCA_026402145.1. Classification (NCBI taxonomy): domain Eukaryota; kingdom Metazoa; phylum Chordata; class Cladistia; order Polypteriformes; family Polypteridae; genus Polypterus; species Polypterus bichir. The sequence continues at coordinate 14,108,104 of JANRMT010062798.1, forward strand.
TCTTGTTGCTGCACAATGTTAAATTACACAAGATGAAAATTGCAACCAGTGTCACATTTGCCTACCAAATGCTGATCTTCCTGGTACAGTCATGCAGGCTCCTATTTCTGACAGCCAGTTGACAAAGTAATAGCTGCAACTTATTCAGCACCAATCTCTGCCCTTTAATTTATGGTACAAAAAGTTTGAGACATCAGACAGACAAACTTCTCTTCTGTTTGTGAGGTTCGAAACACACACATTTCTTATTCCTCATCACTACATTTTATGCATTATACTCCTGGATTAGTATAAATTGGTTCATTTGGTTGTCAGCTCTCCTGCATACTTGTTTGATTTCCTCCTAGCCAGTCGCAGACTAGTTGGTCTCAGTTGTTAGGTAATGTCACATTAGGCAACTGGCTTCATGGGAGTGGCCGCCGACTGCTTCTGAATGGCTAAGATTATGTAAACAACGGCTACAACTGAAAATAGCTGGAAAAGCCGTCTAATGTGACAATGGCTTAAGCAGACAGCTTAATCATTCCCAGGGTCTTTCTTTTCTTATTATTAAGTGGATTTCATTCAGTTGTTTTAGAGATTTGAGAAGTGTGCTTTTATTTATTAGCCATTTTTTCCTTATGTTCATTTTGTCCATTTATTTGGCCTTCACATTTGAATGGCAGCATGGTGAAATCCTAATTCTGCATCACAGACTAACAGTTAATGAAGAGCAGGTTGTTGCTCCTCCTTCTCCATGTAATGTTGTCCTTTTCTGACATAATGTCACTGAATTCTTCAGTTGAGATGTGTGCTTTGAATTTCAGCTAGGCTAATTCATCATCAAATAGCCACAAATTACAGCTCTGGACAATCAGGGAAATAGTTAGTTTAGTAGAAACCCATTATTTTTTGAGACCTCCACTTTTATGTTCCTCGCCAATCCTCAAAGATGTGTTTTCAGTTCAGTTCATGGTAGACTCTGGTCCAGATTTGTACAAATGCATCCAGTGTGCCGTGCATGTAAATTTAATTATACACCACAGTAAATCTCACAGATGATGATCTAAGCTGACATGGCACACTGCCATCAGGGAGTGTCTGTTACTCGCCACAAGTGCAGAGGCTAGCAAATCCTCCCCACTCCCAACTGTTTATTTAACAATATCTTAGCAAAGGAAAAATTCAGCAAAGTACAAAGAGTGGGACAAAGAAGTGACTTTAAAGATGAAAATGGAAACATAAAGAATTTTGGTGATTGGAGGCCGTAAGAGGCCCACCCGCTATTGTGCGGGTCCATCCATCCAACATAAGAATGAAGGAAGGGGAAGGAAGAAAAAAACAAAAGCCCCAGTCACTGACCAGGAGATCAGCTTTCTGCTGGTGTGAACATATGGCATAAATCTGGCCTCTTCATTAACGTCTTCAGCATGTCTGTTGCCTCAGGTCTTGTCTGTAAATTTCAAAGGTTTTGCTGCTATTCAATATGCCCTTCTTCAGTTTCCTTGCATTGTTTCAACTGCCTTTCTGAAATAAAGGCAACTTTCTATATAAGTGAGTGGTGATAGTCATTACAAATCTGGCAGGTTATGCCTCAGGTCGCTATTTATAACATATTTAAAATAGCAACAAGCTAAACAAATATGGATGTTGGACTGACTGATCGGCACCACAATGTAATTGTTCTTATGCTGTAAGAACAGGAGGACTGTTGGCAGTTGAAAATTATTCTTTGAGGTTACCTGTTCTGGTTTTACATGTTGTTGTGAGAGGTGTAGGTGTAGGTAAGTGAATCTGATTAATTCAGTGGGAGATGGAGGGGGGCACAATTTGACATACCCTTTTACACAAGGCTCACTTGTTATGCTGTGAATGGATCGCAGGTGGGCAAGCTGTCCGTAAAAATTGAACCACAAAGAATAGTGTCAGTGGGCAGGAAATGGGAAATGTTGGGGAGTAATGTTGTGGTTTTGTAGAGTGGATTGTATAGACTAGATAAGCTAAAGGTTTTTGTAGGTACAGTAGGTTGTTGGAAGCGGCACACTAGAAGATTGTTATTTGAAAAAGAAAGGAAGCAATTGCTTTTTATTTTCAGACCATCCTAGAATGCTTGTTACATGCAGAGATATTTTGGCTCTTAATTAAAATATTGCAGCCACTAGCAGCACATAGAGTCCAGCACTTTTATTTACAATAACAGATACCTTTTATAGGCTTCCTTCCTTCAGTGTTGTAGTGGCTCTCACACAACACAGTACAGCCCAGCAATAGGTCAGTCACTCCCTTTGCTCCTTCTGTTTTCTTTCACTTCTCCCAGGAGAGGGTTGTGTAGCTCCTCTTTGACACCGACTTCGATTCCCCAAGCTGAGTGGAGGGCTCTCTTTTAGCTCCGGACCCAGTAGTTCTTATGGTGCTTAATTAGTTGCTTCCAAGAAGCACTTCCAGGTCAGGCAGGACTACAGTGGTCTTTGTATTGTCACTGTCTGACAGGTCCCCCTGGCTGCCCCCACACAACCTGAGAGAGCAGGCCCATGGGACCACAACTCCCATGCAGCCCTGCAGGCATCCATAATGGGACCCAAGTCCATCCCAGGTGTCACTCAGTGGCTGGTAGGTAGGTCACTAGCCCATTGTAACATCCCTCCACAACCGGTTCCTGGCACAAAGTCGTATTGTCATTCCCTCCCTGACCTTCTGTTATCACAGCCTCCTGGCAAGGCAAAGGAGTCAGGTCCACAATGGCTATAACACCAGTTTGTCCTTTACAACATCAAAATATGGAAATTAAAAGTCGAGCTAGGCAGGGGGAAGAGGGAATGGAAGAGCTGTGACCTGAACTCATTTGACATATGACCAACAAGTATTACACCTGCGAAGCACCAAAATGGTCATCCTAGTGACTAAATCTACACTTTGCACCATCTCACCTTACAGTGACAGACCTATCCATCGTTCACCACCTTGAGGATTACTTAGCTTTGCAGTGCAACAATTGGGGGGTCCAGTAGAAAGCCCAGTAATTCCTAATTCAGTTGAATCAGCTTCCTTGTGATTCCTTAGCCTGCCAATGCTTACAGGCTCTTTAACATCGGGGAGGCCTGCTACCTTTCACAAAGGATTAACTCATCTTAAAATTCTGCATCCGTTTCAAATGAATCCTCTCAGCAGCTCAAGAATATCCTCACATGGTGATCCCAAATGAGTTACATAAAACCTCATGAGTGTGTCTAGTTGGGATCACATTTCCTCCTCCAAGTCAATCAAAAAACCATACCACATGCACTTCAGAAGAGGTAATTTACCTGAAGCTAAGCTTGTTCAGGCCCAGCCAGTATTTGGATGGGAGAAAAGTCAGAAAAAGCTTCTGTTGCTGCTGGAAGAGGTGTTGGTGAGGCCAGCAGAGAGCGCTTAACCTGTGGTCTCAATGTAGATCTCAGTGACCAAGTTCAGCGAAGGAGACACTGCTGTAAAAATGGGGTTGTACTTTGGATGAGATGTAAAACTGAGGTCCTGACTCTGTGTGGTCATTAAAGATCCCTGAGGCATCCTTCATAAAGAGTAAGGTGTATCATGATGTCCTGGCTGAAGTACCCAACATGGCCTGGTTATTCTGGCCCCTTAATCATCCCCTGTCTATAATCAGCTAACTATCTCTCACCCCTTCACCACCTCACAGCTAATGTGTGGAGAATGTACTGGCACATAGTAGCTGCCGTTGCATCATCCAGATGGGTGCTGCACATTAGTGGTGGTTGAAGTGGCTCCCCACTCAGCAAAAAAAGCGCTCTGAGTAGTGAGAAAAGTACTAAATAAATGTAAAGAACCATTGTGATTATAGCCATTATAAAACTAGAAACTAGACAGCTTGATATAGCATGTTCAATGCTGCCTGAAAATATGTCAACCCCACCACTACCTTCACTCAGGAATGAGGCCTCCTAGGTGATGAAACGCCCCCATCAGCAGGACATACTTAAGCTGATAGGTGACATATGTAAAAGAGTGTGTGAGCTGAACACTGGGTTAATTTCCTATCATGGGGGACCCTGTGTTTCCAGGATAGTCAACCCTCTAACAAATAAAGTGAATTCAGAAGGAACATTTAACCACAGCAAGGGGAACACCAAGTATAACATAAAGGGTTTAAATAAATAAAACCAAATGCCCCACATGGGAAGCCTATACATAAAGAAGATGCGTAGTGGCCCAGACTCTCACCTACTCACTGTCCTGAAACTGGATTTTTGAACCTCTGGAACCCTTTTTCTTCTTTTCAAGTACAAGCAATCTGTTTCCCATTTATTGATCTACTTTCTTATTATTGTCATAAATCAGGATTTCTTATTCACTGCTTGTTTTTTTTTCTTATTTAATTTTATTATAATTCTGGTGATGCATTTAGTGGCAGTTTTGCATGACCATGACTGTGTTATTTGCAGTAAGCCATGTGGTGTGCTTCAGCATTGTCTCCAGGCTATGTAGGATGACAGCATGCATTGCTCAATATCTTACCTTCAGGTAAAACCTCAGCTTGATTTCTCACGTGATTTGTTGTAGTTAGGCCTAAGGATTTCAACTACAATAAGGATTTGTGTGAAACATTTTCCTTTGACTGTGGTGTTTGTGTTTTGTTTTTTTTTTCTGGCTTGACGGTCCATTCTTTGTTCATTCTGGACCTAGTGACCCTAGCAGCTTTCGAGATTGCAGTTTCTTGGCCATTCATCTCTTAGTTCATCTTGGCTCAGTCTTTTTCTTTAGGTACTCACATTCCTCTTAGTGTCTATGACATTTTCCAGTAGAGTTTTTGTGAAATGCTCGCCTTGACCTCTAATCTAATTGGCCACATTGGTCATGGATGCCATTTAGAAACCTTAGGACCTTACACCTAGAGCTCCCTCTAGCAGCCCCAGATGTACCTGCACTTCAGTACTACTACTATAGACATAAGCAGGTGAGCCTAAGGCAGGCTGTCCTCCCAGTATACTTGTGGAGCCCACAAACATTTACATTATATTTACATTTATTTGCTTAGCAGACACTTTAATCATAGGTGGCTTACAAAACAGGCTAACATAATCAAGTAAACATCAGTCCGGGGACTGTTTGGGAAACAAGTGTTATAGTACAAGCTTACAAAATCAATCATCACAAGTGAGGAGCTCAGAACAAAATACAAATGAGTTACAATTCAAAGATAACTAAAACATAACAGCTGATATCAGAAATCCATCCAACAAAGAGAGTCTTCAAACGCTTTTTAAACGCATCGAGGGAGTCAGCATTTCAAATGACGGTGGACAGCTGCTTTCACCAGCTAGGAGCTACACATGGAATGAGTCTGGAATGAGATTTTAAAGTATGCAGAAGTGGCATCATTAGATGCCATTCATCGGCAGATCTGATTGGTTGAGAAAGGCAAGGCAAAGGACCTCACAAGTGCCTCCATATACACACACGTGCTGACTCAATGACTAATTTATACGCAGGCATCAAGGACTGGAACCTAATATGTGCCTGTACAGGGAAACAATGTAGTGATCAGAAGAGAGAAGTGACATGTGCCCGTCTCGGCTGGTTGAACAACAGACATGATGCTGCATTTTGAATCATCAGCAATAGTTACACATGTCGGTACTCCTGTCAGTAGAGTAATGCAGTAATCTAGCTGTGAAAAGACCAAAGTCTGGACCAGGAGCTGTGAAGTTTACTTTGTTAGATATGGTCTGATTTTTGCATATACTGTATAGAATGACCCTGCAACACATGCAAGCCATTGCTGCATGTTCTCTGAAGGACAACTGGTCATCAATCACCAGCCCAAGATTGTGTACCAACTTGGTGTATGTTAGCAATAATGAGCCAAGCTGAACACAGATGGGGTGATGAATAGATGGGCGAGCTGGGGATGGTGCCAGGTTGAGCTGAAGGTGGTGTTTCTTCATTCAGGCTGTGATATAACTAAGACGTGCAGAGATTCTAGCTGAAACCGTATGGTCCTCTGGATGAAATTGCAAGTACAACTGCGTGTCATCAGCGCAGCACTGACAAGAAAAATCGTGGGAGTTGATGATCGGGCCTAGTGAGGACAGGTATAGAAATAAGAGGAGAGGACCCTGAATACACACTGTGGAAGAGTCACGTAGTGCACACTAGTGACTTTGGGGACTTCCACAGTGCTCATGGGAGCTCCCCATTGCTTTTGCTTACTTAGTTCAGGGTCTGGTAAGACCATGCTCCTGTCTAGTAGTAACCCCCATTGATCCAGCACTATTGTCATTACCAGAGTTCCAATTACAATAGATAGGTGGAAGTAAAACACTTGACATTTAACTGTAGTTTTATTGTGATGATAAAGAACAAACAATTCAAACACAATGTGGTGTGTTTGCTTAAGGGCAGGGGGCTCTTGGGGTCCAATGCTTAAAAGTTACATTAGAATGTTTTCAGTATAAAGCCAACACTCTTATTTTCTTTTTTCTCAAGTAACTGCTAACAGTAGCCTCTAGACTCGGATATACTATTTGACACACTGAAGGCAGCCCATTAGCTACCCACTACTATGTTCAATCCTTGAAGCACAGAAGATGTAGGCAGGTGAAGTGCTGATGATAGGCCGCACTCTGTCACTATCAGCTGTTTGCAGAATTCCTCTTGAGATCATCCCTGCAAGGCCATGTGTTGCTAGGCTACCCAGTACAGGAGTTTTCAGTTCAGTTTAAACAAACAATACTTTGCTGGTGGCCGAGGAGAAGCCTGCCAGGAGAAGTAAAAGAGTGTTTGGAGGCCTTTGTGTGTCTGCCGTTGACACAGCAGCCAGCACTCCCCATTCATCAGAAGGGCTTTTGATGTTAAGTAGCACGGCAATCTGAGCAGCTCTCTTAGTAGTTGTCCGTGGCCTTAACTAAGTAAGTTGCAACTCTAGACTTCATGTATCTTAACTGAATTCATACTAAGTTGTAAATAATTTACACTGTGGGTAATTTACTGACTTTTTTTTTTCTTTTTTCCTGCCTGAATTAGCAGCGAGTTGAGTGTGGAATGCTGGGATCATGAAAAGGAGCAGTCCCATGTTGCATTGTCTTTGAGCCCTGCCAGCCAGAGACTGGTTGACCAGCAGCACTATGTAGAGGGCCTCAGGGAGGAGCTGCTGGCCTCACAGCACAGGGAGGAGCAAGAGCTGGAGCGGGAGCAAGCACGCATTCTTCAACAGCACCGCGAGAGTAAGTTGTGCCTCAATTCAAATCATGTAGCTTTCTGACATTAAAGTGAAAGGGCTTTTGGGTTCAGGGTGGAGCAGCATGTTTTAAATTACCATCGGCAGTACAGTTAGAAACCAAATTTAGCTCACATACTGTATTATAGAACTGTGCACACCGAGGTTGGCAAAGACCATGTTTATTTTATGCTTTTTATGATTAATAGTCTATATTGTACCACTGAGCTGGTGTAGGTCAGATCATGGAATTGTCTGCCGTTAATCTGTTAACATGCCCCCTTGGTTAAGTAAGCAGACATGTATAAAGTGTAGCGATTGTACACGTTGTTGGATTTATTCTCATGCTCAGTAAGTTCCTTTTATTACTTTCCTACTGGAGTTTCATACTAGAGTTTTTTACATGTAGGAAATTTACTTTTAATGTTTATTCTTTTCCACATTTGCTTTTTTACATCTTTGTTTTTTGACAAGATACCATTTTGTTCACCGATCTTGATCAGGTCTCAAGACCTCATTTGGTGTCTTCCAGTATAAATATGTCGGCTTACAGTGTGATTGATATCCTTCAGAGGATATTCTGTTTGATAAAATCTTAATTCTTAAGCCTGTGTCACATTAAATGACTTTACATGTGATTTTCAGCTATAGCCTTCATTTCATAATGTTAGTAATTTAGAGGCAGTTGATGTACTCTTGTTAGGCTGACTGCCTTATGCAACATGCCCAATGACTGAGATAAACTAATCCACAACTCGCACTGATGAACCTCTTTGAACCTCACAACCAAAAGAGAAGCTCATCTGTCTGATGTCACATATTTTATGTAATATAATAGAATGGAAAAAATAAAAACGTCTGAAAATGCATCTGAACTCACCGTACCTGTTAACACTTTGTGCAGCACCACTACCATCAAGCAGCACTGGAGGCATTGGACCTTATAAACAGAGCACAAGCTCGTCTGGCTAATGTTTCATGTTTTATATACCACTATCCCAAGCCCGCCGTAGCATACGGCGGTGTAAGAATAGGAATGGAAAACGGTGAGAAAGGAATTCAGTATAACAAAGGCTTAGGAAACCACCATCGCAGTATAACGAAAATAGCAAAGAGCGAAACCAATGCCAATGGTCGAGAGAGTACCTTCCTGTAACAGGCTATGGAAAACATTGACATATATAGATAGACGCCGCATTCACTGTGTTGCCCAGTCGACAGGATAAGTCAGTGCGTCCGCCCTATTGCGAGTGGTAAAAGTGCTATTTAAACTAATACAGGTAGACGTGGAAACCGGGTTTTCTGTATCGTTTACATTCAACAGATTTTGGCGAATCGTTTACATGCAATTATTTATATCCATTTATACACTAAATGCGTGCATATCCCATGGTCTTAGAGTTGGTGGGCGGGGCTCTGTGAGTTGGTGATCGTGGCTCTCTGTCTTGTGTGCGGTGTAAAGTCAACGTGGCTCAGAGGTGCATGTGGACTTTTGCACAGACGATAGCGACTGAGGCTGTGTTTGGTGAGTTGTTGCATGCCTCGAGAGCGACGCTGGACTCGGGAGGACAATTACAGTTGGCGTGCGTGGCTCTGTCGTGCGTATCCCATGACGCGGTAGGAGAGTTAGAGTTGGCGGGCGGGGCTCTGTCGAGTGTATCCAATGCTCTTAGAGTTGGCGGGCGGGGCTCTGTCTTGCTTGCTCACTGTCTTGCGTGCCCTCAGTGTCTTGCTTGCGCTCAGTGTC
>JANRMT010062798.1:14117052-14191068 GCA_026402145.1 Polypterus bichir lapradei
TTGCGCTCAGTGTCTTGCGTGCCCTTAGTGAATTATATATATAGATAACAGAATGGAAAAAAGAAAGAAAGAGCCGAAACAGCACAGAACACAAGCTCGTCTGGCTAATGTTTCATGGTTTATATACCATAACAGAACGGAAAAAAGAAAGAAAGAGCCGAAACTGCTGCTGAACTTGCTGCATCTATTAACCTTTCATATCGTGTTAGTTCTGTCAGGCAGCATGCTATTGCTTTACAGAAAAAGCGGCAAACAAGACTGAGCTGGACAATAGGCACATGACTGCTAAATATAACATAGCCAGTGATTTTTATTCAAATTGAAATGCCACAGCCATGAGAACAGTGACTGCTGCCGGATAATCTAGCATACCACATGACAAGAACTCATGTAATGTCATATTGGCCTTATTAATAGTTTACTTTCTTTTTAAGTAGGTCTAATGGTTTTGCCTTTCAAATTCTTCTGCCCTTCAGGTGTTGCCCTCAACTTGCCATCTGACTATGTCTTCAGTCTATCATTTCATCTCGTGGTTAATTTTCCTCCTTAATCTACAGACATATGCACTAAAAATGCATTATTCAAGCAAATGCAGTTGTTTATTTATATTTATACAACATCAAACACAATTTATTAAGTTCAGTGGTTTGCGAGTGATCACGTGACAGACAGACACAACCCCTTAATGTTTTATGTATGTAGATACTAAAACACAAATTCTCACTAAAGCCAAACAAACATTGCAGTACCAGATTTTGCATGCAAGGTATAGTTCTATAGCTGCTGTCGTTCACAAGCTGCGCCCTAAACATCCAGCAGTGAGGGATATGTGAACAATTCTGTAAAGCCACAAAAAATGACGTTACAGCCATCGACATTACATCTGACTAATATCCTAACTCAAGCAACCATTACAGGCCAACATCTAAATCATCAGGGCTTAACACAATCATGGGGCCAAAATCCTTACAATCACACTTGTGTTCAGCTTCCGAGTTTAATTTTTACGAGGACCCACTGGGCCTGACAAGCCTGTTCAGGATCCATGTATGCCACCAAGTTATGCAGATGTGAAATTCAGGTTCAGTAGTAATTGTGGGCAACTGAGTTCCCCAAACGATAAATTGGCTTGCTAGTAGAGAAAAGTTTATTGCAAATACTGTATGTGAAATGAAGTTATAAACCATGGGGCCTGAAGAGCACTCACCTACACACAATGATTTTTATAGCAATGTTGTATCATCCTGATCATCTTTATTTTCACTCACTTGTCTTAAAAGTGGAGTCAATATGTCATACATGTATATTTCTCTCAGGAGACAGGTCAGCAGCAAAGCAGATATGGCCAACTAGTAGTCCCATTAAAAAAAATAATGGAAAGAGTATGTCCCTGATTGTTGTATTTTATTATTTTACTATCTCTGCACATTTGTGAGCAATAATAATATAATAATTAATAACATTTATGTAGTGCTTTTCTCACAACTCAAGCACTTTTCATAGTGAGTGGGGAACCACTTCAACCACCACTAATGTGCAGCACCCACTTGGATGATGCGACAGCAGCCATTATTATGCCAGTATACTCACCACACATTAGCTGTGAGGTGGTGAAGGGATGAGAGATAGTTAGCCAATTAGAGACAGGGGATGATTAAGAGGGGCAGAATGTCCAGGCCATGGTGGGCAATTTAACCAGGACATCGGGATACACCCAACTCCTTATGAAGGATGCCCAGGGATCTTTAATGAACACAACGAGTCAGGACCTAGTTTTTACATCTCATGTGAAGGATGGTGCCATTTTTACGACATAGTGTCCCTGTCACTGCACTGGGGCATTGAGATCCACACACAGACCGAAATATAAGCGCCCCCTGCTGGCCTCACTAACACCTATTCCAGCAGTAACCCAACCTTTTCATTGTCTGTCATCCAAGAACTGGCCAGGCCTAAACACCCTTACCCTCAGGTTTTGCAGTGCAGGTGGTGTGGCAGCTAACAACACACCCTACACAGAGAATGTCTGTGCTGATGGTGCAATGGCCTGTCTTTAGCCATTAAAATGTAAATTTAACGTTTTTTTTTCCTCAAAGTACCTTTATAGTGACATACGTGAGGAACTTCAGAAGTAAGAGGAAGTGAACTCATTCACTCCATTCCTGGGGCTGTTTGCCTTGAAAGTGTGATGGATCCATTATTTATTTATGATTTTACTGAGGTGTCTTGCACCAATTGATTGTCACCTAAAGTTCTTTTGTTTCTGTTATCTGCATAATGGCAGAAGCACCCATATAGTGGCATTGTTAGAATTCTTCATCTTCATCACTTAATATTGTCTAAGGGGCTATGTTAGGGGAACTGCTACAGGATGCAGTTTGCCAAGCCCACAATGTTGACCTTTAGTCTTTGGAAAATGAAGTTTCCATTTAGCTCTGAATGACTTCTTGGATGCTGCTTAATGAGGAAGGTACCTTTTGACTTTAATACTAATGCACGTAAAGTTGTTCAGTACATTACTGATGTGATTTATTCTTGCTGAAAACAAGTTATTCCTAAAACCGAGCTCGATAACTATTTTTTCCTTTGCAGTTGAGCAGTGGCTGCTTCAAGAGCAACAGCGTCTGAAATTTTTAGAAAGGCAAAAAAGAGACCTTGCTGTGCAGACAGACCAGGGCTTGTCATCAGGAGCTGAGGTACAGAATTCAGCAGAGAAGAGCAGCCTGATGGAGGACAGGAAGAGACTGGTCCAGCAGGAGTTACTCCGACAGCATGCTTTAAAAAGGGCAGAGAAGAGGATCAGGAGAAAGAGGCTCTGTTTTCAGCTGGAGAGGATTGCAAAGAAACAGCATCTGCTGGAGGCCAAGAAGGAGTTACAGCAGCTGGAGACTGCCTGCATGCTTACCAGGGATACATCTGGCTCCACGGAGACCGTGATGCTTAAAGGCTCCGCTCCTACTCTCCAGAGGAGGCATTCATTCTCATCAGACCTGCTGCGCCGTCTTTATTCCCACCATGCACCTGTTTACAGGTAATAAAGGCCATCTCAGAATTGTAAGTCTTCATCCTGATGAAGGATTTTCTTGGCATGCCAGGGGCCTTGAGAAATCTCATATATGCAATGCTATTAGTTTGAATGTAATTAAACATCTCTCTGAAGCTTTGCTTTTATTTGTTTTAACAGCCATTTGTTGAAACAGAAGAAATCATTTAAACCATCTACCTCACAAGGCCACTGGAAATCCCAGTTTCGACAGAAAAGTCTCTCTGAGGAATGCCTTCCGGACAGGACTTCAAGTAAAACAGGCCATAGCTGCAGCTGCGTTCACTGTGTGTCTGGATGTAAGCTAACATGCACTACAGGGATAAATCACAGTCTGTCTGTGCCCAATTTTGCCACTTGTGTACTTAAAGATTTCCAAAGGAGATCTCCTGGCTTCACAGCCAGACCACATATCAGACCAAAAATCCACTCATCATCACCTTTACATTCACAACTTGGTACAAACAAAGAAAAGACAAAATCCAAGAAATCACCCAGTTTAGAAAAAGAAAAAGACTCTAAAAAACACTCAAAAGGTTTTGATCGGGTCAAAAAGCTGCTTGCCCATTCTGTGCAGATTAAAAAAACCCTTTCTGGGATATTTAAAAAAACGGGGATTCCACGTGGACCAATAAAGAGCTCAGGAACAGAAACCTCTAAAGTCTTCCACAGCCGAAAACCCGACAAGGCTGAACTCTCCAAAATAACCTCCTCATTTGAAACCTTAGACCAGATTGAGAAGCCTACAGATGTTAGGAAATGGCACAGCGCAGAGGTTTTGGGGAACAACGTTAAGCTGGTTGAAGTAAAGCAAAATCTGAAGGACTATAAGGAAGATCAGATGGATGATAATCAGACATGCTCAGATACAGATAGCCAGTACTCCTTGGATTCTTTATCTTCCACCTACACTAAAGCACTGACAAAAAAATTAGAAGACGACGAGAGATCTGAGCAGGAGCACAGTGCTTCTCAGAGCGATGACAGCCAGATTTCTCAGGATTCCCTAGCCGAAGATCACTGTAATGAATTGAAAGCAAAGAATAGGAAACATACAAGGCGATCCAAAGCCAATGTGCAAAGACTGACACTATATGGGAATAGTGACTCGCCCGAAGGCTGCCTGATTAAAGCTGGACGAAGCAATCTGATGGGCAGGTTAGATACTTGGAGAACCAAGAAGAGAATGGATTTGGGGCCATTTAACATCAACACAGCTACCGATGAAATGCCCACAGAGGTGTTCTGGCAGCATCATAGCCCAGTGCCCGAAAGCATTGATACGTTAGTGCGGTTCCACTCAGACAGCTGTGAAACACTGAGATTGACAAAAACATTCCCTTTTCTGGATGAAAAACATCAGGAGCACATTTCTTGGACAAATGAGCCCATTTTGTTTAACGATGTACGTCTTGAGCAAAAAGGAAGCAGTTTACCTATTGAATCCAAATGCTTCTTAAACAAACTAGATGTATGCACAAATCAGGAACTTTCTGTGGAGAGTTTAATGCAGATACCCAGAAACCACAATATGGAAGACCCTGTCACACAGAGTTTGACAGGTCATAGAACAACCTTGTTTTCTGATCAAATTTCTGTAAATGGCCAGTCTGCCCGTGAGCCACAAAAAGGTTCGTTTTCAGTGCTGGTTCTAGACTCTTTCATCACAGAGTCCGTTTTGCAAAGCACTGCTACACCAGTCCAGCCTGCTTTTATAAGTGGCACAACTTTTATAAGTGAAGACTCAACCAGTCTTGTTCAGATGTGCCTTCCCGAAAACAAATCAAAATGTAACGAAGCTCTGGTAAGGTTCAGTTCAGAATTAGCTGAAGTTGTGTTGGCAAATGTGTTTGCATCTGGTGATAGAAAACCAGCTGCAGAAATGCCTCAGTCCACTACTTCTCTCCATTCAAAAGTATGCTCACCTGAAATTTTTAATAAATCTTCCAAACCTGAAAGTGAACCAGGTTTTGATGCTTATCACTCTAACGAAGGTGAGAATATCTCATGCTGTCCCAAAGAAAATGCCTTCCTTGCAGCAGATGTCTTGCATCAGCACACATCAGCTGTTGGAGTGATGGAGGATGGGATTTTTGAGTCTCAAAATGAAACAGCAATTGAGGACATGCATCTGCCACATGTAACACAAAAGATACAAGAGGACTGTGTACATCAGGAAGCCTCTAACAATAACATCAGTGTGAGCTCAGTTCAAGAATATATGGCTTCCAGTGATCGATCACTTACCATTCTGGAACCAATTTCTCCAGCTGGAGAATCTAAGGACCTTACTATGAAGGAAACAGCCAGCATGAATTTAAGTCAGCCTACCTCACCAGACAATAGCAGCATTGACCAGTGCTATATATCTGATAGCAGCCACCCTATTTCCAATAGACTCCATACAGATCCAAATCTACAAATCCAAACTGCAAGTCAGCTATTAGAGAATGGATACGCCACAGAACCCCAGCCCCCTTCTATGGAAGCCCCAAATGTTGTAGAAGCTATAGCTATCTGTCATTCTAATTTTAATGCTCTTGGTAATGAAGCAGATGAGGATTTGTCCCAACATTGTGATACAAACTTAAATCTTGACTCAAGAGGAACAGAGGATCTAAATGGCAGAGTGATAAATTTGAACAACAGTACTCTCCCAAGTTTCATTTATGCAGAAAAGACAACATTAATTGGGGAAGGTGAGTTAGCAGGTCATGAAGGGGAACCTGAGACTTTGAATGTGATGGAGACATTAGTGGAAAGGGCATCAGCTGATCATATTGCACCAGATCTTGAAAACCAAAAAACGATTACTGTCCAGGTCACTTCTCTTGGTGAGAATGATGACGGATATGGAGTTGTTGCCTCAGCTGATCTGTCTGGTATGATGGACAAGAACAAAGAAAAGTATGCGTCCTTCATGAAGCCACAGATTAAAACCTCAAGTTCAGAATGCAGTGTTAAATTTCAAGAGGAAAGTTGGTGCAGTCATGATATCCATGAAACACTAAAACAGGGAGTAGGTGCGGTTAAACATAAATGTATTATTACATTTGCAGATTCAGCTATCTTCAAAAGCGGTAGTGGTACAAAAACAGAAGAAGAGTCTAATGATAATCTAAATGACGCATGTTCCAAACAAATGAACAAAGCTGAATGGAATGACGTATGTATTATTCAGAAAGCAGACCCCTCCAGAAGTAACACATTTGGTGAACAGTCAAGTGACATAGGTTGCTCACTCACACACAGTAGTGCAAATGATGAGGAGCCAGGTGAATCCATCAGTAGACTGGAGACTGGTGAGCTGGAGCTCAATGGGAATTCTGGTACTGAGAGGTTTTGGAAGGGTAAGAGTGAAGCTGAAGTGGTTAAACAAAGAGATAGCAACTGTGTACTTCAGAAAGAAAGCTTGATCACAGAGCAGCCCTCTGCAAACTGTCAAGAATTGTTTATACCAATGTTAAATTTGATTACATCTAACACTGAGGGCATTACTGAACAGGAACTGGAATTACAGAATGTAACATTTAATGATTCAGAGTTAAGTCTTCATGACATTACAAATACTGATGTCAATACTGTGGTGGAACATGAACCGGAATTGGATCGTACTCAACTTTTTGATGAATTTGGCAGAAAGCACGGCAGTGAAACAGTGTATTGTGTCGTTTTAGACAGTAATGATAGTATGCAAAATGAGAATCAGAAGACCTTGAACTCTTTATCAAATCAAGATGGTATTAGTGATGTAAATGAATTACTCGATCTGAGTCAAGTTGCTGTTTTGAGACAAAGTCTGGAAGAGCTTACCAAGGTCAGTAGTGACAGGGAAAACTTGCATAGAGAGTGCGAGTTGGAAGGTTTTCAGAGAAACTCACTGTATTACAAAGAGACTAGTGGTAGCCATTTGCCAGAATCTCCAGATACAGCTGCAAGTGGCAGATGTCCAATGCCTAATATCTGTGATCGTGAAATGTCCAATGAGCAAATTGGCTTCAATACATTTCTGGAAACTGGAGATAGTGAGAATGGAGAGAGTGATCATCAGATGAAATCTTGTGACATAGACAGAGTACAAGACTGGACTGTATTACCTGCACTCAATATTCAAAGCCAAGAATGGGAGTTAAAAACAGTTTCCCCTGGGAGAGCAAGACATACAAATCTTCCAATGGTAGAAGATAAAAATGAGCAAGTAGTGACGTCATATACCCTTTTAACAAATCCTGGTATAACCTCAGATGTTCAACCTGATTCAGAGGAAAACATGTCTATTAAATTAGGTGATGGTAATGAATCTAACTATGTTAGGAGGGACTTAATCATTGGTGCATTTCACCATCATGATTCATCTTACTTGCAGTCTGATACCTGGGATCCACAAAATGTGCAAAAGAAAAAAAAGTCATATGAGGAGTACTCTGCACCACAAAATGACTGTGTCCTACAGCTTCACCAGAAGGAAAAGGAAGAGAATCACAATCACCATTTGTCAAACAGGCTGAAGTATGTACAGATCAGAAACACATCTAGCTTTGAATGTCAATTTCCTAACACATCTGGCGAAATAAATAGAGAAGATTGTCCAACAGCTAATGGGAAACTGGAGAAACAGGTTACCTGTGAGTCAGCGTCAGAGGATACACACTGTGACTGCACGGCCAATGCCTTTGTAAAGCATGGTGCTGATTTAATTAAATTTCCTGTGCCAGAACACAAAAGGAATTTTGATCATATCAATAAGAGAAATGCTCCAGAGACTGTAAAACCTGATTGTCTGTTTGGTTTAACAGTAACTGTAGAAAGCAGTTCACAAGCACAGTCTGAAAGCAGCCTAAGTGGTCATGGCCCTGAAATGGCTCACACCACAGACAGCATATGCCAATCCAACACAATTTCCACAGCCAAGGATAAGGATTGGTATGAAGGGTTACTATCGCAGAGTCAAGAACAGAACATGTCCAGCAGCAGTTTGTATTCAAATATTATATCTAGAGGGAGCAGTCCTTTGGTTTTAACAGAGGGGGATTATCTGGAAAATATCTGTAATTTTTCAGAAAAGCGAGATGATTATCCAGTGTCATCTGTCAAGGGAGTAAATTACAAGAATATGTTGTTCAAACAAAGCTTGCAAGAGGAAATGACTGAGACCTGCTTATCAGAGACTGACAGAATTGTTCCAAGTACACAAAACTATTTTGATATACGGATGTCAAATTCGCTTGATCATGTTTTTCAAGAGATTGAATGTATTCTTCCAAATAGTTTGCATGAACCACTTCCATGTATTCCAAATCAAAGTGCAGAAGTTCAAGATACTTTGGAGGAAATTGGACAAGGTAATCGTCGCATTCCTAAAGATGAAACTGGCAATTCTATAGATAAAGTGGTTGCACTACTGGATGTGTCCTCCAAGGTAAACACAATCTCACCTCAGTCTGAGGCAGACTCTGTAGGGGATTTGCAATACAATGAAAACAACTTACCAATGGAAGATCTTCCTAAGCCATTTGCACAAACTGAAAGTGGATGCCCATCACATGGCGAAACCCTTAGAACTAACAAAAGCTTAATTGGAACTGTGTATATGGAAGAGTTTGTTGACCACGAGGCCACCCTGAACAAGTTTTTCAGTATTGAAGAATCTGCTAATCAAGCTGTTCTAGAAGAAAAACATAATGCTCATATACCTCTAATTAAACACTCAGATGACCTTCAAAGTCAAATTAATCCACCTTCTGAAAGTGCTTCTACATCTCCCAATGGCAATTCCTTTTCTTCTCCCAAATTTGTAAACGACCTACTCCGACATGAAAAACCACAAATCACTTTAAGTCAAGATCAACCCCAGTCTGAAATAAATCACCTTGCTACACTGGAGCACAAAGCAGAGTCTGATTATATGGAAACATCTTTTGTCTGCCATACAGCCAGTACTGAAATGGAAAATGTGACAGAGCAACCTGTTGAGATAAAGGAAAACAAAGATACCACAGCAGCTCCAGCAATCTCTCATAAAAGCAGCTCATTAGAAGATCTGTGTTCCCTTTCAGGTATTGAGTTACACTTTAGTGAGTCTGAAAGGAGAAAGTACTCCAAAATTGGCAATCTGATAAGCATTCAGAATGATGGAAAGAGGAATAGCACAGCTGACATGCAGAAGAAGAAGCAGAGATTTAGACGAATAAAGGCACATTCTCCAAAATCCGGTGATTTATCCAGCTCATCTTCTCAAGAGTCTAAAGACAGCTCCTCACAAGAAGGTGGTGAAAGCTATACTTTGAGGGGTTCTGCTATGAGACCAAGCAGGTCACGTGGACTGGGCTGGGTGGAAAATACCAGGATACAGCCTTGCAGAACAGGGAAACATTCAAATTCAAAGTCTTTACCCTCATGCCATTTAGGTGGGACATCAATAGAGCTTGATAGCACTGATGAAGGAATGACATCTCCTTTGACTCCCAGCGAGGGATTTATAAGACAATCCTTCAGGCAAGAAAGAGGTTGGCGCCACTTACATGATCAAAAGGAGTCACTTCATTTTGGGTCTAGTGACATTAATCCTTATACACATGCATGGCAGAAGGAAAAGACTAGCAAAACTAGCTGGAAGCAACATATTTTTGGAAGTGCTAGTGACATCATGTTCCAGCCACTTTCTCAAGACAAATGCAAGCAGAAATGTTCAAGCGTGGACAATGACTTAAATGCTCAAAACTCCCCATTGTACTCCCACTTGAGCTCTTATGCAAGAGCTCTGTCAAGCACTTTAAGTAGTGTTGAGGACCTTCAGGGACAAGACTCATTTAATTTAGAATATAAGTATGATAAGTTGCTTAACCCCAAATGCCAAGATAGTGCCTATTCAGAGAACAGAATCTCACCATACAAGATAGATTCTGATCCCCTTGATGGTCATTCAGTTCAGGTTGATGAAATCATGCTTTTGTACCCTTCTGAGCCTGAGTCAAGTGTAAAATCTTCCTCTGAAGGTACCAAAAAGATAACTTGTGATCAGGGCACCCAGACATGGACAGACAATAGAGTGAGGAAAGCAAGTCGGCATAGGCGCAGCAGCACCCAAGTTCCTGCATCCAGGAAAGAAGAGGCCACTGAACATCCACAACCTGCTGCATGGACCAGCCTGCAGAACATATCCATCCATCTCTCCCAACTGCTTCATAACACATCTGATATTCTGGGAAATCTCCACAATTTAAGAACTGTGGATCCGCCACTCAACCACTTTAGTCCTAGCCTGTCTACAGTAGGTACCTGTAACTCCACATATAATGGAAGTAGTAAACGGGACAGCTATACCCAGACTGTGGGACATGTTGCTGTACAGACTGATGATATACTCCTAAACACCAAAGTAAGTGAATTTTTGTCAGCAGATCACTCAAAGATGCCGCAAGAAGTTAATGTGATAGTCAAAGTGGTTTCTCCTGATCTGATAGATGTAACCCATGAGAATAAAGATGTAGTACTGAAAGTGGCAGAAAGAGATTGGGAACCGGGTGTTAAGATGAAGAGTCTTACTGATCTGAGCTATTCAAACTCAAGTTCTTCACAGAAGTCTGTGGACATGGCTTGTAATAGCCTCAGTCAGGCAAACTTAGTTGGCCGAGGATCCACATCTCCTATGCTGCTTTCTAGCACACTGGGCCAGTCCAGCTCTCCAAGCCCTCAGCTTCAGATCAGCTCAGTGAGTTGTCCACAGCTGTCTATTAAGAAATCACCAAAGTTGCAAGGAGATCCTGAACACTACCACAGCTCTCCCAACAGGAATAATGTTGATTCTGAACAAACTAGGACGGTTGATCGTGCCTCCTCTCCTATTCTAACACTGGAAGCAGGAATCAGTAGCCATAACAAGAAAAGCAAATCCAGTGTATGCCTGTTACTCCCAAATGTGAGTGATGATTCATTTCATGAGCAAAAGAATTTTTTTTCTTCTTCCTGGCATGGAGACAGAGAGAGAAATGCAACATTAACAGAATCATACAGCAGTCTGCATAAAAACAAGGATGTGCGTAAATCTTCCAAAGGAGCAAAAGTTGACAGAGTGGGTAGAACCCCTGACACAAATGTGAGAGGTAGTCAGAGATGGCGGTCTACTAAAATTGAAGGTGATTCACAATTTCTTCAGACATGCACTATCCCAGATGGAGCAGAAAAGCATTTGCCTACAGGTGTAGGTCTCCCACATTCTTTCAGGCAAACAACTTCATCATCCTATATGACACAGAGAAGAGGCTATTCCAATGCTTATACTTCTCCAAATGGATGTGATTCCTTTCCTCCTCTCACAATTTCAGAAAATAGTGAGATGACCATTCAGCTTCTGGATGATGATGCAGTATCTTTAGCTCCTAGTGAGTGCAACACAGAGGTCCTACTAAACATAAAACCACTACAAGATGAAGGCTTGACTCAGCCTCAACAAATACAACAAAAGTGTAGGGTGCCCGAAGACCTTCCGGTTCACAACAAGTTCAGCCACTGGTCAGGTGTTAACTATCGGCCTCCATCAAGTTTATCTAGCTCCAGTGCTTTCCCTGTGTCAGAATCTCTGACACACAAACTGAAGAAATCAGGTCAAGAAGAGCTAATGGGCAGTAGTTCAGAGCTAAGGACAATGGATGAAGACAGAGTCAGAGTAATAGAAGTTCTGCGACGAGAGAGGGCACAAGTTATGGCAGCAGTGCAACTGGAGATGAATCCACATCAGCTCACTGTAGAGCTCACAGAAGCCAAACTAAACTACAGCCTTGGGGAGACTGATGCCTTGCTGAAGGTGCTACACTCAGGAGATGAAGTGCCTGTTGGACAGATTAAACAGCAGCTTTATGACAGGTAAAAATAAAATTGTAATCTTCATGTTCTAAGTGGGTACTCAAATTAGTAGTCAAATTATTCTACCAACTAAATTGTTTCATAAAAAATGAATGTCTATTCTAGTAGTGTCTTGATAATTGAAAATTCCTTAAAATTCATGATGTCAATGGAAGGTTACTTTTTTAACTGTTAACGATTAACTTGCCTTTTGACTGTAATAAAATTTCTATGTTAACATTGTGGTAGGCAATTTCAGAAATTGAATCTGCAAATTTTCAGAAGGAATTAATAAAATTAACAAAAATGAAGTAAAAAAAAATGATCAATGCCCAAGTCACTAAAATAGGTTTAGTGAAGTAGATCACTTTGTTTCTGAACAAAGCTGACTGCTTTGGGACCTCATTCAGGTAATTTAGGTAATCACAACACATTGATAAAGTTGATGATACAGCAGAATTTTTTTCGATTAAATAGTTGGTCATACTGTATATTCAAGGACAACAATAGAAATGAAGGGGAAGTGTACATAAGACAACATTGATAACTTTGAAAAATGATCTACATGGCATACAAGGACAATCCAGTTATTGGCTAACTGAAAAAAAATGAGTAGAATAAATGAATGGTCCCCTCTCATTTTTCAAAAAAGAAAAATTCTCAGGTTTTTATTTTCTATAACATAATTAAATTTCATTGTGAAAGTTGGCAAAAAGTTTAGTTACAAAAACAGTTGTGTTGACCATCTTATAACCATGATTAGAGGTATCATGAATCAGATGATATAATACAGAGGAAGTCCATCCAGGAAATAAATAGTGAAGAGTCAGCCAGATTCTTAGTCAGGAAATAGGTGGTCATTAAGTAGTTACCAAAATGATCTTCAAAGTTAGTAACGCATAAGTCAAAATTGATTAAAAAATAGCAGTTTAAGAGAACAAAGCAAAAAAAAATTGCAGGATCTCCTTTAAGCTTCCATTGACAAAATCTGTTTTAGAGTAATGAGAATTCAAAGCTTGGGCATGAAGCCTTGAGTGTTGAAATTTCTAATTGTGTTGTGACATCAGGCATTTCAATGTGGTAAAAAAAAGTGATTGGCTACAAACACCATTAACTACAAATAAGCTGACAACTGCTCATAATAGCAGCAACAACAACAAAGAAGAAACTGCAAAATGGTAACACAAGGTTGTCATCGTTAGACCATGAGATATACATAACAGTAAGAAAAATAATAAAATCTGTGCAAGGACATAGAAACATAAATTTTGGAAGTCAAAAAAATCAAAACTACATTTTGTTGTCCTGCTAAAGCACTCCTAGTGAAGTACATGTTAAGTTTAGTCCCCGCACCAATAGTGCCTTCATGACGATTCTTTATATTTGAATGGACATTCAGGTAGTAGTATATGAATGACAGCTGGATCACTGTGTGTCTGTAGAGCTGCTGGTTAAAAGCACTTTCAGCATTTCTTTTGCTGCGTTGACCAAAGTGTATTATGCAGGAGTTGGAGCTCTTATTGTTTGGTGATGTACCCTTTGTCACAGAACTAACAACAAATGAATAGTTTTGAATATTCCATGATAAGTTATATTTTCATCCATTTTCTAAGCCTGTGTATTCAAATTGTTGGATTCTGGAGAACAACAGATTATCCAGGAAATAACTAGGATCCAAGCAAAAACCAACCCAGTCTATTAAGTGGCCCAGGCTCTGACATTGTACAACCCTGTTACTGTAAAACAGAGTGGATAAAACTGTTTAAGCAGGGATACACTGTGCAGGTATTTAGGATTTGAAGCTTCCTGCAGACAGACACCATTTCTATAGCATGTTGCTTTAACCTGAAGTTAGACATATAAAATAGTGTCAACATCTGAGTCGAGTCCTATGATTGCTCATTTTGCTTGCTCCAAAGGCACATGAAGAATATTGAAGGATTGCGAAAGGAGCGGGAAATGAAGCTACAGCACTGTCGGAGAACTCGCAGTTTGAGTCCAACCAAATATTCAGCACTGTCAACACAGGTGGCTCGTGATGCTGATATGCCCAGCAGGCGTAGAGAATACCTGCAGCAACTTCGTCAGGCTGTGGTTGACAGCACCAGGTAGGTCAAGGGGCTTCACCAATAATACTAACTTGAGTGTGAATGAGACCAGAGTGAGAGATAAAATGGTCAAAGAAAAACCATGTACAACTTTTGTACATGAAGTTAAAGAAGAAAAGATTAGGGCCATAGATGTGGAGTGCCCTGTAAATCCCTACAAATACAAATAACTTAGGAGGAATGTTTTTAAGAAAGAATGTAATGATGCTAACAGAAGAGTGAAAAAAGCCGATAGCAGTCCGCCAACCATTTTTGATTTTTGAATTGTTTGCCATATTTTTTAAATTGTTTGTTAAAAAACATTATTAATATTTAACAATCTTTTGTTGCATACTAATAACTTCATCTGGTGTTGGCATTACACCACCTGTTACACATTCTTCTTAGGAGCACAGCGACGTCGCAACTGAAGTGCTAGGCTGCAGCAGCCTGGCAGGCTACACTACTGGCTGGGCTACTGAGACTGGCCACTGGGCAGAACTGACCATCATGAGTAGTAATAGCTTGCATATTTTCATGTAACGGAGTGGGAGATCGACAGACGGATCTGTGCAGCGTCTTCAGTGATGCGGGCTCTGCATTGGCCTGTCATGGTGAAAAAGGAGCTGAGCCGTAAGGCAAAGCTCTCAGTTTACCAGTCGATCTACGTTCCTACCCTCACCTATTGTCATGAGTTGCGGGTAGTGACCGAAAGAACGAGATCGCAAATACAAGCGGCTGAAATGAGTTGCCTCCGCAGGGTGTCTGGGCTTTCCTTTAAAGATGGGGTGAGAAGCTCAGTCATCCGGAAGGAACTCAGAGTAGAGCCACTGCTCCTCTGCATTGAGAGGAGTCAGATGAGGTGGCTCGGGAAACTGATCAGGATGCCTCCTGGACGCCTCCCTGGTGAGGTGTTCCGGGCATGTCTAACCGGCAGGAGGCCCCGGGGAAGATCCAGGACACAATGGAGGGACTATCACTCTCGGCTGGCCTGGGAATGCCTCGGGATTCCCCCGGGGCTCTTGAGAGACTGAGTGAGGAGTCTGAGTGTCTGGGGTTGTGAGTGTCCTGATAAAAACTAAGATCCAGGCCTTTAATGACCTCTTGGGCACAGCCATCAGCAGTGTATCTGTCTGCAGAGAGAATGTCGACCTTGTCAAGAGGTTTACTTACCTCGGCAGTGACATTTATGTCTCTGGTGACTCTTCCTATGATGCCAGTAGACAGATTGGGAGAGCATGGGGGGATCATGAGGTTGCTGAAAAGGGTTGTGTGGCGCTTCCGATATCTATGCAAAAGGACAAAGGTCCAAGTCTTTAGAGTTCTGTTGCTTTCTGTTTTGCTATATGGTTGTAAGACACGGAAGCTATCCATTAACCTGAGATGAAGACTGGACTCCTTCGGTACTGTGTCTCTTCAGAGAATCCTTGTTTTGACTTTGTGTCGAATGAACGGTTGCTCAGGGAGCTCCGAATGAGGCACATTACCTGCATTGTGAGAGAGTGTCAGTTATGGCACTACAGCCATGTGGCGTATTTCCCTGAGGGTGATCCGGCTCACAGGATCCTCATTGATGGGGACCCAAGTGGCTGAACCAGGCCAAGGGGACGTCCACATAACACCTGGCTGTGGCAGATAGAGGGTCGGACTGGACCGTGTGTCTGCCTGGGGGGTTACCAACCAGGATCCCGAGCTGTTTCGTCGTGTGGTGGGTGCAGCAACGCCCTGTACCAGCGCATGCTCCCCGACCTGACCTGAGGACACAGCATAACATTAACACATCTTTGCATTTAGAGATGATGGAACACACAACGAATTGTTTGAAGTTTAAAATTCAAAACTTTAAAGGAAAGATTTCTCAAAATACTCTTTCCTAGCAGTTAAAATTAATTAGCAAGGATTTTATTTTGACTTTTGTTTCATCATGACTATGACTTTAGCCTTTGCATTTATTTGACTATCATCTCTGTGTTTTATTTTTGCCTTGCTTGCATAGAAGTGAGCTGCTGGTTTATATTTTTTAGGTTTCCATATCAGTACTGTTACGGTTATTATTATCAATAATAATTAACTATGACAGCACTTTTTGGCCTGTGATTAATAATAATAATAATATTTAATAATTCTTTACATTAATATAGCACTTTTCGCAGTATACCAAGCACTTAGGTGAGTAGGGAGCCATGTCAGCCACCACTAATGTGTAGCATCTACCTGGATGTGACTGCAGCCATTTTTGCACCACTACCTTCACCACACATTAGCTGTTAGGTGGTGAAGTGGTGAGTGAGATAGCTAATTAGAGACAAGGAATGATTAGAGGGGCAGAATAAGTAGGCCATGGTGGGCAATTTAGCCTGGCTATCAGGATGCACCCTACTCTTTAAAAAGGATGCCCAGGGATCTTTTATGACCACAGAGAGTCAGGACCTTGGTTTTACATCTAATCCGAAGGATGATTATTACTAAAAACTCGGCATTGATACCCTGGAGCAGTTTTTTCTCAACCTTTATGGTGTTGTGAACCAGGTTTTACTCTCTAATTGTATTCTCAACCCACAATAGCTGCACCCTTGATTAAACAAGGGGGAAGGTGCTAACATCAGAACGTTAGCAGGGTTGGTGTCCCCCTTTGGTGAAGTGAGCATGAATATTGGAGTTTTGGGGGACAGGTCCACCTTGACGAAACAAGTGCAAACATCAGAGAGGGAAGTGGCAACAATCATTGAAGAATACAGGGATAAATACGAGGTGAGACACAAAAATAACCAGATTGGTGAAAAAAAAATGTATTGATGAATTACAGCATTCTAAACATTGTCCCCTTCTATATACTCCACCTATCGATCTCTGCATCTCTCCCTACGTATCTTCCATTGATTGAAACAGTGCTGGAAGTCTTCTTGCTTTAGGCTCTTCAACAGGCTTGCCGTTTCTGTCTTCACTTCATCCATTGAAGAAAAATGTGTTCCTTTCAGGTTTTTTTTTAAATTTTCGGGAACAAGTAAAAATCACAGGGAGCTAAATCGGGTGAATAGGGAGAATGATTGAGGACAGGAATGTCTTTGTCAGTCAAAAACTGCTTTACGGCAAAAGCAGTACGATCATGTCAAACAATCTGATTCACCATTTTGATGATTTCATCCGTCCGAGATGAACGTGGGCGACCTGGGTATTGAACGTCTTCCATATTTTCTTGTCCTTCCTTGAAACGTTTGTGTTACTTAAAAACTTGTGTGCGAGACAAACTATTATCATCGTACACTGTTTTTATCATTTCATAAGTTTCTGTGGCTTCTGTTCAATTTTGTGAGAAATTTTATGTTGATTCGCTATTCGATTTTTCCACCTCACATTATAGCAGTAACTCGTGTAGCGATTGTTGTGCAAGTACTGACTGGGCTATTCACAGGATATATCTAGGTGGTTGGTGGTTTGAAAGAGCATGATTCATGTTCGGCCAACCTCCAGATGGTTTTCCAGGAAAGCCCCAAGCCCAGTTCGGTTATTTTTGTGTCTCACCTCGTACTGTATATGTGACCCACATGGTTAAGAAACACTGCCCTAGAGGAATTTTATGGCAGGACAAACAAACACTGTACAACAAGTACATATTGGTAAACTAAATAAGGTCAAAGGAGTCTGTTGTCCAAACTGCAAAGTAAGCTAGCTTGGAGAAAAGCAATGTGTCATTATGACAGAAATTGAGAAAATTAATGAAAGAAAAGGTAAGTGAAGAGAGATTATGTAACATAAAAATTAGCTGCAGACCTCCCCTGAGAAATATTAAAATATTTTGAGTTTTTGAACCAATTTGCACAATGGTGTTTAACTTGAAAAAGTTACAGATGTCAAACTACATGTGTATTTTTGTAGTGAAATTCTTTGTAAGTTTTACTGTGAATTTTACTCAGGATTCAAGAACCCAAGAAGACACCACCACAGTGCCCATCAGACATTGAGCAACTTATCCGGGATTATGGAAAGGCAAGAGAGGAGGCTAAAACAGAAATCGCTCGCGCTCGAAACCGGTTAAGAGAGAGGACTGAACAGGAGAAGCGGCGTCTTGAACAGCAGACCCTCTCACAGCTGCTCAGGGTGAGTACAGGAGTAGCACACCAAAGCATGCAGAGGAGTGAATGTACTCTACTGTATTTATTACTTATCAACTTGTATTATTCAGATTTGAAGTAGAGGAGAAATTATCACTCTGGTTACAGGCAATGAAATTGAACATTCTTATTGGAAAAGTGTATAATTACCACTCAGTGTCATTCAGTCATCTTCTATTGAACAAAGTGGATTATTTATTTTATTTGTCAATGTTGAGAAATGATAAGTAGATTCCAAAAGAGAAGTCAGACAGGCCAAATCACTAACACTAAACACCACACAAACCAAAAATGTGCAGTACATACAGAAATTGAATCAAAAAAACAGAACAAAACTGAAAAAAACACCAAAAGAAGCTAGCCATTTTCAGCCAATGAAAAACAAAGTACTAAAGTGAATGTGACTTTCCTTCAAATAACCCAGCCATTACTGCATCATGAAATGCACCACAGGTACAGGCACAATGTTAGAAAATGAATGCCATTGTAGCACTGTAGTAATCCATCCATCCATTATCCAACCCGCTATTTCCTAACTACAGGATCATGGGGTCTGCTGGAGCCAAACCCAGGAAACAAACCCCGGGCAGGGTGCACACACCAAGCACACACTCAGGATTGCCAATGCACCTAACCTGCATGTCTTTGGACTATGGGAGGAAACCGGAGCACCCAGAGGAAACCCATACAAACATGGGGAGAAAATGCAAACTCCACGCAGGGAGGACCCGGGAAGCGAACCCAGGTCTCCTAACTGTGAGGCAGCAGTGCTACCACTGCACCACCATGCCACCCTCATTGTAGTAATGCTTCTCTGAAATGGTGCCAACAGGATGTTAAATAATAATTATAAAATAAACTGAACATGCATACAAGCCTATTTGAATCTCAGCACTCACAGGCTTTTCCAGGGCTCTTTTTCCAACTTTGAACACCAGTGTCTCCACCACTGATCTAATCTCTTCTGTAGTAACACTTAAAGGAGTTTCCTTATTTCTTGTCTTCCTTAATAAAAAGGTAACAGACTTACGCTAAGTTTCTGTTGCCATCCCATCTACAATCAGGGCATTGTCAAGAAGGTTCGGCATAATTATGCACCTTGCTCCTGCTCTTGTCCATCAACCTCCACTGTGGCCATACCTTCACTATGTTCTTTGTCAGATTATAGCTTAATCTCTGAGGGCAACTAAAGAATGTAATAAGGAATATCAATTCATCTAATGGCCAAGGTGTCTTTAATTTTTAAGTCAGGAAGTGAGCTTGGGGGACTAAAAGACCAGGGACAAGAGACCTGGGACTTGCAGAGTGTTCATTGTGGTGCTGGAAAGGTAGTGCACTTGGTGGACACAATCCAGTACTTTTTAAAGGAAAAGTGTCAGGTCTGGAGAGTCAGCAAATGTTATTGTTTACTTCATTTGACTTTGGAAGATTGTGTTCCTCCCTTTGTGTGTTCCACATTTGTGCGTTTTATTAACTTAAAACTGTTCGTCTCTCAGGATGAGCTAAAGCAAACTGTTTGTCTCTTAGGATGAGCTAAAGCTCAGGAACCAGATGAGCAGCAGCACTCTGTGTACCGGCTCCAGCCTCAGCCTGTCTTCAAGTCCAACCTCAGGCTATAACAGCAGCCACACCCTCGCCCCACCTGATGGAAGTCGGCATACAGTCGAGGTTAGGAAGAATTCAAACATAATTTACCTGAGCACCAAATGTTCCAGATCTGTGTTGAAAAATGTTATTTTCAGAATTTAAAACAAGTTTTAAAATCTGTATAGTTATAAAATGTCCTGTGATCCTCCTGCAATGCAGATAGCTTTGGACCCATCGAGTCCCAGTTACGCCTCCGTGGTGTTGTAGGGGATACACACAGTGAGAAGTGTTCAGTCTGCTGCTTGAGATGCTGAACATTTATTGCATTCAATAACTAACCCTTTTCCAGCCATTGGCAAACTGTGAAACTCTGCTTAGGATACAGATGAATGAATAAACTTTCCCTTAGTGAGGAAGAATTTCTTATAGTCTACCATGAAGCTATATAATGGTGCTATATAATCAGTGAATATTGATTATTATCACAGTTGTTGTGCAGTAGCCTGTTGTGGTGAAGGTATCTGCCAAACACCCCAGTTATAGTCTTAGGCCTGTTGCCCAAAAAGACATTAAAGTGTTTAATGAAGTCCTTATTAGGAGGTATACTTTCACAGGTAAGAAATTTCTCAGGGACTCAACCCTCCCAGTTTTGCATCCTTACATGGTGCACTCTGGCGAAATATCACTTTCTGACCCCTTATTTTTGTGGTCAGCATCTCCCTATAAGGAAGACAGTTGTGTCCCAGAGCAATGTAATCAAGTCGTAGACAAGTAAAACAAATCCAAGGACTTTCATTGATTTGGAAATGAAGTTGATAGAAGACTCAGGTTGGCCTTTAACTTTGGGATTAAAAGTAAATCAGTGGAACCAACAAGTTTGAATGATGCCAGTATTAATGTGTGTCACTGTGTTCAACCAGCAGAGATCCCTGGATGACAAGCAGCCAAGAGTAGAGACAAGAGGTCGGTCTTCAATCAAAGGCACAGGGCACCAGAGGCTGTCAGTGCAAGGTTAGTCACCCACCTTTGTAATCTGAGCTTTACATATATTGCTTTGTACTGCTTTCAAATTGAGACCATGCATCACAAGTCCAGAAGAGTGAACTATAAATGAACAAAAGAGCTTTTGAGTGTTAAGTGACTCTGAAGTCTGAGATTTTCATTTTTGGTTGAAGTGATAAAGATGCTGAAATAATAAATGAAGCAAGGAAATACTGCTCTGTCTGTAGGTGGAGCTTTGTTGCCCTCTGCTGGTAGTTGCCCTGTATTACAAATACATTAACTGCTGTGCAAACCATCCATGTTATCCTGTTTTCTAAATCCCTATACATTGTACTATACTATTTTTAAGCCCATTTTATCCTGAGCTGGTGGCTGGAATCTATTCCAACATAAGAAGGGTGCAAGGCAGGAAAATCTCTAAACAGGGTGCCAGTCCATCACAGGGTGAAAACACCCATGCACTGCACGTGCACTAGTGTCATCTTAGCATCACCAATCCACCTGACTTGCATGTCTATGGACTGTGCCAGGAAACCCACACATGCAACATGCAAGCTCCACACAGAGGAGCCCCAAGATACGAACCTAAAATTATATAATTTGGACCTGCTGGTAGCAACATAAAAAAACAACAGTTGAATTAATAAATAAGCTACAATGGTTCATTTTAAGTTTTCCTCATTGTTCATAGAAACACACTAATGCTGTGTTCACATGCTATGGTAAATGCAAGTTTCCAAGTCTAAAATTTCGTACAAGTTTGACAATTCAGAAGACAAAGCCACCTGAATTCTCCAAGTTGTGATGTAATACTGACCTTTCACCTTAGTCAGTTGAACAAATTAAAAAAAATAACCTACTTAGCCAGATATGCCATTTTGTTGTGTTCAAATCACATTTGGAGCAAAGTGATACATATTTGATAAGCTTATTAGTTTGCTGTTTATTTACACGAAAAAAATATACAGTTCATGTTCAATTTTTTTTTTAGAAACCATTTGCATTTCTCTGAATAGTTTGACAAGGAATTCACTTCAACGCACTGAAGTGGGAAGGTGAAATGTCACAACTCAAGAGTTCCTAATACTCTGTTAGCACATATATAAATGCAGCATTAAAGCTTGAACTTTTTGTTTATCCTGTACTTCTCATCTCTTAATAAGATTATCCATCTATTGATTTTCTAAACCCATTTTTCCAGAGTAGACTTGTGACAAAGCTGTCCTGGCTAGCATCAGGTGTAAGGCTGAAACAATGCCTGGACCGGGCACCATCCTATTGTAGGGTGAATGCACAAACTCACATACAAACATACCAGGAGCCAATTTAGCATCACCAATAACACCTAATTCTGCACATTGCTAAAATTACCCTTCATATACCCCCATAGAGCTTTGGGTTGTTGTGTCCTGTCTACAAGTACAAGATACAATAGGGACACTAAAAGAATAATACAGGCCTACCCTAGTCTTGAATGTACACTAAGTAAAGGAACTCTTTTTAACTGTGTTAAGCATTACCCAAGATGCAATAGGGTAGGGTAGAGTCTCACTGCAGTATATCTGGACTTGATGTTCCTGGATTACATCTGGCCCTGTCTATATAGTATAGGTTAGATGTGCAGGAGCAGCTGACACCAATAGGGAGAGCTGTTAAAGTGCAAATCCAAGCATTTTACACAATGTTTGGGTGCCACAAAGTGACTGTCGGGGCTTACCATGAAGTGGTTCACAAGCCCACCTACCCAAATGCAGCATTAAGGTTGGAATTGGGAGGTAACCATATGATGAGAGCTCAAATGGCAAAGGGAAGGCCGGCAAGTCAAGCTGTAAGAACAGTGTTAAAGAAAGGTAAGGAATGGACTATTATAAGAAGAGTCTAAGGGCAAATGGACCAGCCATCCCACATGATAGTTAGAGGCACCTGTGTGGACATTAAACCTTTTAATATTTTTTTTCCTTTATAATATATTTTTTAACTGGGGTTGCCCTATAGTCCATACCTACATCTAAGATGCTTGGTAGCTGAGATTGTTGTAGTTCAACTGCAGCTAAAGGGAATGAAGCAGAGCTGGACCTCTGATAGTTTGGGTTTGGCACCCCCTGCTTTCACTTGGAATATACACTCACTATCACAAAACAGCCCTGAAATCTTATAGAACCTCCTAGTAGGGGGGCAAGTGGTAGAGGTAAGAATTACTTAGCAAGTTCAAAAACTCAATAATATATTTGAAATTACCTCACATTTTTTTCAAAATGATTTTAGGGGCAAATTGCTGCCTAAGCGTAAAAATACTCATAAACAAAGAAAGAAGGTCAGCATCCTTTAAAAAACACACAAATAAATAAAACCATAACAGGTACATTCAGAAAATTCCTATGTAACACACCCCGAGATACTTAGGAACGTATCATGATATGTGTAATATGTGATTAGTAGTTACGGTTTAAAAGATCTGTTGCAATGCAAAATCCACATACATACCCCTCAGTTTCCAAAGCACACACTAACTTTGTATAAATATGCATCACAACATCATTTATTTCTATATGACTTTTTCATACACAGAAGGTAGCTCAGAGTGCTTTACAAGATGTCAAAGAAATGTCAATATAAATGACAATCAAAGGATAATACAGTTTAGTAATAGAAGGGTCACTCCATTATATTATTTTAAAACCTACATAATGCTACAGACATTCAATAAACAAAACAAATAGTGCAACCCTATTAAGACGTTTAACCCCATGCCCCAGTAACACTTATGACATACATAAAGTCCAGACCACCATAGGCTGAGGAAGAACAACCTTAAAATACTGTAGATTAGACAGTTTCGATCTGTTCCTTTCCCATGAAGGTGAATACTAGATTAGTATATGTTGAATTCAGAAGATCGTTTCAGTACCCATCCTTAAGGTCCACTTGAGTATATAATTCTCTGTTTGAAACCGTAACTCCTTTACCTTCTTACTTTCCTTCATCCCCTCACTGGCTTTCAACAGTTGTCCTACATGTTTGTTTTCCCTCTTCCTGGTTAGTTTCCATACACCCTTTAACATGGCCAATAAGAAATGACTTCCTGTCTGTACAGGAATCTATTTCCTCTCCTTCATGTTGATTGGCAATACAATTTAAAGAGACAATCTAGATAGACACATAGAATTAAACAGAGTATTATGCATAAAACATTTACACAAAATCAGAGCTTTTACCCCAATTTACCTAATAAATGCCTTTAGGTACTTGCAGACTAAACAAAGGAATGCAAAAGAGGTTTATTGCGGCTTGCAGTACACTTTGTGAATCAATTAGCTTAAAGTAATAAAGGTTTAAAATCGACCAGAAACCTGCACTACACAGCTTGTAAAGGCACTTCAGTTGTCTTTGCTCTAGGGAAGTTTGACATTTTTCCACATGTGTACTGTTAAAAATGCTTCATGGTACAACAACATCCTTATTTCCTTGGTATGAACAAAAAATGCCTCTCTATTTGCATAAATTGCGTATCATCTGACAAGTGAATGAAGAGGAATTTAAAGAAATGACCAGGAGATGAAGCATGAAAAGTAATGGGCACACTGTTATTCAGGTGAATGGCAAGACCTGAAAAAGATTGATTATTAAAACCCAAAATGCAAAAACCAAGAGCAAAATTCCGAATTGTAAAATGTTCTTGGAAACTATTGGCTTCTTCTTCTCTAACAAAAATGTACAAAATAGCATTGAAATCCAAAGCTGGAATACTAATATGTAGGCTCCACTATCTTTGTAAAGTGGGTAAGACATGACGTCAAGTGCTGTGAAAATTGACATAGCAACAGCCATGCCAAAAATAACTTCCAAGAAGGAGGTGTACTGACGTCATCATCAGAATCACAAAAATGATCAGGTATGAGAAATCCATTAATTACAATAAAACCCAACCAAAATTAAGGTTGGAATAAAAAAACAGATTTACAATCACTATAATGGAGAGCAATTTATGTTACAGTATCACAGCCTGGTTTAGAAACCCTCACTCTACTTTAAGTACAAAATGAGTGGGCCAATATTGATAGTCATGAAAATAATTGGAATACATCAAAGGTATTGTCTATAAGCATTGTATGAACATTCTACCTTTAGGCATCTTTTTGCACACATGCTTTGCCTTTCCAGTTTTTAGCTTCTCCAATCAGGCCTGACGATGTATATGCATACTTTTGTACCAATACCAATTAAAGTCCTAAATATTAGAAAGTACTAAGAACTTGACGAAAGGTTATGGCCTTTTCAGTGTAAGAAGCTATAGTGTGCTGCACAAAAAAGTAGCCATGTGCACAGTAAACAGCCCAGTCTGGCTTTAGCAGCAGCAGATGTAGTCAGGTGAATCTAGCAACCTATGCACATTTTCTTTCATTTTGTTAGTTCTGTTTGTTAGTTCTTCTGGAGAGAGGACATTGCGTGTTGATTGGAACAGCATATTTTGATTGTCACACTGTATGTTCATACAGGCTCCTTCAAGTTGACATGTGAAGGATTCGTGGAACAATATCCTGTTAGGAGTGCTCTCTTGAAATGCACAATGCAACAATTGTTGAAAACATAGCCTTTTACTGGCAGTGTTGATACACTGAACCCAAGAAACACTTCTGATTATACCGCAAAGATTGTTGCTGACTTTGCAAACGGTATGAAATAAAGTCCTCATACGTCATTGCTGTGATTATCAGAATAGATGAGTGTGTCATGAAGGCCATGTCAATGTGCATGCCATAATTTGAAGGCTATGTTGTTGCTTACCATCTGGTAGATGCTGATTTCATTTTTATATTTTTAATATTATTTTATAATCATGTGCTATTTAAATTGTATGTTATGTTGGCAGAGTGGACACTGAAGCTCGAAAATTTATCTGAAAATGAATTTCTGTTTGCAGACAACTTGTAGTTCAAAACTAAATGTAATTGGACATTTTGTAAGTTTTATTTTTAAATCTTGGACATGCATATTGGCACTTAATGCTTAGTCTTCTCCTGCCCAGATCTTCGAATGGATTCAGATGTTAATCTCAATGAGGTGCCTCCTAGAGGTCAGCTGCCTACCAATGGAAACACCAAAGCCAATTCCTCATCCTTTATACCCCAGCTCTCTGGATATTCAGCATATCGGAATATAGCGTCTGAGACAGTTGCCAGTGTGACTGCTGAGGTACAAATGTTGGCACTTTTTTCATTTTAGCTTTCAATAATTAAGGTCTGTGATTGCAAAATTGTTGAGGAATCTGTTCCATCTCCTTTCTTGAAATGTGCATCTGACATGGTCAGTAATTTCTTATGGGGTTAATATGTTTTCTTTCATGTCCACTGTCACCTTTTTGTAATTTCTGGGGATGAATTTGAGCCTCATTACACTGGGTGGTTGACTTATGCTGATTCCCACCGTTTGTTCTACTTTTCAGGTTCTGGCAGCCTCAGGAGGAAATGTGGAGAACTTGCTGAATGGGAAATCTGCTGGTGGTTGGAAGTGAGTTGGCTTCTCAATTCTGGACCAATTAGTTCTGTCTTGGGCTGCCAGTTGCACCTTTTATTATGCTTAGATTGTGTCAGCTTCTATTTTTTTAATTGGCAGGCTGCCTTGTGATAGCAGATGATTGGTGTGGTCAAGACCATCTTTTGAAAGACAAAAAGACATCAGAAACGTGAAGTCTTTTAATAACAAGTCCCTCCAAGCTCTGAATGACTGATCAATAATGTCAGGCACCATATTTCATGTCTCACCCTTGCCATATTTTTCTACATTTTCACCTCTCTCAGCAAGACATAGCCAATGAGAATCCAACTGCTAAAACATGGCCTATTTAATTGTACATAGTTATACAGCTATAATAAAAGCAACATTAAAAAAACAGATACAAATTGTGTGAAACATAATGTCATTGGTGTGCATGACATGTCTTGAATATGACTCAGAAAGTTTCAGATTTTCAGATGTCCACCAGCAAAAGCAGAGAAGGCAAATATTTGTGATTAGTGCATACTTTCCTTTAAAAGAAGGTTTTTTGAAGACGTTGGTTGTCATTTTGCCAGTTAAAATGCGCCTGAGCTAATGATAACTGTAAATCTTAAAATTCATATTTATTTTTTTGTTGGCAGATACAGTTCATATACAGACATTGTGATTTATATAATGCGTAGAGCTGACTCTCCCCAACACTCCCATGATCCTCATGCTTTCTAGACTGCCAGGTTTTCTCTGACTGGTCCACTCTTATGCTGCTGATTGAGCACAAGACTGCTATTCTAATCTGTGTTCATTTTTTGTGAATTTTTTTGAACTGTTTTTGTAATAATTACCATGGCATGTCATTTTCAAACCTGCTTTGTCCTGAACAGGGTCACAGGGTGTTGCTAGATCCTATTATAGCCAGCATAGGGCGTAAGGCAGGAACAAACCCTGGACAGGTTTCCAGTCCATTGTAGGACATTTGTAATAATTCTTATCCTTATGTAGTTTTTTGGGGTCACAGAATCCATTTCTGACTATCTTTTTTAGTTAAAGTTTTATTTTCACATAGTTATGCAGTGTTGGCCTCAGCATTGCAATGCTACGTCACCCTGAGGTGCTTGTCCAGGTCACCTGTGTTTTCAGAAAAAAGCAAAGAAGTTCTGTGTGTGATTGTGAATAGTGTTGGGGGTTTACATTTTGGTATTAGATGTTCTGGCAGAAAACTTTGATTTTTGTTTAATATTTTGGACTTCTCAAAGTCAGCATAGGCCTTCATTTGCTGACTCTTTTTGATTAGTTTTCTCAATGTTTTTTTTTTGCACCCGGTCACCTTCATCTCTTTCATTGTGCCTTTCTTTACATTTGGCTTAACAAGGGCATAGTTTAGATACTTTTTCTGCTCTCCCTCTTTTGCTTGCTTACAAATGGTTCTACTTTATATAGTAAATGAAATGCTATTACTTCCTTCACCTTTAGACTCGTTTATTTACTTTGATTGTATGTACAAATACTCCACATCTTCTTCATATGGATATTGCTTTTAGCAGCTGGAAATTGCAGACAAGGTCCAGGGTGAGCCATAGTCAAGCTTGCCACAGCTGCATGTGTCATAGGTATCGTTCTAACTTGACAACCACAGTTAGTGGACGGCATGTTAGATTAGACTACTAATCACAGCGTATGTCAAATTAGACTCCATAATGACATTCCAGAACAGTTTCATAAGCTCGCTGATTTTTCTGACAGCCAATGATGTCCTGCCAGGCAGTGCTGGTCCCCATGCAAAACTTTTACAGGTATGGCAAGTTCAGTCGCAGTCTATGATCTTTACTGTTTTTATTCCATTCTATTGTAGTATGTGAAACACAAGACATCAAACAGATACTCTCTTCTGTTTGCAAGGTCCAAAACCCCCTCGTTCCTTATTCCTCATCCCAGCATTAAATTCATCATACTTCCAGCTGAGGATGTATTGGTTCTCAACTCTTGCAAATTTTAAACCTGCCCCTATGACTTAAGACAAAGTCAAAACTCTAAGATTGTTTTTGGGTTGTGTCACAAACCAATTGAAAAGGGTCACTGGGTATGCCAAACTTCACAATTGATAATGATGGGAGCACAGTACCTCAGACTCCCTAAAATTATGTAAATGAACTCTGCAATTGAAAAGTTGTGTAGTGTGTAGTATGGCCTGTAAGCCAGGATCCCATTATAGGACTCAACGCACCTTCTAATTAGAGAGCATGTCAAAAGTAATGGCTTCTTTGCCTCTAAGGGGGTTGCATTGCAATAGCAGGAATTACACAGGGTGACTGTTTACACAGTTTCATCATGACTTTTCTTCAGACTTCATGACAGCACTGTTAAGCACACCATAATAATTCTTTTTTTCTTTCTCCGCTTTTTTTCACAGTTGTCAGTTTTTTTCACAGTTTTAGGGTGTTTTATGCACTATATTCCAGGCTCATTGGCTGTTAACTCTTCTAAACCCTATGACTTGAAACTCGATATAATAAAAGGAAACCAGTTTTTGATTTTGTCATAGCAAGTCACAGAGCGAAGTACAGTTTCAATGGCTGAGTCACTAAGAATGTTACAACACATAACTGACAACAAAGGACAAGTGCTGTGACTGTCTTTGACTCGCTGTGGTTTTATTAAGGTTATGTAAATGAGGGCTACACCTGAAAGTCATAGGAAAAGTTATGTAGTCTGTCTCTGGCTTTAGCCTTCTGTTTTATGGAAACTTGTTAAAGTTTGCGTTTCCAAATTTTAGGACAATGACAATAAATAGTTTTAAGAACGGATGCTTGAATATTTTCTTTGCAATTCCATTTAAGGTATCAGTGTCAAGAGAAGGGAGTGCAGGTCTACTACAAGTCCTTCTCCAGTCCAACCAAACACGGATTCCTAGGGACGGGCTTGATTGAGCAGCCTTTACACAGCCTATGGTCTGTCGTGAGAGATCTCTCCAAGACGAGTCTGTACGAGAAGGCCCTGAAAGCTGAGCAGGTGACCATTGTGGATACAGACATACAGCTAGGTAAGAGTAAAGGGTTAGCGTAAAATACGTGGGCCTGCAAACACAAATGACTTACAGAGATATAATGAGATATACAGAATGGGTCAAGGCCTGCACAGGGTACAATTAAGTGTGGACTGTGCATGAATCATTTCAAGGAAAGCAAAGAAACTCTCTGCAACACTTAAATGTAATTCAGACTGACACATTTTCTTCATTCTCCACGTCAAAACTATTTATTAAGGATTTTTTTTGTTTATTTTTCCCTCTGAGGTCATCTTGTAGTAATACAGAAAGGCAATTTTTATGGATGCTAAGAAACAGTTTTTAAAAAAAAATTTAGCAAGTTTTATTAATGAAGGCCTTCATCTTGAATCTATTCTAGAATGCTTTATATTAAAAGAACCAAAGAATATGAAACTTGCATCCATATTCTTAGATTTGAACAACAAGTGCATCCCTCAGGAGCCACGCAGTGTAATTTTGTACACTATGGCTCTGAAAGTAATCTGAGGTGGGGTTTGACTGAAATTACAAACTCGTAATGTCCAAAGACTCCATACCTTAGCCAGCTTTGCTGCTTTACAGCTCCACAAAACTGGGTTAAGATTCTGGTCCAGTCACTGTCTGTGTGGTTCTGTCCATGTCCATTTACTCTTTGTTCCAAGTTTCCTGGCTTTCATCTCAGAGATGTACAGGTAAACTTATTTGTACTGTTAATAGGCCCCTGATGGCATCAGTGTTAGGCATTCTTGAGGGCACCTAAGTTTATTCCTGCCTCAAGCCAGTGCTGATCAAATAGTCATTTTTTTCTTTCTGATCCTGCAATGAGTAACTGGGTTCTGAAGACAGAAAGTTGAATAATTGAAGCTTACCCATGTTCAGTGCCTGAGACTGTCTCCTAAAAATGATTAAAACAAACTGGACAACAAGTGAGTTATGGAGCTGCAGTCACGTTGTATGAGGATCCGTATTTACAAGCTTGTTCTGATAAGAACAACATGCATAAAGCAGACCACTCCAGAAATGTGACTTGTGGACAGAGGAGTGCATCAGGTTTCTTATTGCAGCTAGTTCCTCATTTGTTTACCTGGTTTGACATGGCAGAGGGGATCCTGAATTCACCAGTGCAGATTTGCATTGTTTCAGATGCCACCAGAATGTATTTGTCTTGCTCTGGCTTGGCCAGATTTTCATCTTTTATTTAACTGGCCATTCTGAATGAGTAATTGTGTTTGTGGTTTTGCGCTTAGACTTGCACCTTAATGGACTGGCTTTCCATCTGAGTTCCATCTGGAATCAGAAGACATTCAGAAAAATAAATGGATGAGTAGTTGGGAATTTGGATTAAATCTTGCTTCGTCAGTGGATACCTGTTCTGAGACTAAGGAATATTGCAAATGGCAAAAATAGATCAGGAGATGATACACATAGGACACAGATGTGGCCAGGACAGGCAAAGGCTCAGAACTGTTTGAGAGTAAACAGGCAAACAAGAATCAAAGAGATAAGATGGGAAGTAAAATGAAATAAAAACTAAAAATAAAACCAAATGCTAGGGCATACTAGGGAGATTTTCAAAACATTGTGTACCCACCCACCAAGGGATAAAGCATAGTGTAACCGCCATCATATTTATATTGCCACTTCCAAGATGTCATTATCACAATTGCGGTCATGTGACACATCCACAAAGTGTCATGTAAACAAAGAAAATAGGGCTGAGAGCAATCAATAATTAAGTCAAAATTAAAAATAAACATTACATAAATAGAATCTTCATGGCAAACAACACGAAACATACTGAAACACACACCTAAAAAGTTAAATTTTACACCACCATTGTAAATCTTGATTTTTTTTTATATCTTGTGTCAGTATTTGCTTTTTGGAAATTTTCTGTTTTTTGCAAATTATTTCTAAAAAAAGTTGACTATTACGGTCTGAATAGGCTGAAATCAGACAGATACCTCCTTCACAGGTTAAACCTGTACAAATATTTGTTAACAAACCAAAAGAAAAAAACAGTTACATTATACAAGGAATCCTTTTAAGCATGGGGATCACTTACAGTTGGAAGTCCAGTTCTGATTGTCACATTGACTGGAATAAAAGCGTGTGTTCCATCTTACCTGAGGTTGGCACCTGTATTTAGAAGCAGCACCAAAGAAAAATCCACATGCTCCATGTTTATCACCTAATGTCCCACCCCAGACCTTTAACCATCTCTCTCTCTCTTTTATTTCCCCAGTGCACTTTGTGATGAACACATCAGTATGCTACTTGAAACAGCTTAGGGATTTCTGCTGTATAAGTGTCGAGTCCAAGCAGGTGAGTATTAGTTTGTAAAACTCAGCTGTGATTCAGCACGCAATGAAAACCTATCAAAAGAAGTTTGTGCCATAATCCCAGCACATAGCACAGTGTTACCATTTGTCCATCTATTATATGAAAATTAATTTAATTTTCATGTAACAGGTTGGATCTATAAGCATGTACTGTCTTCTGCCAACAGGAACAGCAATTGGTTTTGGCATTGCGCTCAGTTTTTGATGAAAGTCTGCCCCGCCCGACCACTGAGATGGTGCGTGGAGAGCTTCTGCCCAGTGCGTGGGTCCTTCAGCCTGATACTAAAGACAATAAAGCTGTTACGAAAGTTTTCTACATGATTCAGGTTGGTCTTTCCCACTATCAGTAATTTTTACAATGTTTCTATCTTGACATAGTTGTGATAATCCAAAAATGAAATGCAACATTCCATACATTTGGAAAAGAGTGAACTTTTGAAGCAGTTAATAGATTCAAATGCAGCA
Organism: Polypterus bichir lapradei; assembly: GCA_026402145.1. Taxonomy (NCBI): domain Eukaryota; kingdom Metazoa; phylum Chordata; class Cladistia; order Polypteriformes; family Polypteridae; genus Polypterus; species Polypterus bichir. Next base: position 14,149,050 of record JANRMT010062798.1, read on the forward strand.
CCTCTGATTGTTTCAGGTAGAATGTAAAGTAAGGTGTGATCTACCTCTATCTCCTAAATTAGTATGGGAAATGGCTAACTTTTTTTTTTTTTGGCCTAGGTGGACTTGGGTGCACCCGCACTCCCTCAACGGCTGTTAAGTTCGGTTGCAAAGCGGCAGGCCATGGCCATTGTGAACCTGTCAAATGTCTTTATTTGATAAGACACATCTACACAAGATAGTCATCTGCAGATCCCCACTAACCATTAAGTGAAGAATTCTCAAGATTATGACATACACTGGATTAGATTCAGAGTTGCATCTTCTCAAACATGGGACCTTCAAAAGGGAGATCTATGATTAGAGTGCTTAACCAGAACCACAAAGTCATTTGGGTGGAACGTCTAGAAAACAAAATGTTGCTTTACAATTGGTTTAATCCTGGATATTGTTTAACAGCTGATTTAAAGTTGAACTCAATCTGAATGTGCCTTCTGATATTAATAATGGAAAACCAGCACTGATAGCGACTGACCAGTGAAGCCAAGAAACTGGCACTTTTGTGGAGCCTTTGACGCCGCAGGCATGTTGAAACCAGATGCAGTTATCTAAAATTGGAAGAAGAATTAGTTGCCAGGTGGACTTGTCACTTTTTAAACTCTGAATTTCTTATTTCTGCAGTACTTTTCCAGTAGCCGTCCTGTAGCAGATGGTATACTTCAGACCTAAAGGAGATTCAGGGCAGTTGGAATTTCTAAACGGTTTTGATTTAAGTTGACTGATCATAAAGATACCAAAATCATCTGCTTGGATGACTGAACATTTTTGATTTAACTCTCTCAACAATTTGCCATCCATGAATGAATGTCTGGAATGGTGGTGGCATATTACGTTGCAAGGCTTGTTTTCATTTCTTTTCTTCAGAAATTAGCAAAAGGTTGGTCTCGGAAAATACTAACAAAGAGAAAGCTATGCTAAATGACAGTGTCTCACCACATCGGCATGTATTTTCATAACAGATACTTCAGCATGCCGTTAGCCATCAACACTATAAGTAACTGACGGACTACATGAGCAAGAAGAGTATAGGTTCCTGTCCGTCAAGGTGTGCATTCATGTATAACTGCTGCATGTTTGGTAAAATTGGGCAATGTGGTTTCTTGTTTTGGGAAATTGGAAAAATGTTGTGTAAAAACCTGAGACAATCACAGTTTAAAGGGCTGTGGTCATGGCACCTGCAGCCAAACACTAGGCCAAGAGTCCGACTGCAGGAGAGCCTCCTTTGAACCCACTTGAGAGTCCCACTCTTTATGTGCCTCATTCTTCCCCAGTTTTGTACATCCTGAAGTTTTTTTATAATGCTGGTTTGAACAATAACAAGCGTTTCCAGTTGTAATGACATTCGGAAGTGGTGGCAGCTGTTGAACGTTAGCAGTATCTGCTTCTCATTTAACTGATTTTAATTCTAGAGTGGAAAACAAAATTTAAGCATCCCATTGTGGAGCAGACTCATTTTCCTATTCACTTTGTCTGAATATGTCGGCTATATGCTTGGAATTCCAATTTTTATGAAAGTTGGGGATTGGAGATAGTCATTGAGTCTTCCCACCATTGAAGACCTAACTGGGTTCAAATTTAAATTAGCAATGATCTGTTCTGTAAAGTCCTGCATTCAGATCAGTCGGAAAAAGGCCGTGGCTTCAGGTATGCAAAGGCCAAAGCAGCTGCGTGAACAGCCTGGTGCTTCGTGGGTTTAATAAATCAGAGAGGGAACGCGTTTACGACACTCGAGAAATGGCAAATACGTCCAAAACAAGATGTACAGATCAAATTGTATTTTTTTATGTACTTGAATGTTGGCAAGCTCATAAATTATATTTATATTATTGTATTGTGCAATTAAAATGACATGATTGTTCTCCAAATGCTACTTTTTTAATCTATCCGTTCAATATTTTGTTTGCACTTATTTATAAATTTTATATTTTTCCAAATACATTATTGCTTTATTTAAAGAGTCTGCCATTGTATTTTCTGCTTTAGGGGTGTCGTATGTTTGCACAGCAGTTCAGAGCTCCAGTCAGTAAGAAAGGCAAAAGTGTTTTGATTAAGGAAACATACTACTTAGTCCACATTTTTTATGCATTTCTTGACAGAACGGTGTGTGTCTGTAAAATACAAAGGGACCCTCACAAGCTCTACAGAATTTGTGTAAACTGCTTGACGGCCCTAAAACCACTGGCACTGGTTGATAGTAGCCACCCATTTTAATTGTGTTCAGAGTCCAAGTGAGCTGATGTCTGCCCCAACAGGCAAAGAGAAGCCCTGCATGGAGTGCCAGTCCATTATAGCACACGCTCAGTCAATGACAGTGGCCAGTTTAATTCACCAGTCAATTTATCAACAAGTCTTTTGAGAATTGGGAAGAATAACAAGAGCCCACAGATAGTGAGTGGACGGGGAACAGTCCACTGCCGACAGATAAGCTGGAAAGATGCACCAAGATGGGTGAAGATGGATAAAGACAGGACAAGACCAAGAGAGAGGCTGGAGAACAATATTGGTGATGGTGTCAGATGTTCTGGAAAAACAAATGTATCTCATTCTAAAGGAAGCTGAGTGGAGCAACAGGATAACTTAGGTAAACCCAAAATGTGGTCTTTAAACCAGTGATTGTGGTGATGATGGTAAAGACAAAGGAAGAAGAAACAAGGAAAACGTCATGACTACTTGGTATAAAGAGGTTCAAAGATGATGTTAAGATGTTATGGTACCACAAGAGCAAAACAAAACTGAACACTGAACAATAGCCATTGCAGGATCCCCACATTAACTTGTTTCTTTTTCCTCTATCGCTAATGTTTGAAGTGTGTTTTTGAATTTATTTCAATATTCAAATTCATACTGCTGGATGCCACCATCTTTAATAGGGGGGAGTGCGATACAGAAGATCAAATGGTCTTCAACTCATGTGCACAGCCACAGGCAGAGCAACCACAAACAAAGCTGCAGTCAAATGCATACAGAAGTCTGCCGAAATTAAATTTAATTTAAACATGAGCACAGAATCAACAGAACTGTAAAGTGGATAGGCGCTTTAAACATCTACCTGCAAAACATCAAGTATGTGTCCTAGCCCTGGCATTGCGCTCACCTGGACAATTCACTTGTGGCTGAGAATTGATTTGTATGACTCACTGGAAAGGCTTCAAGAATAATGATTAATTTGCACCAAGGTTATTATAGTTTTGCCTTTTTTGTATTAGTTTTTATTTCTATATTTTTTCTGACATCACTTGGAAGTTCAGTTTAGTTTTAGTTTTCCTTCATCGTGCATTTTTAGTTTTAGTTTAGTTTTTATTTTACAAAGACATTTCTATTTCATTTTTATATATATTGGTTTGGCGGCACGGTGGCGCAGTGGTAGTGCTGCTGCCTTGCAGTTTGGAGACCTGGGTTCACTTCCTGGGTCCTCCCTGCATGGAGTTTGCATGTTCTCCCTTTGTCTACGTGGGTTTCCTTTGGGTACTCCGGTTTCCTCCCACAGTCCAAAGACATGCAGGTTAGGTGCATTGGCGATTTTAAATTGTCTCTAGTAGTGTGTGTGTGTGTGTGTGTGTGTGCGCGCGCGCGCACGCGCGCCCTGCAGTGGGCTGGCATCCTGCCCGGGGTTTGCTGGCTAGGATTGGCTCCAGCAGACCCCCGTGACCTTGTAGTTAGGATAAAGCGGGTTGGATAATGGATGGATGTATTAGTTTCAGTTTTAGTTTTAGTAATTATAGTATGGTTAAGAGTTTAGTTTTTGTGTCACAATGAGACAGAACTGTGCACTTAACAGGTTTGGATATAATATGAGTTTAATGTTAGTGGAAGCTTACTACACTGCATGACACACTTTACTATTTGGCTTTGTTTTTGTTTGATAAAAACAAGCATAATCAAAACCAGATACTGAATATGAACAATTTCACACAATTTTTTTGTTCTTAAAATATTTTCTATGTCATTTGTGCTGAACAAATCTGTACTGACTGTTGGCACTTTTTCTTTTCCTTTTATTACCTAGAATGTGACAATTTGTAATGAAATTTAGATTAATTTTAAGGTGTGAGGGTTTTTTACTCTAGGTTTCTACAGCACACAACATATCCTGCTCCAACGACAATGTGCTTATCATGAATGCCTTCAATATTGCATTCAAAAATCTCAAATATTGGGCTTTATTATTTTCTACCAGCCATATTAATCTCTGATTCCATCTCAGGCACAAACAACTTATAGGCAGAATTTTGCCACCTGCAGGCCTGAAAATATATCAACAATCAGAAAACAGAATCTACTGTGTTGTGACAGGTGTGACCATGAAAATCACAGGGGCTTAGGAAGAACAGGGGTCTTAGACTTGAATCAGTGTACAGACCCCATCTAGCTGTATTGAGGGAAACAAAGAAAAACAAGCATGTAGTGTGAAGGTTAGGGGCAGTGAGACTTGAATAGCCCACCATAAGAACAGTAAACCCATAATGAGCAGAGCAAGAGCAGGTAATAAGAGTATGGACAGGCACAAAATGACAGAGACCGCATCTGAGATTAAGAACAATATATACATTATCTAAACCTGTTTATCCAGAGCAGGATCAGAGGAACCTGGAGCCTAACCAAGCAGGTTTGGATGCAAGGCAGGAAAAATCCCCAGTATGCAATATATATGATATGGCTGATGTTAAGAACAAAAAGAATATGATATTTCAACTATCTGTTTTGAGAGAGAGAGAGAGAAACATTGAAAAAATGGGGACAAATATTTTAAAACATAATTCTGCTATTGGATTCTCGGCTTTTTTGTGTACTCGGATATGAGGATGGATATTTGAGGAGTAAACTGCAAGACAATGATTATATTATGTAAATTAAAGAACCATCAACAACAAATCAAATCAAATTAATAATATATTGATCAATTAATATAAAAGTAAGGTTGATTAAATTGGACTCTGCAGCTGCATGAATAAAAAAAAAAAAAGCGAGTGTGTTCAGGTAAAGTACCACTTCCGGGTGATGGATTTGGCCCAAAAGTTAATAGAGATCTACAATTTTGGTGTAACAACCACATGCCAAATTTCATCCATCTATCTAGTGTAGTTGCGTTTTTGAGTTACCGTGTTTACACACAAACAGACTTCCAAAAAACTGTATTTTCGGACTTGGGGAGGTCTAAAATGTCAAGATTCATCAAAATCTCGAGGTTGAACTTTTTTCATGATTATACTTTTTCTATACTTTGTATGCAAAGTGGCAGGTGAATTACTGTCAACAAAAAGCAGGCACCTGAGAAATAAACTGAAACGTTACTCACTCGTGATTTTTCTGTTCATACGGCAAAGTTTTTGTTGACCACCACATTCCAGTTGCAGGCGTTTGAATTGCATCTTGATATACAACAAATGCAAAGAAAGGCGGTACGTAAATCGCTTTCTATTCCGCACACTTTAGCCGCGTATTCAGCTTGCTCTGTCACCTCAAATGCTATGTGAACAGCCGCCCTCCTTCACCAGCCATCATTCACTGGATGAATATATGCGGGCGGCTCGTGGTGGAAGACTTTCAATTTTAGAGTTTAAAACTTATCAGGGTTAAAAACTAACAGCAAAAATATTCATTTAAAAGCGAAAACTAAAATTATTTTAGTAAATTATTATTTTATTTCAGTTAGTCTTTCCAGCTACTTAATAGTTTCATTTAGTTTTAGTTTTTCATTTCTGTTTTGTTAATTATTTTATTTCAGTTTACGAAAATGTTTTTTTAATAATAGCTTCAGTTTTGATTTTAGTTTTCGTTAACTATAATAACCTTGAGTTGCACGTCACCCATCACTAGTTTCACTTGGAAACTCCATCATTCTGTCATGCGGTCAAGCGTCTCAAGATTAATTAAATAAGAGAACAGGAATAGAGACATAAGACCGTCTGTGTGCAGAGCTGGAAACAGTGCAAGTACAGCCACTGCTGGGGAGGAAGACGATTGTACAAGCAAAATTAAAGGTCCTTAAACAACTGTGTACCCTGTAATTCTGTTTATTTTAGTTTAACAATTTGCATTAGTTTGACATTTGCTGTTTCTCCAATAATATGAAATAATATTTGTGGTTTAACCTGGAGCAACCTGCAACAAATTCACTCTTTATTTTGTACCACATGAACATACTTGGTTAATTTCCACTTGAGTTCTGTATCACTTTTTGAAGTGGAATGACAGATTTTTGTGTACGTGTGAAAAAGATTTGGCTTTAATGAGCAAAGATTGGAAAACTGAATGTGTGTTTTTCGAGACGTTAAGTAGACACTGTAGTTTGTGTTTTTGTGTGTTCTGTCACTTTAAGGCTCGGATGAAGTCTCGTTGGCTGAATGCCCTGGTAAAATGAAAGAGGAATTAAAGAGATGCAGTAAGAGTGAGATTAAACACAATAGCTGCAGAGTGAAGAGTTTGTTTTCTTACACGGCCTGATACTAAGAACCTGGGGACACGAACTGATTATAATAACATCTCTCCGCATTCACGATGACAGGCGGATCTCATAAAGCGGTTTGATCCAAAGCAAAGTGAGAACAGGTGAGTCTTTCTCTATGAGGAGTTTCATGGATGCTCACTGCATAGCTCATGCAGTAAATGATGGCAGTGAAACTGGGGGCTCTCATTTAGTTAATTTTAGGTGGGTTTATGTGACTAGCAGTGCAGATTGAGTCCAGTCACAAAGGCGCACGCCTTCCTCAGTTTTACACCTTTAAAACTTTTGCCAGGGTGACCACAGAGATTCTGTGTAAAAATATTTTTGGGTGGCATGATGCAGTGAAATCAAGTTATATTTTCAGCAACAAAGCACTTAATGGCTTTACTGCAAAAAGAGATCCAAGACGGCATGTGAGATGTAAGAGAGCATTCCTATCGCTAGAAATGTATTAAAGCCAAATCAAGAGGTGTTGTAGACTTTGATATTATCTTACTGTAATTTTCATATTAAGGACTTTGGAAATATATGGAAAGTGAATGGACTCTTAATTTACAGTGTGTGGCTGATTCTTAAATTAACTGAAAGAGATAAAGCAAAGGAAAAGGCTGGTGCTTCTCATAGGGTGGATATTTACTATGTTGGGGCTGAACTGAGGGTCTGTCAGTCACATATGGAGGGTGCCCTCTGTTCACAAAACAGTTACATATATTATAACGGATTCAATGGTGAATTCAACTTTGAGAGGTTCTACATGACAGAGTGGAACCGACTTGTGAAAAGGAGCTCAGTGTTTAAGGTGCCACGTATATTGTATTTCAGCCCAATGTATCACAATTATGTCTAAGAGGCTTGTGACAAGAAAATGTGGGACATTGGAAGACACACTTATCTGTCTGCATTCCAACACACTCATTTCAGCTCAAAGCTGTATGGTTGTTCCTGATGTATTGAAAGCAAAACAGAAACCAACTCAGACTTGGGCCACAGTTGAAAGACACATCTGTAGGAGAATTGAGAGAGAAATGGGAATGGGGAGTAGTCGCAGTAAACATGGGCATCACACATACCAGCGAGGCACCAAGCCAGATAAATGGAGCAGAAAACACTACACTATGCGCAAAAAATAGGCCTAAATGACTACAATGAGTCTTGGTGATAAAAAACAATTGTTCAGTGAGAAAGGATAAGAATTGAGTAGAAGAACCAGTCCTGCCAGTCTGGTGAGGGTGCGTCTTGAAATTCCTGAACTTGGTATGTGCTAAAGTTTGTGTGAATGTGATGGGGAGAGGAGTGTAAGCGTAAGGGACATGCAAGGTGAAAATCAAGCAGTTAGGAGTTTGAAATGACTAACTTCTAAAAGAACGGGGAAACTCCTGTGAAATGATTAGAAGGCCCTGAGAATGCCCCCTGAGTGAGGCGAGGTCTTTAATCACTGGCCTCATTAACCTGTACAAGAAAGCTACAACGTGAAAAGCTAAGGAGTTCCCAGCTGAAAAAAGAAAGCTCAGCCAGGGTTGTCAGAATTAGCCGAATTAAAAAAAAAAAAACGTAGACAATGCTCAGCATTTAACCAAAATGAGAGTCCTAAAAGCAGGAATCGATCATAATAAAAGTCCAAATAAAATTATAAATAAAGCCAAAATCTAAGATGCATTTTATAGTTAAAACGGAAGCAAAAGAAGGTCCTGATTGAAACTAAACCATCATTTTCTTGAGAGAATCACATTTCTTATCAAAAAAAGTTGTTTTAGTTTACATCAGAAAGTTTGTCTGTCCTAGACGCCCACATCTTACATAGGTGCTGTGGAGTGATGAAGTCACGTGATGCAACTTCCACTTGTCATGTTGTAGCAACAGAGGACAGTGAAAATAAAGTAATATAGACTGCAAAATGGCCTTGTGATGATGTCACCAGAGTAGCAATAAAAATGTCAAACCAATATTAGAAAAAATACCCATACCAATTTAAATAAATAATAATAATTAGCATGCATTTTTTTTAATGGGCGCCACAGTTTTGGGGACTGTTCTATATGGGTGGGTCACCCACATAATGTAAACAAGCTTGTGGTATAAAACTTTAAGACCTCCAGACATCGAGCAATTAAAAGGAAAGTCTACTAATAGTTTAGTTGGTGCTTATTAGAATAATTATGAGCATCAGATATAGATATTCAGCCTTCTTTATGGAAATAGAATTTTGGATCTTGAGTTTTTTGTTTTGTTCTCTAGTAATTAGACTCAGTGTTTGGCCTGTTTCTTGTAGTGACCCCAGTTGAATGATAGGCAGCGCTCTGACTGATGGTTCAGGAGTCTTTGTTAAGTTTCTCATGGACTTTTTCGTAAACACAGACAGCTACAAAAGCAAATTAGACAATAAAGTTCTTGTAAATATACCGATGATGGTTTACATTTACAACTAAAGCAGGCTATAAAGGTTGTGAATATATAAATATACAGCATATAAATAACTTGTAAGAAGAAGTGCAAATACAGAAAAAGGGTTGGGCTAAAAGAAGTGTAAGCCACATGTAATTAGAAACAAACAAACAAACAAATAAAGCACACAAATCCATACTAAGAAGTGACCACATCGGTAGATCTGTTCTTCAGTCAGCGGCTCACTGCTGGTGTGGTGGAGATCTGGCACTCTCCGCAGCAGGCTCCAAACTGAACACTGACATGCAGTGCCACTTTGCCTTTTATACCATCCGGGGAAAAATGGTTGGGACTTCCAGTCTGATGGCAGTGGATGTGATGTCAGAACTCTGGAGGCAAAAGACGAGTGTGGCGGCTGACAGTGCCCTCTCATGCTTAGGAATGGGATTGCCCATTTTATCACAACTCTGTAGTTGCCCGATACTCGCACATGTTTGCCAAACTTGATATAAACCTTTAAAACTATTGTTTCATATTTTGTACATGGAAATTAATATGATGTTCACTTTTCAGCCAGACACTTCGTTTTGATTGCATTATACTTTCAGTCACCCGGTATAAAACATGCAATTAAATATGAGAACAAAAAAAGCCCTTGTCAGAATTAGTCACTTGAACCCAGAGGCAACACTAGACTTACAGGTAAGTGTCTTTATACATCTCAAACCAAAGTAAACCGTTGTGATGTTCTGCCACTCACTGTGAAGAAAGAAGTGTTTGTTTGGACTTCATTGCCAGCGCAGGATACACGTACGTTGTCATGATCAGGTTTGTGTTACTTTATTTTGTAAACTCTAATGTCTTGACCACTATCTTTAGGTCCTTTTATCGCTGCCAATTTGAGAGCTGTCATTAGAACCGCATTCTCCATTTCTAGGGGCATGGCTTCAAGGGTCATGACCTGCACATAATCAATGCAACGGGATAAAAGGTCAGCTGGAGGCTCCTTTATTGAATTCTCCTCCATACACTAGGCATTATAGATTAACATACGCCAAAACAAGCGTTTTGTTAGCCAAACTGCGGATAAAGAATGTTGTGCTTTTGTGCTTCTCACGAGTTTCGTTCAGTTTGACCTCTTTGCCTGTTTTCTCATATTCGATTCTTGTCTATCGTTAGGATTTGGTAGTAAGATTTACTTTTTATTTATTTTCATTTCATTTTTTATGTGCTTCTCTTGGTTACCTCAGCAAAAATTCACCTCTCCATGCCTTGGCAGGACGTATGCGTTGAGAAGTTTCTACAATAGTTCAGAAATAATTAACATGTGTATCCAGACTTGAGTGTGAGTGTAGAAATTTCCTTTTAACATTAAACAAAAAGTGTATTAGTGATAGAGTTGTGCAGAAAAATAATAGAATCAGAATCACATTTATTGGCCAAGTATGCACACATACAAGGAATTTGATTCAGGTTTTGGTGACTCTTCAAGTATAAGTTACATAATTGACATACACACAACCGTTAATTACATACCTTATATACAAAACAAGACAGAGAATATAAATATATATATGAATACAAAGTACAGAGCGAAAGCTGAAATAAATGCTGAAAAGCAAGTATTAACAATATGTATTGCAAGACCCAGGGAGGCCTGAGGGGGTTCAGTGCCCACCCTGATTAAGCTGAATTAACCATTTCTGTTCTATTTGCTTGTTTTGCCATTTATTATTTTATAAAGACTGGCTGATGGAAGAAATTCGTAAAGGTTGAGGCCTGGATGTGTGGTGTCGATGATGAATTTCCCAGTCCATTTCATGACTCATAATAGTACAGGTCCTGTAAAGTAGGCACCAATGATATTTTCAGCAGACCAGACTTTTCATTGTAGCTTGTTTTTGTACCATTTAGTCACTTAACCGAACCACACTGTTATGCATGATCTGAGAACAGACTCAGTCTGGAACTACATCAACAGCTCCTGTGGAAGGTTGAACTTCCTCATCTGTCTGAGAAATTACATTTGCTGTCGTGCCTTTTTTATGGCGGACTTTACATTGGTCTCCCATCCCTGGAATTTAAGGATCCCAGAAACATGAAGGTTTCCAAAACTGTCACAGCAGCATTAAGTATGGAGAGGGGGGATAATATTGTGGGAGTTTACTGTCGTCTCCACAGTTTTAAGAGTGTTAAGCTCCAGGTTGTTCTTACTACTCCAAAGGGCCTGCTGTTCAACCTCCTGACTGTTGTCCCATCACCATTCCTGAAGAGTCTAATGGTGGTTGTGTCATTCTCATATTTAATAAGTTTGACAGCTGCGGTGGGTTGGCACCCTGCCCAGGATTGGTTCCTGCCTTGTGCTCTGTGTTGGCTGGGATTGGCTCCAGCGGACCCCCGTGACCCTGTGTTACGGATTCAGCGGGTTGGAAAATGGATGGATGGAATAAGTTTGACAGAGGGTGCCTTAGAGGTGCAGGGGGAGAAGAGCAGTGGGGAGAGCACACATCCCTGTTTGGTGCCATTTTGATCATGTGATAGCTAGATGTGAGTTTCACCTGCTGTTTCCTATTGGTCCGGAAATTGGTGATCCATTAACAGGTGGAAGCAGGAACAGAAAACTGGGTGGGTTTCGAGTGGAGGAGTTCCAGGATTATTGTATTGAATGCGGAGCTGAAGTCCACAAAGAGAATCCTTGCATATACCCCTGGATTGTTAAGATGTTGCAGGATGTAGTGCAGACCCATGTTGACTGCATCGTCCACTCGCTGGTTTTCTCGATCCGGTTTTGAATTTGCTTTATCTGTATATTGTCTTATACTGTACTTGATTTTACACCAAGAACAACAAGCTCTTCTTTCTTTTGCAGCCATGATCTCTCACCCAAGATGGAGCTTCATAATTTTATTGTTTTTCCACAGCACATACTTCTCTTGGGGAGGTAAGATGTGAAAGAAAACTCAGACTTTGTAATGTTATAACATATTTCGGTAATCATTTAGGATTAAAATGACAGGCTCTAGGCTGCCTGAAAGAGGCCGACTGTGGAGGATGTGCTAAAAACAGAAAGACTTGAATCCCTGCTTCAGACTTCTTAGGCAAAGAACAGGGGTCTGGCCAGACAAAAGCAGACACTGCACTCCAATACCTCTGTAGAACGAGCAGGCTGTAAATCCCATATGTCAGTGTGATTGCGAGAAGCTGCTTGTGCCTCTCGGCCTACCAGCTAACAAGCTGATCGTACACAGGAGGATGGGTGTCGGTGAGGCAATGAGGCTCTAACCAATTAGAGTAAGGAATGTGAGGCATGCAGCACGTGGCCAATGCGTTAGTTTTGTGATTTAACAAAACAGTGAAGCCTTATACTGTGTGATCAAGGTGCCTTATTTTTTGTAGCCAACAAATGCATTCTTTTATATTATATAATTGTAATATGCAAATCTGTTATTTAAGCTAAGTGGGTATAAATTAGACTCTGTACCTCCACTCAGTGACCATCCCTCCTGCTATTCTGTGAACTGCAGGGATGCCTCTTTTCGCAAAAGAAATAAAAATGGATGGCAAGCTTCCTCCTACCTGGTTCTTTGCGGTGACTGTTTGTATCGATTAATTTTCGACCACAAAGTACAATTACGGGTTGTTTTTCCTCTTAAGTATGGCACTATATTGGCATTACTTTCTCAATCGAATCGTTTCCTAGTGTTCCCATTTTGCCAAAAAGTGTAAATGGTGAAACTCATAAATTTGCATAATGGTTTTACTTAATTTTTCATGTGCATTTTTTCTAATCAACAAAACAAATCTTGATCACTACTGCATTCATTTGGTTTCCTTTTCAGAGACCTTTTCCGTTGTTGGTCCTTCTCATTCCATTATTTCTTACGTTGGTGAAGATGTCATGCTGCCCGCCTCCCTCTCACCGGCACTGAATGCTGAGGGGTTTCAGGTCAGGTGGTTTACAGCCGAATTCAGGTCACCAGTGCTTTTATACACAAATTACAGTATCGTAAATCAAACTGACAGAAGAATGTCCATTTTTCAAGAGGAACTGAAGAATGGAAGTGTATCTCTGTTAGTACAAAGTGTCCGTGTTTCCGATGAAGGCATCTACACGTGCCATGTAGACTCTGGACAGCTGCAGGAAAAGGTCCAGATCGCCTTGAGTGTGGAAGGTCAGTATCAAATCTGCGGTGATATTTATTTCATTATCTGCCATTGCTCCTTGACCACTCTGTACTCTATTTTGTCTTATCACAAGATAGGAGATTCTACAGGAATTAGTTACTCATCAAAATAAATGCTTAAAACTATGTGCTTCCATTTAAATCACTGCTTAATATGTCTTTAATGTTAAATGTGGCTTGAACAATGTTATAAAACCCTAACCTAAGGTAAGCTTGCCTGAGTGACCTGAGGTGACTGGTGTCATGAGTACGTATGAATCGTTCAGCTCCCCTTAATGATTTATTGCTATGTTCATTTTTATTTTTGTTTTATGACAATTTCACCTCAATATTTTGTGATAATGGTAGCAAATGCTGTTAGAAGTAAGGAATTCCTATTGTTCAAATTCAAAGGATGTGATAGAACGACACTAAACTGATTTAAAAATCTGCTGCCTGATTTAGGTGTTCATTTAATGTTATGTTAAAAGTGTTATTTTTGCTACCTGGGTTGCCATATAACTACCTACCCTTCTTATACTGTACTTTGTGTTCTTCTCAGATAACATTACTTAGATATTGGTATATATTTTTGGATTTTATTTTATTCTGGCGAGGATCTTGTGTGTGTTTGGTAGTGTCGCAGTTTTGCTCCCATTGCTTGGGTAGCTTCTCCCAGCCTGTTTCCCAAGATTCTAACTCATGGGTAATTGCAGCCATGGGTTTAAAAGGTCTTGTCTTTGTCGAAGCAGCAGATGACACACCTTTGTTAAAACTCTGCAAGAGAATTCCTTACTTTTTAAATTGATCTCTTAGGTTGCCAACTTTGGCTTCATTCTTCTGTTCTTGATGTTGCTCAAATCTTTTGGCTATGTTTCCTGTTTTGATTTTTCAATCTCCCAGTTTGCCCTTGCCCTACAGAACAGGCCTTAATGTGAAAGATGGAGAGGTGAAGTTTTTATTGTAAGTTTAATGTCAAAGAGCTCAAACCTCGTTTATAATGTTACTCTATTCACAAAGCCAGTAGGTATGGCATTGTGAAAATCTATAAGATTAGTTCATAGAATTATGGAATCTAACAACTTCCTATGGTGAACCTGGTGTAGAAAACAACTAAAAGAGCATGTGGGTTTGCCTTTATTTTGTTTCTAAATGGGAGGGGGGTCTCCATTTCGTTTTAAAAAAGTGCAGTTACTGTATACTGTACAAAATGTTTAGAACCACTGGTGTAATCCAGTGATGGTGGATGTAAACCCATTGAAATTTGCCAAAAAGCTTTTTCTGAAATAAGCATAGCAATACCTCTAGGAATTCTGTTGCTGCTGATCTAATTATTATGTTAAAGTATACATTAATGATAAGGCTGTAATTGTCTGCCTTTAACAGGTCTTAAGAAACAGCAGTATGATCTCTGCCAAGAATCTTAATATCTGTGTTTAGGAGGAAAATTGGTCTCCCAGATGTAAATTCCAGTAGGGTTTTATTTTTCTATAAAAAACAGAAATTGGTTCCTGGAATTATAAAATTATTATCATTGTATTTTGCTCTCGCTTATCATGTCCATACCATCTCACATTTACTACACGCAACGGAGGAAAATATTGTTAAAAAGAGAAGACCGATCCATTTTTTTTAAATAATGCCCATTTTAATTGTTGTAATATTTTTAGGCTATTTTTTGCTGCCATTTTGGTTATTTATGGGTGACTCCATTTTGTCTCTTCCAGTGTTAGGATCATGACCTGCATTGTTAGGGCGGTGTCCTCAGAGGTCACGATCTTCCAGTAAGGACACAACAGGTTAAAAGGTGTAAGAGAACAGACAGACCACAATAAAAAGTTGCTGCACCACCCTGGCAACCCAGTATAATTGGAATGCAGCAAACACAAAAGAAAACACGCAATAATTGCAAAAACATCTTTCCAGATGCAAGTTCTAAAATGAGATTTCTCAAGATGGTGGATCTTCCGGTCTTAAGTCCTTCCGGCAGGAAAAGGTGGGTTCAGGCAGGTGGACAGCAGTAGTGACGTCAGTGGTGTTACAAGAGTTACAATCGTCCGGTTTGCAGAGGAAGGAAGAGAAAAGGCATTAGGACACAGCGCCATTTCAATCACCAGAGCCCTTAAGCTCTACCAGAGGTTATTTTTCAGAGCTCTTTCTCATCAGAGTACAGAGAATATAAAACCCTTTTATAAATGTGCTTTTCACCATTTCAAAACTTTTTCTCATTAGTGTTTCCTGGCTTTGGCTTAGTGTTTGACTATCATTTTTGACTCTGATTTTGGCTTTGATTGCAGTGTTGATTGATCTCCCAGTGTCAGCTTTTATTTTGGTTTTTCAATATGTCTTTTTTCCCAGTCACCTTCACAAAATACACAAAATAACTTTTGGAAAGCAGAAACTTCACGATGACTTAGAGGTGCATCAAGAAAATGGCTGCACTTTATCTCCGATAGAGAAGGAAATCCAAGGGTTGTTCAGCCTACCTGGCCCTGTAAAGTGATGTCAGGGATCACAGCTCTTGGAGTCTGCTCTGGCTTTTATAGTGAGATTTATAGGGACGACTTTAAAAATGTGATTTTTCCAAAAGGGCTTATTGAGCTTAGAGATGAAAGGTGAGAGAGAGTGAGATAAAATTGAGGAAAATAGATAAATCACTAATTAGAAAAGCAGATAGCAGAGAACCGTTTAGGCAATCTTTTGGCAAACATTAGGTGTTGAATGTGTCCCTTATGTTAAACTGCCATTATATTTTAGTTTAACAAACATACTTGTATTATATAGTATCTTATGTTTGCCATCTACCTGTTTTAGAGTATGTTAAAATTATTTTTGTTAAATGATAGGAATGAATACAATTACCAGACATGAGATTAATAGATCTGCTATCTATCAATATGTACTGTATTAGCAGCCTGACACATTGGCAGGTGTTAATGCGCCTTTTCCCACTATTTTGTTTTATTAGTTTTAGGTACTCAGCCCTCCATTTCTGTGAGTTCCACTGATGACCAGCAGACCCGACTGGAGTGCAGCGCTGAGAAGTGGAACCCCCAACCAGAAGTCATTTGGAGGGACATGAATGGGGCGGACGTGACGTCGCAGTCCACAGTAACAATGGAGCGGGACATGGAGGGACTTCTGAAAGTGAGCAGCGTCATCACTGTGAAGGAAGAGCACAACGTGTTCACCTGTCTCATGAGAAGTAAAGCACCAAAGCCAGACTGGGCGTCCAGACTCTGTGTGTACAGTGAGTGTGAAAATGGTTTCACTTTTGTTCCAATTATTTGCAAAATTTTGTCTCTAACTTTATCGACATTGATATCATGGCAATCTTTTTCAAAGATCCAATGATATCGTTAAGACTCTATTCTTATAAAGTTTTTTACATTGAAAGGCAAACAGGGAAAACTAAGTGATAAATGCTAAAAATAATGTGTTTCTGTAACAACCCTTAACAAAAACTCGCTAAAGAAGTTGTGTTGTGATGGTAAATTTGTTGTTTTGCAAATGAACCAACACGTGTGTTCTATGTGAGCCCACATTTCAGGAAAAAGGGAGGATCACATGACTGTCATGTTGAGAGAAATGGTCCTCAGTAAATGGGTCGAATGTGTTCCTTTATTGACCCAGGACTGTAATCTTCAGCATGACCAACTTTGATTCCTGCTGTGTGGCTTATAACAAAGAAAAACAGTACACATACAAAAGGATTGGAGTGCCAGCTGGTAGTCCCGATGGTGCTGGTTTGCAAAAAAGAACAAAAGAAAAGAGCGCAGAGCCAAACAGTAGACAACAGAGGTGAGGGATTGATCCTTGTACTTTAGGAGTTGGTCTTTAAAAGAACATGCACTTCCGGTGGCTGCTTTGAGATTTTTATAGTGCCAATGTGTGGCAGGAGCTGAGTCACTTGTTCAGCTGGTGAGCATTTTAAGATGGCGTTATTGATTGTGCCCCCTCTCTCCTCTCTGGGGGGGTATTGCTTTACCTTTTTGGAGCCTTGAAGATGCCCCCTAAGCACACATGCCTAATAGCTATACAAAACCCCATGTGCCATATCTGAAAAATTAAATCTAAATATTTAGATAATAAAATAATCATATTTAAATATTAAATAAATATTTAAGGCCTCTAGGGATGGTGTTTGCTAAAGACAGATAGTAAGTACGTTTTTTTTGGTGTCTGGTGTATAAAACAGGGCCTAACCAGAACTGGGCGTACGTTCATCAACTCCTTCTGCGGTATTTACAGCCATACGCAGGCCCGCCAGCAGATATCATTCTTCCAAAGTTTTTTTCCATGCAAGTCCTACTGGACCCTTCAATTGAGCATAAGAAATTCTAGATTCATTAAAAAGAGTACTTAAACATTGCCAAGGTCAAAACCTGGTAAGAGAAGAATTACCTTAAATTCAAAACCACAGATTGCTCAAAAAGTTTTTTTTTTTTCAGAAACATACTAGGGGGTTTCGCCCCCTGCTTGCTTTGTTCGCCAACCCCCCACCTGCGCTGCACGCCAGCCACTTCATATCTCTGCTGCTTGCGTATGTGGATTTTACTTTCACCAAACAACAAATCTTTTAATTCTCGCAGAAATGTCTCTTCATTGGGAAGAAACACTACTTTTCACTGATGGCAACATGAATTTGATGATCTACTAGTCTCTGACTTAAAGTTTAAAGCCAAACAATATCTACATACTTCTGTCATATCACTTATGGCCATATATTTGATCTGTTTTCACTTTTACTTTTTCATCAATATTGCATTGAATTTTGATATCGTGTTTGGAGTAACATCATGACAACGCAATGTATAACGTTTCTTTCTCTTAACAAGAAATGTGACAATACCATTCACACAAATGAGAAATGATTGAACTGTGTGTGTGGTTATGTAGACATCCATCCATCCATCCATTTCCCAACCCGCTGAATCCAAACACAGGGTCACGGGGGTCTGCTGGAGCCAATCCCAGCCAACACAGGGCACCAGGCAGGAACCAATCCTGGGCAGGGTGCCAACCCACCGCAGGACACACACAAACACACCCACACACCAGGGCCAATTTAGAATCGCCAATCCACCTAACCTGCATGTCTTTGGACTGTGGGAGGAAACCGGAGTGCCCGGAGGAAACCCACGCAGACACGGGGAGAACATGCAAACTCCACGCAGGGAGGACCCGGGAAGCAAACCCGGGTCTCATTACTGCGAGGCAGCAGCGCTACCACTGCGCCACCGTGCCGCCCGTTATGTAGACAGGACTTCTTCAAATCTCTTTGCATAAGCTCTTGTCTCGTGGGGCTTGAAATTTTCTCATGCAGAATTTCACTTTTCACTTTCACCAAACAACAAATCTTTTAATTCTCACGGATACGCCTCTTCATTGGGAAGAAACACTACTTTTTATTTTCCCTGATGGCAACACGAATTAGACCAGGCATGTCAAACACGCAGCCTGCAGAAATCTGTGCGGCCCGCATGACAGATCCTAGTTAGCTCTAAACTATCATTTGTGATTGAATCATTTTGCATCTTCGGCGTTACTTATTGACACCTTCTGACAAAAGCACGTTTTCCTATGGCATTACGGTACCAGAAATGTCATCTGCTAGTATAGTCGCAGCTGCGGCATCAGCTCCTTGATACCCTGGGCATGATATTGCCCGACCACCACCCACGAGCCTTGACCAAAGGTAATGAGCCGCGACGTTGCAACTGAAGTGCTAGCCTGCAGCAGCCTGGCAGGCTACACTACTGTCTGGGGTGCTGAGACTGGCCACTGGACAGAACTGACCATCATGAGTAGTAATAGCTCGCATATTTTCACGAAATGGAGCGGGAGATCGACAGGCGGGTTGGTGCGGTGTCCATAGTGATGTGGGTTCTGCATCGGTCTGTCATGGTGAAAAAGGAGCTGAGCCATAAGGCAAAGCTTTCAGTTTACCGGTCAATCTACGTTCCTACCCTCACCTATGATCATGAGCTGTGGGTAGTGACTGAAAGAATGAGATTGTGAATACAAGCGGCTGAAATGAGTTTCCTCCGCAGGGTGTCTGGGCTTTCCCTTAAAAATAGGGTGAGAAGCTCAGTCATCCGGGAGGGGCTCAGAGTAGAGCCGCTGCTCCTCCGCATCGAGAGGGGTCAAATGAGGTGCTTGGGCATCTGATCAGGATGCCACCTGGATGCCTCCCTGGTGAGGTGTTCCGGGCACGTCTAACCGGGAGGACACGCTGGAGGGACTATGTTTCTCAGCTGGCCTGTGATTGCCTTGGGATTCCCCCGGAAGAGCTAGAAGAAGTGGCCAGGGAGAGGAAAGTCTGGTCATCTCTGCTCAAGCTGCTGCCCCGCGACCTGATCTTGGATAAGCGGAAGAGGATGGATGGATGGATGGATGGATATTTACGTGTTTTTTGCTCTAGTTTTATGTAATTTTGTGCTAGTATTGTAACGAACAGTTAGTGCAGACTACAGTTGAAGATCTGAAACTGACACAAGAAGTTGGTGAGTTGTTTTTTAACAAATTTTTGTGATTTTGAGTTAGTAAAATTAGTGTAGGTCGGGGGCTTTTTGCATATCAGCTTATTTTACAATATAAACTTTGAAGTAAACTTAGTAAAGTAAAATTTGATTTTTGGAAGATTTGTTTTCCAACTTGAATTACTGAGTAATGAATTCAGTGAGCGTTTTCGCGATTTCAGTTCACACGAACAGGACTTTACGCTGTTTACGTCACCATACTCTTTAACGTTAAGAATGCGCCTGAGAATATCCAAATGGAATTGATTGAACTGCAGTCAGATTCTATTCTGAAGGCAAAATACAACAGAGTTGGTGTGCCAGGCTTGTATGCTTACCTGCCACCCTTGTATGTGCAGATCCGTAAGTTGGCATCGAGAGTACTGTCTATGTTCGGAAGCACTTACCTTTGTGAGCAATTGTTTTTCTTAATGAAAGCCACCAAAACTCTACATCGCTCAAGACTTGCTGTCAAGCACCTTTCATCCCTCATAAAAGTTGCAGCTGCACAAGATTTCAAGCCTGCTAACGAATTAGTTACTAACAAGAGATGCCAAGTGTCGGGACAAAAGAAATAGATCTCAGACTGTAAGACTCCTATATAAGGACCTAGCTAAGAGGTTAAGACTCTAATTGTACGCTGTTTTACGGAGATTGTATGGAAATAAATTGCTTTTCTTTAAACTTTAAACTTTCTTTTAAGTGTTACATTTTTTAAAGTTTTCAGTATTGGAAAGAAAGCTACAGTAACTTTGTATAATAATATAATAGTATTTGTTACTGTGCGTCCCGCTGACACACGTATGGCAGTCGAAGTGGCCCACCAATGGTAGTGAATTTGACATGCCTGACTTAGACGATCTACAAGTCTCTGACTTAAAGTTTAAATCCAAACAATATATTCAATCTCTTTTTGCTGTTCCATTATTTCACCAAGTAATAATTTCTGTTTCTTTGCACTAATGCTATACTATCCTTTTTTTGAGACTTTCGAATTTTCGTACTTCCATGATCTCTAACCTGCTCTGCATGTATATCGTGCCAACGTTTTTGAATTCTTTTACGAATTCTTTACGATGTTCTACTTTGTCATCAGTACCGCCGCTCCCTATACGCAGAGTACACAGTCTGCGTAGGGCACCAACTCCCAGGGGGGCACCATCCCAGCTTCTCAAAAAAATCGTTTTTATATATTATAATAATAAATTAATATTAATAATATACATATACAAATAAACAATAATATAAACATATATATTGCATTTTACGGTGAACGCAGAGTAGGCTAAGCACACGTGATGACGCGCGCGCCCTCACCTCTGTTACGGCTGCCTATTTGGCCAAAAATGATAATAATTGAACAATATGCCTGGTCCTGGAAAGAGACATCAACAGTCCGGCGCCGAGAAACGAAAGAAAAAAAAAGCCCAAGATGAAGCCCGTGCATCACTTTCAGGTACGTTCATAATCCTGTGAAACTTTATTTTATTCTGTCGACGTTAATAATGTGTTTTAATGTCGATAATAATTTCACGACTAACGCATCTTTCTTAGTATGAATACAAGCAGATCTAAAAAAACAAAATGACTTAAAATGCATTATATTAAAACACAGAGGCAATTATGATTATTGATTAATAATGGCCATATGGTGTCATTAAATAACAGTGTTAAAATACATAATCTAATACAAAATTAACAGTTTACATAACAATTTTAATAGAAATGCCTGAAAAGGGCACCAAAGGCCTGGTAAATGCAATTGTTACACTTACATGATCTATGGCACAAGAGCGCATGAGTGGTCTGGCAATTGTCAGCATCAACTCTGAATTAGCAAAGAAAGGCTTTATCATATGAAGAGCTCATTTACGACTTTGCCTCAAGAAAAGGCAGAAGTGTGCCTTTGTAAATTTTGAACTTTGGAAAGCTCCAGCAGATGACAGTGTTGATTTTATTTCAGTTATTATTGTTTATTTATTATAAATGTTTTATTTAAAGTGTAATTTTAGTTTGTATTTTTTGTTGTAGAGCTACAATTGTAATTTATAAATGATACAATTTATTTATGTATTTACTTTTATTTGAATAAAGTTCTATTTTGGCCCCTATAGTAGGTGTTTTTTTTTATTATTTTATTTTTACTTCCGTAATATTTGGGGGAGGGGGCACAAAAGTAAATTTCTGCTTAGGGCACCCAGTTGGCCAGCAGTGGCCCTGTTTGTCATCTACTCTTTTCTTTTATTTTCAGCCCTGGGCGTTATTATATCTCTTGGCACAAAGTCTTGTCTTGTGGGACGTGAAAGTGTCTCTCTGAGAAAGTCACGTCTTGTCTCCTTCTAAGATATTTTTTATAATAGAGAGATTTTCCTTATGTTACTACAAAGTTTGACTGCTGTGTGTAGTTATGTTTTATAACATGGCGAGAATGTCACAGGAGCACATGGGATGTGCGGCCTTGTTGTGGCATCATAGTGGCCCAAAGCTCTGCACTGACGGTGCCCATAAATGCCAACACACAAAATGAAGGTGGCTTTGACATTTAAAAAAAATATAAAAATAACAAAATGGTAGTAAAATGACATCTTTGAAATAACTGTACAAGAACTAATATCTGTAAATAAACAATGAAAAAAAAACAGAGGATTACTTGAGCGATCCATCCACTAAAGGTCAGCGCATGTATTTGTAAAAGATAATAAAATTAAAATATATTTATTCTTTAACAATAAGAGATTGATGGAAGATTACTGCCTCATGAGCTCACCTTCAGTTATATGAAATAACGGTCGATTAACGGTTAACCTTCCTTTGTCATGAAGCTTCATCTCGATGGACTCTCTTAAGTTTCTAAAGTTTGTTCCTGCGCCACACATTCAGATGTCCTCCTCCTCGGTTTTGCAGGTTCCTCCCCCAGAGCTTCTGGCTGGTTGGCGGCTTTCTGTGTCTTGCTGGCACTCTGTGTGTTGCTGACTCCACTGCTCCTCATCCAATGGACAAGAATGAGAGGTGCGTACAGAACTCAGACTGAGAGTTGTATTTCTGTTGCAGAGCAGTTCTCTGCACAAGTGTTATTCATAATTTCTCTTTTTTTATTTTCCTTAGATAGGAGCTTAAAATATGACTCAAAGGGTGAGTAGACTTCTAAACTTGGTCTTCCCTAAGCAAACACATTTGGATTCATTCACAGTGCAGACTTTTCCTATTGGCTCTAAATCAGCAGCCATTTTGTGTGATTTTTTGTGGTGACACTACTGGGCTCTATTGGTCTTTTAATGGCTACAGTGGGCTGATGGGTTAATCCTTGAAGCTTCATCTTCAAGATGAAGGTCACTGATGTAAAGCCATTTAAAGTTGTATATGTTATTAGCAGAATTTAATATTTAGTCCTTTAAGACACAGGGAGCCAGTGAAGGTGAAGCAGGATGGATGTTGTGTGCTCTTGTTGCTGACCGTGTGCTCACACCGACATGAGAAACGGAGAGGTGTGGGTTGTTTGCTTTGTCGTCTTAGTGTTTCTCCTTACTTTGTGAAGGCACAGCAGGGAGGGAAAAAAATGACAAAAGAATGTTACAACTGAAAATCCTGTTTTAAGTTTTTATATCACAATTCAGGTGAAATCACTGAGCCACAAAGTGTAAACCACCACTTCTGGTTAACATTTTAGATACACGTTTCTTTCAAGCTTTTAAATCAGAAAACTGCCCTTCACTTTTGTAATTATTTGATAACTGCGTTGTAAAATAAGAAAGCTGTAATCTCTGTCCACACATTGAAATCCATGCTGTAATTTACTTTTTCACTCTTCAGTTCAGCTCCTCCGCGTGAGGTTTCTACAAAAGGAAGTCGGTAAGTACAATATGTCACTTTTTTTTATACTGAAATAAAAACGACAACCTTTAAAGATTTAATCAGTGAGCTCACTTAGAAATTTGAATATGGCGGGTGGATGAGAACATGAAACAGACGGGATTGATAAGCAGGCCAGCAAGCCACACACAAAGCTGTTAAATTCTTTGCTTATTATTGATTTTGTATGCGAGTAGAATTAAATATTTTAGTTCAATAAGTTTCTCTCATTTGTCTCTATCCCAGATGGTACAGACTTGCATATGGTTCAATTGTCTCGCCATTGCTCTTTAGCTTCTGCATTTATTTATTGATTTCATTATTTAATACATTTTTATTTTTATTATGTTTAAGACACTTCCTGTTGGCATTTTGATTCTCTTTTTAAATTTTGGGCACAGCTATGTTGTTGTTGCGAGTCACATGACTTACCGGCAGCACAATGTGATGTCACCATGTTGACACTATTTATGATGGTGGCACTTTTTAAGCGAGTCTGCTTTTTAAATTCACATACCATCTGCCAGTTTCGTCAGTAATAACCGGTGGTCTGTGGCCTGGTTTGTCAGAAATCTGATTTATTACTTCATTCCTATGTTTATTATTTGTCTTCACCATAGCCAAGATAACTTTCAGAATCAGGATCAGATCATGTTACAGCTATACATATTTCTTCTTACAGTTAGAGCACAGGGATGCTAAGCGACTTTCTCAGACGTCATATAGACAACAGTCTGTTTGTGAATTGAACCCGGAGCTCTGAGTCATGCAGACGTATCTCTAACTGCTGTGCCACATCTGTTTTATAAATTTAAGCAGCCCTTTTTCTCGTGTCGCCTTCTCGCATTGTCGTGGACTCTTTCACACTGTAGGCCAGTTCACGTCTGTCTCAGACTTTATCCAGGTTTTCACTGTCAGTCTTTCATATCAGACTTAATATTAAATAAAGCATTCACCTAAGGAACCTGAAAAATAAAAAAGGAAAACACAGTGCTTTGGCAGAAATTTGGAAAATATTTTTCAGATGGCTAATGTCCCTATTCACACCCTAACTCACTTCTCCTTTTTTTTCTAACAGAAATGTCACAGCGCGTTACCAATGCAGGTACTGATTGTGTTTTTAGGGTTGGTTTTTTTATTTATTTATTTTTTCATTTTCACCCTCCAGTTTGTTGAAATCATTAAGTGTTAATTTCTTTGTTACAGAATGGAGTGTAATCTACAGCTCAGCAGGTGAGTTCATCAAATCTGAAGAGACCTCTTTTATGATATTATTTGGGACTGTCCTGATGAATTGTATTTCTTGATGTGTTAGTATTGTTATTTGTATTATTTATCATTTTTTTAAAAGTTAGTGATCTCACTCGCCATCATTTATTGAGAGTTTTCCTGTTTGTGTCACCATTTTCAGGAGCACTACCATATAGTTGTAAAGAACAGCATCTGTCACCATGACGATTGTACTCCAATGCCATGCATAGATTCTTCATACAGCACCACCATGAAGTGCCATCTATGGGTTGACATCCCAAGTTTTGACTCAAATATTTAGGAAAGATCTTGCATTAGCTTTGACTAAAGAAATTATAAAATGAGAGAACTTGAGGGAAGGCTTTAAGAATTGATTAGTTACAATTGTGGTACTTTGAGTTCAGTTTTCATTTTGATTTTAGGTATCTCAGTTCCCCTAATTTCATGCGCAGCTTTAGCATGTCCACTAAGTACTGTCTTTTTGAAAGGCTTTCACTTTCCTGATCCTTTCAAAAGAACTTGTCCATATTAACATTTACTGTCAAAAAATCAAAAAGAAATTTAATGATTAAATTCCTAGTCATGCTTCAGCAATCATTTCCTTTTACCAAAGCACATGCAACATAATGTGTTTATAAAAATGAAAATCTAAGCATTGTAACTTCATACTTCAGTCCAAATGGATAATCTAGGCTGGTTAAAATTAACAAAGTAAATTTCTCTGTTATATAAAAAAATTTTGCAACGAGACAAGACTTTTTCAAGAGATTTTTTCAAGTCCCACCCTTCTCTCAAACATTTTCAAACAAGACCACAGTCCTCTCACCTCTCATTCGTGTGAATGCTTTTGTCAGACACACTTCCTCTCAGCTCTTATACATTTTAATGTTTTCCTCAATTTAAGTCCCAGTTAAAGAAGACGTATTATGTCCGAATCTTATTGAAGAATTTAATCATGAAGGGTTATCAACTGAAGAAATGAGTACATAGGCAATCCTAGCACTGAGAAAAAATGAAGTCAATAGAATTAATGCCAAAAATGTCAATTGGTTACACGGCAAATTGGTTAGATGCATATCAATAGACTATGCTGAAACAGTTGGTGGTGATCATGCAGAAGATAAAAACATCAACTTACAATATCCCGTAGAATATCTACAACCGTTAACACCATCCAATCTTCCACCAGTCGAATTACTGTTGAAAGGAGGATGCATCCAAGAAAGGTAATGTAGTACATCTTCCGCGGATAACATTAGACAACAAAGGAGATCTTGATATGCCATTCATATTAAAACGTTAACAGTTTCCTGTTAGAATAGGTTTTGCAAAGACAATTAACAAATCTCAGAGCCAAACATTCGAAAAAGTCGTTTTATTTAATAGGGATAAAGAAACAAAATTCAATCACGGGCAGTTATATGTTGCATAGTCTTGATGAAAGTCCAAATACAGAATCAAATTTTAATGCGATTTTGAGGAAAACTTAATTCAAAAATTGTTTTTACTAAGGTTTTACAGTAAAAGTGTAAGTTTAAAAAGTATTTGCGTGTTAATTTCAAAGCCAAACAGAATAAAATCATATTACGCAATGGATATCTCTAACACAACATGAAATATAATTTACTTTCAAATTATTACGTTTTACTATTTTCTAATATGGTTAATTACTCGCTGTATTGTAAAATAGTTAGTTCTATTATGCATATGTAACAATTCTAATGAAAATAAAAATCTGTTTAAATTGTACATCCGCATCCCCATACGTGCACGGCACAAACGCAAAGAGGCTAGCACGTAGTGTCGGGCTGGGGGTTGGCGAGCGAAGTGAGCAGGGGGCAAAGCCCCCTAGTAAACTAAATAAATTAAAAAAAATGCAATGCTAGACTGGACAAAATACCTAAAAGGGGCAAGATAAGGCAAGTTATTACCAAAAAACAGGACAATAATGATCACTGATTACTGATGCACATGGACACATCATCTGTTATCTGGGGTCATTGGGTGTTTAGAGCCCCTCTACATCAGACATTCTCTGTTCTGCCTCAGAACAGGCAGGTGAACTCTTTCAGAAAAGAACAGAGAGATACATGTAAAAGTTAAACAGAACAAATAAAAATAGCGAGCAAAACCCAGATGAGAGGCAAGAAGTCAAAACCAAGATGCAAAGAAAAGAGGAGTTACATCCAAAGATCAGATGAAGAACTGACCTCCTAGCTTAACTTTTATCCCATCACACCGATCAACTGGAGGTTGCAAACTTACTGACCATGCTCCTAGAACCATGGGACGTGACCCTTATGGTGGAAACAGTAAAATGTATCAGATGCAATTATAAGTGAGCATAAATTAAAGTTGATCATGACACCCTAACCCAGGATACCTAACCAGGGCTGATTAAAACCCTGCTTATATCCAATCCACAGCTCCTGGTCCAAAGTCATCAAGGGGCGGGCACTGTGATACCTCTCTGTGATAGTTCTGATGGCCCTTCTCTGATGTGTACAGAGACGCTTGACTCTCCTCATCTTATTGACGGGCTTCTTCCGGTCTTCCCAGGGCCCAACCCAGGGTAGTCAGCCCAACCAAAGTCCCCTGCCTACACATTATAGATGCCAGGACAATATTTGTCCCGATTGTCATTATCAGGTTCTCAAAATATGAACTGACTCTGTAAGTCTAAAATGCTAATAAAAAATTCTTATTATTAACTTTTAGATGACCACTATTACTATAATGGAAAGCATTACAAATTGAGCCTAAAAAGCCTCTTTTATATGCCTCTCAGGTGACTGCACTCCAAATGAACATAGCACCTGAGGCTCTCTCCCTGTTATAATTCACTTATCCATCCATCCATTTTCCAACCCGCTGAATCTGAACACAGGGGTCTGCTGGAGCCAATCCCAGCCAACACAGGAACCAATCTGTGGCAGGGTGCCA
This sequence comes from Polypterus bichir lapradei, assembly GCA_026402145.1. Taxonomy (NCBI): domain Eukaryota; kingdom Metazoa; phylum Chordata; class Cladistia; order Polypteriformes; family Polypteridae; genus Polypterus; species Polypterus bichir. Next base: position 14,176,643 of record JANRMT010062798.1, read on the forward strand.
ACCCACCACAGGACACACACAAACACACCAGGGCCAATTTGGAATCTCCAATCCACCTAACCTGCATGTCTTTGGACGGAAACCGGAGCGCCCGGAGGAAACCCACACAGACACGGGGAGAACATGCAAACTCCACACAGGGAGGACCCGGGAAGCGAACCCTAGTCTCCTAACTGCGAGGCAGCAGCACTACCACTGCGCCACCTAATTCACTTATAATTAAAAATAAATAGTAGTCGATAGCTAAAAGTGACTGGCGTGAGAGAAGCACCAAAGGAAAAAAAAAAACATCTAAAAGTACACAAAGCAAGGGCAGACGTGCTAACTCAGGCCTGACAAATATTCTAACCAGCATTTATGGAGTTACAGAGTCTCTCCCAATCACAGTCCCGTCATCTTTTCAATTCATTCCTTGAATATTCATGTTTCATGTTCTGAATAAGAACAACACTAGAATATGTGAAAGTAAAGTTTTAACAAAGCAACGTGCTCACCTTATTTTTTTAAACTGTGTGATATGGAGTCTTTATCAGGCCTTACCTTTTTTTTGCGTACACACTACAGGCCCACCATCTCCCTTTGTTCTTCTGTTTTTTTCTTTGGTCAGTACTGACCCCGGAGTCACTGATCTTATCTTCTTACCTTCTCCACCTGAATGATACAGACATTCACACTGTGTAAGTGAGGACTGATTAACTCGAGATGCTCCTACTTTTCAGTTATTTGTCCTATCAGTGTGAACGCTCATGAAGTTGTAATCACAGTCTAGCACTCAGTGTCTGTCCAACTTTTACATTGTAGAAATAGAAAACATTAAGGCCGTTTAGCAGTAAACATGAATGTTACAGGAAAAGGTTAGTACATTTGGTTAAGAGAAGGCCAAAAGCTACACCATCATTTAAACTACAACACAACAAAAATAAAAACTCAACTCTGAAAATGCACAAGACTTCATGCTTGACATGACTGGGCTGCTGCAGTGGCTCCTGTGTGAGTAAAAGCCTGTTGTGCTCAAAACAGACAATTGTGTGTAAAAAGTGATCATATAGAAGAAGAAGATAAGAACAGAAAATGAAAACCCATTAGGTGGATTTACATACTAAAAACCTGAGGGTGTAGCGAGAGTCAGAAACCAAAAGCAGCACACAAAGAACCTGGGGTCTAACACGGCATAAAACTTGAAAAGTCAAAGTCCCACATTATAACTAGGAATCCTTTCCCTAACTAAATGCTAAATTCCTTACTTACTTTTGTTGTTTGTCAAATTAAAAGCTTGAGCATCATGTGATGTGCACCGCCATCTTAAATAACATTAATGCAATGCCAATATTGATACATGTGACTTGTAGCAGGTGTCATTTCCGACAATAATGTTACCACAACCATCAGCATCCACAAAACAGCAATGATTGCCTTAATATGACAAACAAATCAACACTGCGATTACAAAAAAAGTACCAGCAAGATATCTCATAACCACAAGCCAATATAAACCAGTGGCTTTTTAAAATTTGTTCATGTCTATAAAAAAGCTTCACTGAGTGGATTCTTATTTTTTAAGATAACTGCTGTAATAATTTCCACACAACACGGAAGGAGGTTTGGAGGCAGCCGCCCGTATACTTGAATTTGGCTGCCAAATAAAGCAAAAAGTTGTGGTTCAATGATACAGATTTCAGTCCAGAACAAGAACAAAGCAAACAGGCAAACATGGTTTTATACTGGGAAACAGGAAATGATGCCATCAGACAGGAACCGGAAGTGACATCCTTGGGGGCCGGAAGTGACATCTTTGGCCCGGAACCGGAACTGATGTACTCTGACCCACACGGAATTTCCCATGATCGGTCTGCTAATGAAAAAGAGCAGGGGTTAGTGCACTCTGCCATCCCCTGGTTTGGCAGGGAATTACAGTAATCCCTCCTCGATGGCGGGGGTTCCGTTCCAGAACCCCCTGCGATAGGTGAAAATCCGCGAAGTAGAAACCATATGTTTGTATGGTTATTTTTATATATTTTAAGCCCTTAGAAACTCTCCCACACTGTTAACATTATTAGAGCCCTCTAGACATGAAATAACACCCTTTAGTCAAAAGTTTAAACTGTGCTCCATGACAAGACAGAGATGACAGTTCTTTCTCACAATTAAAAGAATGCAAATATATCTTCTCTTCAAAGGAATGCGTGTCAGGAGCAGAGAATGTCAGAGAGAGAAAGCGAGAGAAAAGCAAACAATCAAAAAATCAATACGTGCTTTTGGGCTTTTAAGTATGCCGAAGCACCGCGATAAAGCTGCATTTTTTAGAGGAGCATCCGTATCCTCTAGGCAAACAGCCTCTGTGCAAACAGCCCCTCTGCTCACACCCCCTCCGTCAGGCAGAGAGAGTGAGAGAGATAGAGAGAAGCAAACAATCAAGCACCGTGCGGGAAGCATATCGTATATCATTGAGGAGTTTTAGTTAATACGTAATACATGCTCTGATTTGTTAGCTTCTAAGCCATCCGCCAATAGCGTCCCTTGTATGAAATCAACTGGGCAAACAAACTGAGGAAGCATGTACCATAAATTAAAAGACCCATTGTCCGCAGAAAACCGCGAACCAGTGAAAAATCCGTGATATATATTTAGATATGCCTACATTTAAAATCCGCGATGGAGTGAAGCCGCAAAAGTCGAAGCGCGATATAGCGAGGGATCACTTTTAGCTGCCTCCCATGCGCACGTGTGTGACGCTGCTCTCAGTCCCAGTGTCCACTCTTCTCAGGTGGACCTGTGATTTGGATTCTAAAGCAGCGTTATTTGACATATTGGAGTCTCAGCTGGTGTATTTTAACTACAATAATAAATTTTATTTCCATATGAAGTTTTCATACACAGAATGTAGTTCAAATTTCTTTACAAGACGTCAAAGAAATAGATTAGAAGAAAAGGAAAACGTTAAACCTTGATAAAAATAATAATGAATAAATGACATAGAAAAAGTGCATCAATACGCACTAACTTAAAATGGATATATCATTTACAGAAAAGTAGAATGCTTATATATAGCATTGTTTTTTATATCTTTAAAGATGAATCTGATGATAAGGTCAGATGGCCAGAAAGGACAGAAAATAAATATACATTTTTAGAGCGTGCTCATTTTTGCCTCTCACCAGCAGAGGTCAGTGTTCCTTGTTTCAAACTTTCATTTCTGTCTGCAGCATGACCCTCCTAAATTGTATTTTTTCTGGTTACTAGTGATGGAAAAATGAAGTCTCATGAAGCTTTGAGGCTTTCAGCTTTGAAGCCTCAGCCCCAGTATGAACAGTGACATCTGGTGGTTCAATTAGGTCAAGGCTAGCTCTCAGGAGTGCAAGTGAAGCAGCACTCACTGTTTCAGTCTCATGTCTACAGTAAAAGGTCAGAAAAGTCTGTGTTCATTTTATTCTGCTAAGGTCCTTGTCCATACTATTTAACTTTTGAACGCCATTTTCCCTTGTTAGTTGCCATCTGTCACCAAAGCTCTCCAAATCTCTCACAACCCAACATTGTTGAATAAGAATGATGTATTTTATATAGGCTACCTGTTAATTTAGTGCTAAAGCTGTCAAACCAATAAAGTGTGCTGTGAAGCACTGATGACGTTCGAAGCTCCGAACGTCACGGGTCACATGACAGCAGTGTTTTTAACACAAGCTCTGACACGGTGATTTGACTTGCTATGCTTCAGATTGATTGACTGAAACAAGCTTTGACACTTTGGTATCATTTTCCCATCTCTACTGGTTACCCAATCTATGCTGAGTATGTAAATCTGAATAATTTGTTAATAACCAATGTCACAAGTGTCTCAATTTGTAACCATTTGTAAGTCCTGTGACACTGAATTTAAAACATCTGCCCATAAATACAGATAATATTTCCTAACTCGTTAATCATTTTCCTTCTGTTCTTCAGCTGATGTGACCCTTGACCTTGATACTGCGAATCCGAGGCTTATCGTGTCTGAAGCCGGAAAACAAGTGAGACACGTCGACACGTGGCAGTCTGTGACTGACAATCCAAAGAGGTTTGACCCCAGTGTTTTTGTCCTGGCCAGAGAAGGATTCACCTCAGGGAGGCACTATTGGGAAGTGGAGGTTGGGGAAAAGACGGACTGGATTGTAGGAGTCGCCAGAGAGTCTGTTGACAGAAAGGGCGACGTAAATCTGAGCCCATATGACGGCTTCTGGACTCTGTGTCTGCTGAAGGAGGAAATTTTCGACTACTGGGCTCTCACTGACCCAGATGTTCACCTCCCCTTGAGAATCAACCCCTGGAAAGTGGGGGTGTTTCTCAATTATGATGAAGGCCAGGTCTCCTTCTACAATGCCAAGACCCGCACTCACCTGTACACCTTCAAGGAGTCCTTTAATGAGAAACTCTACCCCTTCTTTTGTCCTTGTGATAATGATGGTGGTAAAAATGCAGACCCTCTGATCATCAGTATTATGCCTAAAGTGAAACTGGGAAGGTCAAATGACCTAAAGAAGAACAGCAGCAGGATCAGGAGGTGAAGAATACTGTGGAGTGGGACAAGAAAAGGACTACTCGAAAATCAGGCAAGGGTCTGGAGACCAAAACATGAAAAAAAGAAAAATCCAATGAATAAAACTAAGACAATATCCAGAAATACAAGATCAAAAACAAAAGGTCCTTTACCAAAAAAATAAATTGTTTAAGAAATGCTGCCAACTGCAAATCAAGGCTTTTAGTGCGAGTAAAAAGTTTAAAATGTGACTACTGGATATCAACACGCCACAGCCATGATAAATACTCAGAATACAGTGGCTCTCACAAAAGTAACGGTAAACAAAATGACATCAACCAAATAAAAATGAAAATACAAAACATAGGATGTAAATACACAAAATGCATGGAAATCATATTTCTAATTGCCAGAAAACATTTTTAGTAAACCAAGTCACTACACACACAATGTCCAATCAGACAGGTGAACGTCTCGCGAAGTCAACCACACTGAGAGTAGAAATGTCACCTGAGCGTCTCTAGTTCTGGGCTCAGAGTGAGAGATTTACTTTATTACAAAGTAAGCGGAAATAAATTGGCAGTTAGGATCTGTGCGACTTGGTGCTTTTCACTTACCATTTGCCAAATTTCCCTGATATTTATTTTATAGAATCACCTGTATTTTAGATTTGGTTTACATAAAGTAAATGAATGTGAATAATCTAGGCAGTTAATAAATGGGGTCCAGCGGCTGTGGGACATCTGTTGGTGAAGAAAGATTCACGGATCTTGACTTTGCTGACGATGCTGTGGTCTTCGTGGAGTCAATGGAGGCTCTGGTCGGGGCTCTCGAGAGACCGAGTGAGGAGTCTGAGTGTCTGGGCTTGCGAGTGTCCTGATAAAAACCAAGAGCCAGGCCTTGCAAAAGGACGAAGGTCCAAATCTTTAGAGTCCTGGTGCTTCCTGTCTTGCTATATGGTTGTGAGACATAGACGCTATCCAGTGACCTGAGACGAAGACTGGGCTCCTTTGGTACTGTGTCTCTCCGGAAAATCCTTGGGTACCGTTGGTTTGACTTTGTGTCGAATGAGCGGTTGCTCATGGAGTCCCGAATGAGGCACATTACCTGCATTGTGAGGGAGTGTCAGTTACGGCACTATGGCCATGTGGCACATTTTCCCGAGGGTGATCCAGCTCATAAGATCCTCATTGTTGGGGACCCGAGTAGCTGGACCAGGCCAAGGGGTTGCCCATGTAACACCTGGCTGTGGCAGATAAAGGGTCACTTACTGAGGGTGGGACTGGACCACATGTTTGCCTGGGTGGTTGGCAACTGGGATCCTGAGTTGTTTTGTCGTGTAGTGGGTGCGGCAATGCACTGTACCAGTGCATGCTCCCCAACTTGACTTGACTTAATAAATCGGTCTGAGATTTACTGCTCGAGAATTGATGCAGTCACTTTTTCAACTTGCTTACTAAGTTAGTGGACATTCCAGGTCACCTTACCAATGACAATACTTCTATTATAAAACATACATCTTTAGGATTTGGATCACACCAGAGTTCCATAAGCAAAACCAAGTTGACATGAATTTCAACCTGTGTTTCCAGGACTGTAAGACATCAGTTCTGGTCGCATTGCTACTCCACTGTCCTCAAAACTTAACCCACAAAGAGAACATTTTACATGACTGAGTTTAGTGTAATTTACACCTGCTCTGTTCACTTCTGGTTAGCACGTCACAGCTCCGAAGACTTCAGCTTCTATCCAGTCACAATTTCTATGGAGTTGTCTCCAGGTGCGTTTTCTCCTAATATTCGGCTGAAGTCATCTCACTCTCAGTGTGTATGTGAGCGTGTCCGGCAATGTCTTGTACCCTTTGTGTCAGGATAGCTGTCAGTAATCATGTTCAGGATAAAGTGATTAAACAAAATGAATGGCTGAACAAGAATCAAAGAAAATTAGAGTTAGGAAATGACATTAACACGTCTCCTGGCCATCTCCTGATCTCAGCGAATGCAAAGGTGAATAATGAGCCACAGGGGTCATTTCAAGACACAGGAGAACAAGACTGATGTCAACAATGGAGAAAGACACTCAGGGAGTCAAAGTCAATGAACGCAGTCATCCCTATAGTACAAAATATAAAGAAGGGACGCTCAGCTTCAGGGGGCTTTTCCAGAATGTGTTGGAAGTGACTTGGTGACACCGTGTCGTGGAGAGAACACTTCCTTGGCAGGATAAAAAATGTGGAATCTTCAAATCTTGTTTAAATTTATACATTTCAGTGTTGACTAAAAGGCCAGAATACAAGTTTTGATTGCTAGTCACGTACCCCTTAAACAAACACGTGCTTACAAAAATGATACATGTTGTTATTGTTTGATTTGAGTCATTTCGTGAGGAGTTTCATGGTTGTACCTGATGTTCTTAATGGTTGCCATCTCATGATTTGCATCTAATAATTCAGGAAGTGGACGAGAGTCAGAAACCAAATAACCAAGCAGCGCAAAAACAAAAATGAAAATGTAGCAAACCTCAAAGCTGACCGTAGATTCTCAACCCAAACACATTTGCATTTACATTTATTTGCTTGGCAGACGTTTTTATCCAAAGCGACTTTGAAGAAAGGTAAACGTAATTGAGTAACATTGGCCTGGGGCCTGTTTGTGTAACTAAAGTTGATTGCTGGAAGTGAAAAGATGTAATAAGGAATACATTTACAGTTATAGCTTACAATTGATAAAGCGATTAGACTTAATCTAACAACAAATTAACTGACAATATAAAATATCACAGAGTAAAGTTTTTCTTCTTCAATCAATTAGACAGATATTCACAGAACAAATGGGTCTTCACTTGCTTCTTGAATGTGTTGAGGGCGTGGGCAGCTCGTTCCACCAACAGCAAACTACACAGGAAAAGAGTCTGGACTGAGACTTGATACCACGCCGAGGCGGCATCACCAGACGCTGTTCACTGGCAGACCTGAGTGGGCGAGAACAAGTATTGGACTTCACCAGTGTCTCCATGTACTCAGGTGCTGACCCATTGACTACTCTGTAGGCTAGTCATCAGGGATTTGAATTTGATGCGTGTAGCTACAGAGAGCCAATGTAGTGACCTGAAGGGAGGTGTGACATGTGCCCGTCTCGGCTGGTTTAAATGCAACATGATCTGTGGCGTTCTGTATCTTCTGCAGCAGCTTGATAGCACATGCGGATACTCCTGCCAGAAGCAAGTTGCAGTAGTGCAGACATGACAAGACCAAAACCTGGACCAGAAGTTAGGCTGCATTCTCTGCCGTATAAGGTCTGATGTTGTGGATGTTGCAGAGCGTGAACATGCATGAACAAGAAACAGTAGAAATGTGGTCAGAAAAAGAGAGCTGTTCATCAGTTACAACCCCATTAGCAAACAGGAGCTCTTAAGGGACCTAAACAGTGAAATACAATATTATATCTCTCTATTATAAAAAAAAAAAAACTTACGACAAGATGTGATGTTTTGAAGAGAGATTATTGAGAGTCAGAGAGACACTTTCACATCCCGCGAGATGGGCAGGTCACGTCATACTTACAACCTTTGGAAGCAAGTCCCGTGATACACATGCAGAGCAGGTTAGAGATAATGGAAGTAGGAAAATTCGAAAGTCTCAAAAAAATGAGAGTAAAGATCACATTAGCGCAAACGGAAAATATTACTTGGTGAAATAACGGAACAGTGAAAAGAAATTGAATAGTGTTTGAGGATGTCTGGGGGAGAAGAGAGACAAGGCAGTGACTTTAAAAAGTTTGAAGCACAACACAAAATGCAGATCATGTGGCACAGGATCATGTTATTCGATTCCCATTGTATCACTGTTAAAGAGGAGTTTCGGAGGAGCGACCACGTCTCCTTGGGGTGTGTTCAGCCCCCCTCTTCACAATGGTGTGTAGCGCTTGGCGGAGTTGGGGAAGAGGTTGGTGAGCGAAGCGAGAAGGAGGTAAAGCCCTGTTATTTATACAGAAATATTAACATCACAATTTGATCAAATAAGGTATAGGGAGTAAATAAACTACAACGACAGGCTGTTTCACTTGATTGAATTACTTCATATTGTTCATATTGTTAAAACAGTGGAGGGTTTGTTCCCTTTTGGAAGTTTTCTTTTAAAATGGACATAGTCACCTTGTTCATTAGCAACAGTCACGTGACTTAGAGCATTTCGTGTGAGGATAATTAAGATGGTGCTGCAGGATACGGGGCATCAAACTTTTGGGGAAAAAACTCCAAATATTGCTGTGCTACTTTTTGTTTCTGATCTTTTGGTTTGATTTTTTGACTTCTTCCAGGATTTGTGATTATTTCTCTTTCCTTTTGGCAACCTTCACTTTTCCTCAGTAAGCTAAAAGGATTTGCCATGAAGACAGTATGGCAGAGACCTCTTAGTCTATTTTTTGTCCTGAGTGTTAATTCCTGCCTCGTGTTTGGTGCTGCCTCTGGAAATCTCCATTCCCTATAGCCCTATTTAGATGGAATTAGTTTTATACCAGGAGGTGGGGAAAAGTAATTATTACTGTATTTCTAGTACTGTATAAATCGCTTACGTCTGTAGCTTTTCACAGACTGCAGGTTTACGTCTCAGTAAATTAGTACTGAGCAAATCAACTTGTCATTAAAATCTGCAATTTCAGCGATTTGGACTAAAAGTACTGAGAAAGTCTGATAATAATATCTTTATGACCTGGTGTTATATTTCTAGTCTGAGGTTTACAAAGTGAAGAGAAATGGAGACAGGACTGTTCATGTGGTGCTCCAGTGTTGCTGACATCCGTATCAGAAACACAATCCTTGAGTCTCACAAACTGCCTGATAGTCCATTATCCACCAATAGCTCATCCGCCTGCATATCTCTGAGTTTACCGCTTTACAGGAATGGCTGGATGGTATTGAAGGCACTAGAGAAATAAAAAAATATCATCTTCACAGTGGTGCCAGCTTTCTCCATGTGAGAATAAGCCTTGTGGAGCAGACAGATAATTGCATCTGCAAGTGAACTATGAAGTCACAAAATCAACCGGAATGTTCAAGCAAATTATAGAATAATCCCGATCTAAACCCATGAAGTAGTTCTCTCGTGAAAAGCGGACAGACAGACAGACAGAATTTGGATTTTTATATATAGAGAGAGATATTCACATGGTAGTGACCAGAGTTGGTTAATTCAGGAGTCACTGGTGTTAATTAAACATCACTGCTTTATCATTTTCCATGTCTAAAAATGTCCCTGCTCCTTTTTAGGATGTCTTACTTAAAGCAGTGAGGTGTCAGGTGGAATGACTTCTGCTTCAGTAGTACATCGCGTCTGTCCAGGCTTTGCAGGAATTTTCACTGGTTTGGTGGAATGCACAATTTTGCCATCTCCAAATCTGGAAGCTCTGCTGCTTGAAGTGTTTGAGTCCAGTAACTTTTTTTTACTTTATTCTCCTTAAGCTGAATAAGGTAGTTGTCTAACCATTTCTCTCCACAGCCTAACCACGTGAAACCTTTATCAATTACAGCTAATCCTAAGGACTCTACCAAAAAAAATGTGTGTCTGAGTTTGAGTCTTTTGTAAACAACGTAATTCTTTGCAGTCCTCTGTTTTTTCCTGTTTTATCATTTTCTCTGTTAATGTAACCTGTTCATTTTTATTTGGACAGTCCTGAGCCCAGTGGTAATGACAAACAATGCCTTATCATCATCTCCCACCATAGTGGACTTGTGCCTGGACATGGTGACCTCTTCTGGCTACTTGGCAAATGTAATGTGTAACAGTAATACCTGTTATTACCAGACATGCTTTTTCTCCAAAAAGTCTCTTTAGCGCCGATTTCATCGAAGCAGATTAAGCTCCGTACATGATGTTAATACCAGCCACATACAATAGTACTGTATTCACCATCTTAAAAGTTAGCCCAGCATCTGAGAGAGCCATGTTATATTTAAGCATGGGGGTGGGGGGGATTTTTGCTCAAAGTCAATTATATAATCCACCATAGAAACTGTACTAGCCCTATTAACTCTGCCAAAATCTGAATATGCCTCGAAGATAATATCATGGCATCTAGTACTTCTATCCTCAGGCAGAAGGTATAGAAGTATGAAATGCAGGACTTCCAGGCTAAAGAACTCTTTCTTTCCCAAGGTCATTAGACTCCTGAATAACTGACTGGAGTTTATTACCATGGGCCACCTCATTCTATCTACCTCACACAACTGTATTTGACTTGTCCATCACACACCTACCTGCACAATTACACTTTATACTTCGATTGTTTTTATACTTTATGCTGCCTCTGTTACTTATTATCAGTCTTCTTCTTCCTCATCTTTCAGCTGCTCCTGTTAGTCATTGCCACAGTGGATCATCTTCTTCCATATCTTTCTGTCCTCGTCATCTTGTTCTGTTACACCCATCACCTGCATGTCCTCTCTCACCACATCCATAAACCTTCACTTAGGCCTTCCTCTTTTCCTCTTCCCTGGCAGCTCTATCCTTAGCATCCTTCTCCCAATATACTCAGCATCTCTCCTCTGCACATGTCCAAACCAACGCAACCTCGCTTCTCTGACTTTGCCTCCCAACCGTCCAACTTGAGCTGACCCTCTAATGTCCTCATTTCTAATCCTGTTCATCCTCGTCACACCCAGTGCAGATCTTAGCATCTTTAACTCTGCCGCCTCCATCTCTGTCTCCTGCTTTCTGGTCAGTGCCACCGTCTCCAACCCATATAACATAGCTGGTCTCACCACCGTCCTGTAGACCTTCCCTTTCACTCTTGCTGATACCCGTCGGTCACAAATCACTCCTGACACTCTTCTCCACCCTTCCTGCACTCTCTTTTTCACCTCTCTTCCACAATCCCCATTACTCTGTACTGTTGATCCCAAGTATTTAAACTCATCCACCTTCACCAACTCTACTCCCTGCATCCTCACCATTCCACTGACCTCCCTCTCATTCACACACATGTATTCAGTCTTGTTCCTACTGATCTTCATTCCTCTCCTCTCTAGAGCATATCTCCACCTTTCCAGGGTCTCCTCAACCTGCTCCCTACTATCGCTACAGATCACAATGTCATTAGCAAACATCATAGTCCACGGGGACTCCTGTCTAATCTCGTCTGTCAATCTGTTCTTCACCATTGCAAATAAGAAAGGGCTCAGAGCCGATCCCTGATGTAATCCCACCTCCACCTTGAATGCAACCGTCACTCCTACCGCAGACCCCACCATGGTCACACTTCCCTCGTACATATCCTGTACAACTCTTACGTACTTCTCTGCCACTCCCGACTTCCTCATACAATACCACAGCTCCTCTCAAGGCACCCTGTCATATGCTTTCTCCAGGTCCACAAAGACGCAATGCAACGCAATGCTATCGCTCCGCCGCCGTGTCACCCCCATGTGTGTAATTATTAACAGTATTCATTATTTAAACAAAATTATATGTAAAATGTAACATACACACTTTAATGCATTTAATCATGAAAGTGATATCAAGTACAAATCTAAAGATTCTAAATGTGCAGAGAGTTGAAATATCATACATTTAATTTTTCTGTGTGGTGATATATTGCTGCTTGCCGCAGCTGTCAGGTCCAAGAAGCTCGCAGCGATTAAAAACTGGGATGACGTTTACAACTGTTTGCTTTAATGATAAAGTAAACTACGAGGTTAAAGTGGGCAATTTGAGATTAAAGCCGAAATTTCCACTTTAATCACAAAATACACGTTTTCACCGTGTCCTTTATTTTTTTTCTCAGTGGCTCATATACAGCGCTATACATTATGTTGCTGTTGTTAAGTTGCAAAAAAAAAAAAAAAAAAGACGGCACAAAGATGTTATGTGAGACTTTTAAAATGCATCGTGTCATTACAATCGGGAATATGCGACGCTTGAATATAAAATCACCACGAATGCATCTGTATGTCAGCATTTTGCTTCACCACATTGAACCATTCACCAAACAGCAAAGCACGCACATCGATCCCTGTAGGATCTGCATAGAGGCTTTCTGTCACATGTAGATAGTAAACAGAGACTCTGACATCGCATTCTGACTTTTAGCACACTGCGCCCCTCGAATTTTTGCTGGTACTGCAACTCGCGCACGCGTCACGTTAATTTCTGAGGACCTGCTCAGAGGACGCATGAAATGAATGCTGGGGACGCGTGGCAGCCATGATGTGGGCGCATCCGCGTTCTGAGCGTGAAGTATAAATGAGCCCTTAGTCTCTTTCACGCACAATATATCAACCTTCCTTCTCTCCATCATATCTGCTAATTCTCTCCCCTAACCTGTCATACTGCCAATATTCAAAGTTCCTACCCTCAGTTCCACTCTCTGTACTTTCCTCCTCTCCTCCTTCCTCCAGAGACGTCTCCACCCTCTTCTTCTCCTTCTTATTCTTCTTCCTTGGCCAACAGTAGCTCAATTTCTTCCAGCACCCTGTTGGCTAACAGTACTGGTGGCAGTTGTTGTTATGGAATTTTGTATTGTTGTCCACATATTGATTTGGCAAAATTTTAAACTGGATGCCCTTCCTGACGTAACCCTCCCCATTTATCCGTGCTTGGGACTGGCATGAAGAAACACACTGGCTTGTGCATCTCCTGTGACTGGGTTATCAATGGATGAATTGATGGTCCCTATTCTTCTCTTCTGCTTGGTCTCTTAACCCCAAACTATGAAATGTCAAAGATGTTAACGTTAGGTTGATTGAAGACACCAACAAGTGCAGATATGACCATCAGCCAGTCAAGAGGAGGTTCCTCCCCTGCAGCCAGTGCTGTCCTCAAAGACTGCCATTCCAGCTTCAGCTAGTGGATGGGGAGATGCACTCATACAAATGAAGGTGCCAGAGTGGTTCTTTAGAGAAATGCCATAGGAGAACAATTTTTGGCTCCTAAAAGGACCATCCACTTTATTAAAATAAATGTCTGTAGGTCTGTCGGTATGTTTAACTCTTTCATTCCAAAAGATGGTGCATCACAAACATCAACACAGTTTTTACAAATCCCCTACCAAATGGCATATAACAGAGACATAAGCTTTGCACGATGCACTGCAAACTTTACACTGAGGTCTACACTGATAACTTAGACTTTAACCCATCTTAGGTGGGTATAGCACAGCTACTCCATATTACGGTTCCAAGGAAGAGCTTTGATTTCTTTAGATTTGTAACAAGCTCCACAAATGGATGGTAACTCTTGTGACATGCAATATCACAGGCTAAGTTGAGGTGTTCCTTATCTGGTGGTAATCTACTAAGCAGCCTTTCTGTTTTGTCCACATATTCGGAATCCTTTTCAAAGTCCAAAGAATTTATTTTTATAAGCGAAGAGCCCCTCCCAAAATGAAGTGATAGAGCCAACAAGTAAAAGGTGCCATTAAAAAAACAGTTCAGTAAGAGTGGGTGTACAGAGGGGGGAATGTGATTTATGGCAGGCGGCTGTTAGCCTCTTCAAATTATGTAACTTCGTTCAATCTGAAGACCCCCCTGTTTTTTTTTTTTATATGGCCACAGAAAGAAGAAGTTAGCCATGATGTTTGTCTTAAAGTCATCGCTCCTATTCTTCTGCACGGTATCTCCACATGTCACTGTTTTGACAATTATCAGGGCAGCTCCTCGTTTGGATAAAGTCGTTGTACGTGTCCCATCCTCATCTGTGAATTTTTGCCATGATGCAGAGAGCTGACTAAGTGCCTCAATCAGGACGAGATTAAGACCCCCAAGCACCCCAGGGTGTCCAAGTTCAAGAAGCCCCCTCTCTTCATCTCATCACCCACCAGGCACACTCGTCCTCACTAGTCATGAACATCACGTGTGTCAATAATACGTCAGGCACAGGGAGTGAAGCAGACAGAAGCCCGGAGCTTTAGAGGGGACTGGGTGG
>JANRMT010062798.1:14191468-14210546 GCA_026402145.1 Polypterus bichir lapradei
AATCGATGAGCGCCTCATCACATCTGCGGGAAACCAATGACAGCCCGCTTAACAAACGTCAACTAACCGTTTTTAAAAGGTCTGCGACACTTGATGCAAAACGGTGATGTGTATCTGAGTGTTTTAGGGGCACAAGTAAAATAAAAGACCGCCGTTCACTTGGGTTCAGCAGGGCCTCGTTGTCTTCCTCACTGCTGTTCCTGTCCGTGTCCGTGTTGTGGGACCCCACAGAATGCAGCCGGGAGTGGTGAGGTCAGCGCTGCCTTGTTAGTCTCATCCTCTGTGTTTACGGCTTGTGCGAATCATTTCAGTTTATTTTTGGAGGATGTCTGGTCAGTGGCGTAGCCCGAGTTCGGGGCGGGCGGTGCTTCGATATCTGAATATGTTAACGTATTTAAAGAGAAAATTCAAATGACGTATAGAGAAAATTTAAGATACAGTATATTTTGTAGAAATGTATTCATATATAGAGAAACAACAATAATTTTTCACATATAATTATTTATAAGCATCAGCTAGACAAGAATATAGTATAGACGCACTGATAAGCCGTGTTCTGATTATTACTTTAATATAATTACGCTGCGATAACAAGAACCAGTGTAGTGTACAAGTGATAGGTGGGGTGCAAGAACGCATTCGGATTGATAACGAAACGAAATTATAAATTGTAAATTAGTTGTTCATCTTCCTAGAAATGATTATCGGTGTAATGTTTATGTTTATTTTTCTTATTGCCTCATAAATTTTAACTGCTGTGTCTGATGCCGTCACTGAAGGACAGTCTGAAAATGATTTCTGAAGCATTTGTGGATAAAAATCAGAGAATTTGACTTTTTTCATTCATAAATGATATTTTTTCCGAACCCTGCTGCTTACACACGAATTGTCCTGAGCCTTTTGGCCAATAATGCCGCCCCCAAAAATGTGCCGCCGGGGCAGACCACCCCTAGCTACGCCACTGTGTCGGTTGTCGCTTTCAGCAGAGAAGCGACTTTTTCTTCTAATTTTTATTTTCCTTTTGCTGCACCACTGAATGGCCACCCATGTGGACTTTGACAGTTTTGCTTGTTTCTTTTAGCCCCCTTAGGTTTATTTAGAAAGATGTAGAGGACAAGATGTGGGAACCCCTAACGGGAGCAGCTGAAAGAAGAGAAGTCTTAGGTTTATTTATTTTTTCTCTGTTCTTTATTCCTTAACATTCTTATCTAATCTTACTTGTTTTCTTTTCTACTTTGTCTTTGCCATCTTGTAAAGCACTTTCAGCTACATGCTGTGTATGAAGAAGTGCTCTAGAAATGATTGTACCCTTGCAATAATGAGCCAAAAACAGTGAACAGTAAAATGTTATTATGCGTTACAGAAACATGTAAATATGAAAACATCGATATAAATCCAGTAGGAAAGGTCTGTTGCAGGTCCACTGCTGGACGGATCTCATACACGTCCTTCATGTTACAGTCACCAAGGCACAATCGTGACAGTGGAGTTGTGTTTCTTTACACTCTTTTCCCTGCACACGACAAAGCAGAATTTTACCAACTGAGCCACACGATCAACGTACCCCTTGTGTTATTGTTGGTTTCCACAGCGCAAGGCTTAGTGACTTCCATGTTTCCCAGATATGAACATTGACAGTTGCTGCCCTCTGAGCTCGTGTCTTTCTGTCCTTCCATTTGCTCACAGTCACTTTGTCTTTTTGCGCCATGCTGAAATTTCACACAAAGTCATCACTTTAACTCTCCGTGTCAATGTCTGATGACCGATTCATATCGTAGGCAATATCGATTGATTCAGCTGATGGTTCAGATTCAGTTTGTTCTAAAATTGGATTTACAAGACTCCACCCCACTCATGAATATTGATGAGTCAGAACACATAAGCTATCTCATCCACTAGGTGGCAGCAGAACAATACCTTAAGCTTAATACTGTAAAGCAGATCATCACACGTCACCCTGCACCTGACTCTGTTTACATGGAGTCACGTCTGGGATTAATGGCAAGGAGGTCACAAGCTGTTTCTTTAGGTCTGATGGGACAGGTTGAAAATGGTGAGATGTGTGCTGGGTATTAGCCATTTTTTTCTGTTGCATTTTCAAAGGGTCCTTTGTGAGCAGAGACCCCATCTGAGCCCCCAAATGACCTTGATGGTAGATTTGGTCAAGACTCCAATGCTCAGTGAGGATAGAGCACATCACCAGCCACAGTATACCCACAGAAAGTGACAGACTAAGTGGGCGCAGACCCTAGAGTTCTAGGAAGTGCCCTCCGAGATCTTCAATCGCCGCCCCACCTGAGCCTCACCGACTGCCAGACTTTGACCGAGAGCACTTCGATCACAGTCAGGATGTCTTAATGTCAGAACTCATGAAGTGGCCTCTTTAATGGACAGTGATGACAAACTGGGGGATTGCTGAGACTGAGCCTTTATTAACAGACCGGGACCACCTGACAGCTCTTAGGTGGGCCGTTAACACGGGGGCCATTGTGATCACTGGGGTGGCCTGTTCACTCTTGGTCTGCAGTGACACAACGTGACCAGGCTCTATAGACGAGTCCTTCAAAGGGACAAATGACAGATGGCAGGATAGTGAGGTGAGGAGGAGAACCTGAGAGCGAACGGCACAAGAAACTTGGTGTTATTTACTTTATGTGTGTGTCTCAACTGGTGAAGACCCCAAATCACATAGAATAATAAGAAAGGCAACTTCACTTTAAAACTTCACCTTTATGGACTGAGGTTGTTGTTCTTCAAAGAATAAAATAGGAATATTCAAGCGGAGAACTGATGGGACTGAAGAAAGGAGCAGAGGAAACAAAAGAAGACCAAAGTGACAGGTGACAGCTTACCGTCCTGAAGATGGCAGTTTGGGTTAGTAGGGGACGCTCTGCTGTAGAAAGACTCTGTTTAAAGGAAATAAATAACGAAAAGAGAGAAGAAAGCCAGTTAATCAGACAAAGACCCCTCAACTCAGACGGAAGAGTCCAGCTGAGAAGACCACCAACCGTGCCTTTCAGAGTGGACAGTAATGTGTAGCACTTGTAGTGCAGAGCGGCTTGGTGTGAGAGCAGAGGCCCATCTTGTAAAAATAAAATACTTGTTCTGGTACTGTCTATTACTAACTAGCACAAGGAGGCGACGAGATGTCAGCTTCACTTTATTATTTATCTTTGCCATTCGCCTTTACTCTCATTTTGTAAGAAGATGGTGCATTCATGAGGCAATTTGTAAACTAGAGTATACTGAACTGATTTTTCTTTTTTGTAATGTGAATTAGGTATTTTTTTGTCCTTAGGGGTGAGTTGTGTTCTTTTTAGTTTCTTCACTTATGATCATGCAAATGATTTCTTGATTATTGATTAATAAAGTTAAATTCAAAACTCTTTATTTTTGGTTTCACTTCATGCTTATAATACTGGGCACTATGATATACTGTACCTCTTAATGAATATAGCGCTTTTCATACTGGACACTATTATAGAGCATTTTCTGACTATCTAGTCTTTCTTTTTTAGCACTTTTCATTCTGGGCAGTATAAGAATGAACTTGGTAACAATCATTTCTTTCTTTCTTTTTTTCTTTCCTTTTTATATAGTGCCTTTCAGAATGGACACTAATGTATCGCACATTATGCTAAGTCTATGAGAGAGAGGGAGCTTTTAGACCAGGGGCCTCATGTATAAACGGTGCGTATGCACAGAAATGTTGCGTAAGAACGTTTCCACGTTCAAATTGCGATGTATAAAATCTTGGCGTAAAGCCACACACATTTCCACGGTACTTCATACCTTGTCGTACGCAAGTTCTCCGCTCGGTTTTTCAGACTGGCGGCACCCAATGTCAAAGCAGTGTTTGTTTCTGTGTGGTTACCCTTTCTTTCTTAGATGCACATTCCTGACGTGGCTTTATAAATATACTGAAACTAACTGCATATTGTTTATTAGTGTAATGCATCAGATTGTAATTAACCTGTAACAATATAATGGTCCAGGGAATAGCCATAGTATTCCAAATACCATAACTGCTTTAGCGTTGTTACTCTCACTGCACCTTCTTCTTCTTCTTCTTCGAGTTGCTCCCGTTAGGAGTTGCCACAGCGGATCATCTTTTTCCATATTACTCTCACTGCACCACTCGGAGTATTTATATCATTGTATCTGAGTGTGAATCACAGCAGCAGCTGATCGGAAAGAGAATTATCGGTATACAGCATCAGGCACACGCTGTCTCAGCCACGGCAAAACGTTTCAAAGCCTTTCCTGTACGGACCTCACGGTTCAGAAACAGTTTCATCCCAAGAACTATAAACGCACTCAATCAATTGCTCCTTGTAGAACTATCTGTACTTATAAGTAGAACTACCTCACTGTAAACTTGCACTACAGTTATAATATTGCACAACCTGAGCCACTTTATAAAGCGCATATTTACATATGATGACGATATCATTTTTAAGATGAAATGCAGCAAAATATGTTTATTATATTATACAGGTAAAACTTTAACTTCATTTAAATAATCTATATTCTTCACTGGGACTGTCGTGAAGGATAGAATAAGTAAACATGTACTACGAAGATATTTAAATGTTCCTTAAACATTTTGAAGAATCGGCGCTCTAAGCTTACAGATGGCTTAATGTCTATTACAGAGCTGATTGTGTGGCGATCGGTTACTTGGAGAAAGAAAAGCAAGGACTGCAGGGGCGGCCACGCAAAAATATATAAAGAGAAAATAACGACACAGCTTAAAACGCAGCGGCAAATTTCGACAAAAGTTAAACGCTTGTGTCATGAGTACGAGGCGGCTATGCAGTGTCCGCAACAGACGTGGCCATCCACCGTGCATAAGCTACCATATTGACATTGGCAGGCGAAGGGGCCACCGATTCTTTCCTGCCCAGGGCCGCCACGAGCCTAGAGCCGCCCATGAGTACTGCTGCAATAAATAATTTCATCGATGGTCGCGCACAATCGCTGTGAAACCCATGTTCAATAACGTGCTTTAACTCCTATCATCATGAAAATGATATCACGTATACATCTCAGTATTTTAGTTATTCAGAGAGCTGTAATATCACGAATGTAATGGATTCTGTGTCCAGTCGGAGGAAGAGAGCCGGCTTAAGAAGCAAGTAGTGATTCACACACATAGAGCACATTGAAGATCACATACAAAACAGAGCATTTAACGTGCTACTTTAATTATGGTGTGATTTGACAAACTGGTTAATTAAACGATTTGAAAAAGAAGTTTATGATGTTCTACTTTAATAACAAAAAAACTACATGATTAAAGTGGAAATTTCGAGATTGAAGTTGACATTTCGTGCTTTTTTTTTTCTCTGTACCCTAATAAATTTTCATATGACACTCAGATGGTGGGCTATGACTCGCCTTTTTACGGCGACTTTGATATCTGAGCTTTCAAGTTTCTCCAACACGCTATGTCACTCGATCATCTTCCTTTTGTCGATTATACCACGGTTGTATGTTTTTCCTTTGCCTCCACTTGGTATTCACTGAAATTCTTATATTTTCCCCCGTGCTTTTCCCATTGTCTTTTCACAGAAGGCTGAGCTTAAGGGCGATTTATATTGATTTGCATATTCATAGAGACATAACTCTGGGAGGAGTGGGGGCGTTACATAAAGCGCGTGCACGAGCGTTACTTTTCACGCTGATCGGGATTTATGTAGCGGAAGAACGTAGAAGTTGGAGTACGCACAGATACCTGCATCTGGATTTTTCTGTGCGTAAGCACATTTCGGCTTTTGTGCTTACGCCATGTTATAGTGCGAATTCTACGCATGGCGTTATACATGAGGCCCCAGGACACAGCAGTACGGTGCATGCGGTGGAGACCAGTTACACCATTTTCATGCACCAAATCACGAGGTAGTGCTGCTAGAGCACATGCGAATGCGAAACTTAACCTTATAAATTCTTTACTCTCTGAACATAACCCCAAAAGTGTATTATCCATCCATCCATTATCCAACCCGCTATATCCTAACTACAGGGTCATGGGGTCTGCTGGAGCCAATCCCAGGCAACACAGGGCGCAAGGCAGGAAACAAACCCCAGGCAGGGTGCCAGCCCACCGCAGGGCACACACACACACCCAGACACCAAGCACACACTAGGGACAATTTAGAATCGCCAATGCACCTAACCTGCATGTCTTTGGTCTGTGGGAAGAAACTGGAGCACCCGAAGGAAACCCACGCAGACTTGGTGTACATGATCGTCAAGTGTAGTATGTGGGTTTGAAAAGAAAAAGTTGAGTGTGAAAGAGTCTGAGTGTCCACAGGAAGGTAAGGTGGTGACATCAGACAAAGAGAATGAACTGGAAAGACAAAGTGAGGTTTGATGAGAACCAGTAGAGCTCCACTCACGACTCTTCTGTGTCCTGGGAATCTACACATGGAACAAGATCAGGCCAGGGAGGGGGAATGCTGGTGTTCTGCCATATTGTAGTACCCATCAAAAAATGCTGCACTTCCCTTTTGACTATTCAAACTTATTTTACCTATGTATTTGATTTCAGGGACAGCACAGTGGTGCGGTGGGTAGCGCTGTTGCCTCGCAGTAAGGAGACCTTGGTTTGCTTCCCGGGTCCTCCCTGGGAAGGAGTTTGCATGTTCTCCCCATGTATGCGTGGGTTTCCTCAGGGTGCTCCGGTTTCCTCCTACACTCCAAAGACATGCAGGTCAGGTGAATTGGCGATCCTAAATTCTCCCTAGTGTGTGCTTGGTGTTTGTGCATGCCCTGCCCAGGGTTTTTTTCTTGCCTTGCGCCCTGTGTTGCCTGGGATTGGCTCCAGCAGACCCCCGTGACCCTGTAGTTAGGATATAGCGGGTTGGATAATGGATGGATAATAGTGTTCACCTTGACAGACACTATATGAAAAAGCAGGTAGTCTGCTGAAGTTGTATAATACTGTCCAGTATGAAATGCGCAATATGAAAGAACAAAAGACAGAAAACAGAAGGAAATGAGAGTAATGGTGATGCTAACGAACGAAGGTAACACTGTACTGATATTATGTCGCCCCCTTGTGGTAGTAATACAAATTTGCAGTACATAAATGTTGTTTCTAGAAGATGCGTGTCTGGGGCCTCATGTATAACGCCGTGCGTAGAATTCACACTATAACATGGCGTAAGCACAAAAGCCGAAATGTGCTTACGCACAGAAAAATCCAGATGCAGGTATCTGTGCGTACTCCAACTTCCGCGTTCTTCCGCTACATAAATCCCGGTCAGCGTGAAAAGTAACGCTCGTGCACGCGCTTTATGTAACGCCCCCACTCCTCCCAGAGTTATGTCTCTATGAATATGCAAATCAATATAAATCGCCCTTAAGCTCAGCCTTCTGTGAAAAGACAATGGGAAAAGCACGGGGGAAAATATAAGAATTTCAGTGAATACCAAGTGGAGGCAAAGGAAAAACATACAACCGTGGTATAATCGACAAAAGGAAGATGATCGAGTGACATAGCGTGTTGGAGAAACTTGAAAGCTCAGATATCAAAGTCGCCGTGAAAAGGCGAGTCGTAGCCCACCATCTAAGTGTCATATGAAAATTTATTAGGGTACAGAGAAAAAAAAAAAGCACGAATTGTCAACTTCAATCTCGAAATTTCCACTTTAATCATGTAGTTTTTTTGTTATTAAAGTAGAACATCATAAACTTCATCTTAAAATCGTTTAATTAACCAGTTTGTCAAATCACACCGTAATTAAAGTAGCACGTTAAATGCTCTGTTTTGTATGTGATCTTCAATGTGCTCTATGTGTGTGAATCACTACTTGCTTCTTAAACCGGCTCTCTTCCTCCGACTGGACACAGAATCCATTACATTCGTGATATTACAGCTCTCTGAATAACTAAAATACTGAGATGTATACGTAATATCATTTTCATGATGATAGGAGTTAAAGCACGTTATTGAACATGGGTTTCACAGCGATTGTGCGCGACCATCGATGAAATTATTTATTGCAGCAGTACTCATGGGCGGCTCTAGGCTCGTGGCGGCCCTGGGCAGGAAAGAATCGGTGGCCCCTTCGCCTGCCAATGTCAATATGGTAGCTTATGCACGGTGGATGGCCACGTCCGTTGCGGACACTGCATAGCCGCCTCGTACTCATGACACAAGCGTTTAACTTTTGTCGAAATTTGCCGCTGCGTTTTTAGCTGTGTCGTTATTTTCTCTTTATATATTTTGGCGTGGCCGCCCCTGCAGTCCTTGCTTTTCTTTCTCCAAGTAACCGATCGCCACACAATCAGCTCTGTAATAGACATTAAGCCATCTGTAAGCTTAGAGCGCCGATTCTTTAAAACGTTTAAGGAACATTGAAATATCTTCATAGTACGTGTTTAATTATTTTATCCTTCACGCCAGTCCCAGTGAAGAATATAGATTATTTAAATGAAGTTAAAGTTTTACCTGTATAATATAATAAACATATTTTGCTGCATTTCATCTTAAAAATGATATAGTCATCATATGTAAATACGTACTTCATAAAGTGGCTCAGGTTGTGCAATATTATAACTGTAGTGCAAGTTTACAGTGAGGTAATTGTACTAATAAGTACAGATAGTTCTACAAGGAGCAATTGATTGAGTGCGTTTATAGTTCTTGGGATGAAACTGTTTCTGAACCGCGAGGTCCGTACAGGAAAGGCTTTGAAACGTTTTGCCGAGGCTGAGACAGCGTGTGCTTGATGCTGTATACCGATAATTCTCTTTCCGATCAGCTGCTGCTGTGATTCACACTCAGATACAATGATATAAATACTCCGAGTGGTGCAGTGAGAGTAATATGGAAAAAGATGATCCGCTGTGGCAACCCTTAACGGGAGCAGCTGAAAGCAGAAGAAGAAGAAGAAGAAGAAGGTGCAGTGAGAGTAACAACGCTAAAGCAGTAATGGTATTTGAAATACTATGACTATTCCCTGGACCATTATATTGTTACAAGTTAATTACAATCAGATGCATTACACTAATAAACAATATGTGGTTAGTTTCAGTGTATTTATAAAGCCGCTTCAGGAAATAAGGAGTAACCATACAGGAACAGTAGCACTGCTTTGACGCTGGGTGCCGCCAGTCTGCAAAACCAAGTGGAGAACTTGCATACGACAAGGTTTGAGGTACTGTGGAAAAATGCGTGGCTTTACACCAAGTGTAGGTTTTATACATCGCGATTTGAACGTGGAAAAGTTCTTACGCAACATTTCTGTGCGTACGCACCGTTTATACATGAGGCCCCTGGCCTTTGGACTCGGTTAACCCTCAAAGCTTCTGCGTTGTGATATATATGCAACGTGCCATTCAAACTGCCACAAAAGAATACGGTAAACACCCTTTAGTTCTTGATGTTTTCTGTTTTTTTTATTAATGGTCTGAAATATTAAACAGAGAACATGAAAAGTGACAATTCAAGCTCTGTGATTCCTCCTCTTCTCACAGTAACAGAATGAATACTGGGAAAGGCTCATGCTGATGACGTAACATAACGCAACAAACAGAGTAGGGACATATAACAGGACCACGACACGAAAACATACAACGCAATGAATGTTATCAGTATTTGGTGAAGCTCTAAACAACTAAACTTTTTATTTTATACACCTGTTATACCTTGTCGATCACTTTTAAAATGCATGCTTATTAGCTCGAACCTTATTTAAAATTGCCAATTTTTAAGTTTGAATACTCAAACAGATTGAATACTCAAACTGTCTTTCGAGCAATTTAAAAACACGGTCTAAATAAAAGCAAACAATAGAAATACATTGGAAAACGGGGAGAGAGGGAAAACATACAAACTTTTCATATTAATGAGTGAATACATACCAGTGACGTGCAATGAGGTTCATGGCTGGTGAGGCACAGACTCTTTCAGAGTCACAGTTACAAATATATGAACCCAAAAAAGTAGCTTATTAACTATTCAATTGGCAGCCAGTATGCACATTGACTACTGGTTATGTTTCATTTTTCATCAGCATTTTTTACACACATAGGTAAGGCGCATATTTGCCTAAGAAAGAACATTACATTTATAGCGGCGAGAGAGAGCGGAGAGAGTGCATTTGCTCGGCGCCCTTCATGTGTTCTAAATTTGCTGTTGCAATTTCACAATTCACACTCAGTCAATACAAATGAAAGTATTGAGTGGTGTACAAAAAAACAAATTTCAATTTTGACCTTAGTTGAAATATTTAGTTGTTTTTAAAATATTTAGTTTTTAAATATTGGATTGTTTTTTTCTTAATATGATACAATTTTTTTGTAAAATTTTCCTTTAGTTTTAAAAATCTTAATCTTCAATTTTGGCAGTCTGTCAGAACAAAAAATAAAAAACAAAAGGACTGCTGCAGTGCATTTGACTTTCTGATATCTCTAACTTATTGGCACCCTGAGCCTCTGTGTAGAAGAACAGTAGCAACAAGCACCTGTTGGGCTCACATGCACCCCCTTCAGGGCGCCACGGTACTGTCTGCTTCACCTTATGCCTTTTCATTGCAGTTTTATGTCCGATCACCAAGACTAAATATGCCACACACATTCATTAAAGATATTAGCCAGACTGTGGAAAGTCAGGGTATATAATAAATGCTGTAACATACAGAGAGACAACAACAGGCAGGCGCCAATTGCCTGCATCAACCCAGTGAGTGAGAGAGAGTGCAGTTGGAGGTGAGGTGAGGCTTGTCGCTGCTGCACCTCACGTTTCTCTCCTCTATTTGAACAGGAAATGCACAAATTCAGTGAGTTTGACTATAAAAATGATCAAAATTATTGGAATCATACAGAAAACAAATGTATATCTCAGATCAGTGAACACATTTATTTTATGTTATTATTATTTTTTTTTACTTTTCATGATGACAGGTGAGGCTGACCGCATGTCCTTGATAAATACCTGCATGCTAGAAAACACATAGGATTGATAAGAGACTGACTGAACTTCTGATGTTTCTTGCTTGCACCAGCTTGTACTAACCAGCACCAGTTAACTCATAAGCAACACTAGCATTAGTTGCTGTATGATAAGTGAAAAACGGACGGGCCTCGAGTGCCGCAGTGGCTGCAGGTTTTCATTCTTACCATCTTCTTAATTAGTGACCAGTTTTTGCTGCTGATTACTTCTTTTATTAACTTAACTTGGGCCCCATAGTTGTTTTTTTTCTTTAATTAGCAGCCAAACAATAATGAGACACAAAACAAGCCACCACATGACAAACTCCCCTGTGCCCATCACACAATATCTGAAATTAAAGAGAGGTGATGGTCTTGCTAAGGTTGATCTCTCAGGTCACCAAAACATTTTGACAGTGCTCTTAGAAAGGACAGAAAAACAACAGTTTTCGAAATGTGTGCTGTGGCAAAATGAGAGCAGCAGCAAGCCATGGAGTTAAATAACGGGTTTAATTAGCAGTAAGAATTGGCTTCTCATTAAGAAAGTGATTGGAGTGAAATTGGTTGGAGTTTGGAGCCCCAGTTTAGCTGGTCATCTGTTAGCTCGTTTCACATCTCATTTCTGCCTACCTGTCATTTAATGAAGAAAGGAATCAATTCAGAGGGCTGAACTCTTCTAACAGGGCTATTAAAGTAATGTGGAAAAAGCTAATTAGCTGAGAAAACTGGTCACTGATTAGGAAAAGAGTTAGAATGAAAACCTGTGGCCACTGTGCCACTCCAGGCCTGGAGTTCGCCACCCATATCCTAGTGGCTGTTAATACAACTAACACGAACTTGAGTGTATTCCTTTTAGAGAAGGGTTATTATTATTTCTTCCATTGTTCAACTTTATTTATTTGCCACTGCTATTCATTACCATTTCTCACGGAACCCCTAACGATGTCTTGCGGAACCCTAAGGTTTCACAGAACCCCAGCTGAGAAAAGCTGGTATAGAATATGGTTAGAGTAGAGAGTAGAGTTTCTTTTCTGATAAACTAAAATATTCAGCAATCATAAACAAACATTTATCACCACAGCTGTAAATATCATAATGCCCTGTCCATTCAATTGCACTTTCTCTTCTTTTGAGGCAATAGCTACCAAAATGTCTCTACATATCACTGCAAATGACCATTAATGAGTTTTATAGAACTAAACCTGTATTATATCATATCCATTTACAAATATATAGATTAGAATGCTCTGAGCATTTACTCTGCCAAGTCATTTTAAAAATAATAAGTTCAATTTCTTATTCTATCAGGTGCAAATTTCCTTTCTCAGCTATTCAGAGGTGCCCCCTAGTTATGACAGATGACTTTAAACAGACCATAACATACAAAAATTCAACACTTCTAACAGATGTAACTTTGTTTGTTGGATTCACAATTCAATAACTAACAACCTTCTATGTCTCTGGCGGCCAGTCGCTGTTCTACACTGTACACTGACCTTCTCCTGTTTGCTTGAACATGAAGTTGCTTTGCTCCGTCAGCCCGATGGCGTTCTTTTCATAACACATTTCAGTATTTTAAACAGTCTGATTCTGTGTCTTAATCTAAAGTTTAGTTAGTATGAAGTGCAGCAATGGTTGTTTTGACAGCAGGAACGTTTCATTTTTAGGACACAAAAGCGAAACACGGAGAAGTAAACCCAACCTCAATCTTTGATCCCTGAGCATAACTACACCCAAAACCTAATCAATCTAATGATTGACTGTCTCAGACTTCTTTAGGGAACACTGTGAAGGAAGACAATGCTGGGAGTCTGAGTTATGTTTTTATTTTAGGAAAGAAAGAGGGGGGCAGGTTCCTTTAGTCTGAAATGATCTAATCTTTCATTATAATGCAATAGATGTCCAATAATAAGGAACAAATTGTAAATATCAGCCTGCAGTGTGTGAAGGTGAGACAATTTCACTTTGGATTTTGTACCTGACGAAAAAGGAATTGTGTCACTAGAGTATGTGCCCACCTTGTGAGTTAATTTCTGCCGATGAGGATGTATACATGAAGACAAGAATGTGTATTTTTAGGAAAAATATTTGATGTCTTGATAGGAAAGAGAAAAACTGAACGTGTGCATTTTTTGACACAGAGTGTGTTCTGTCACTTTAAAACACACGTGATGCCTTGTTGGCTGAATGCCTCGTTAAAGTGAAAGAGAAATTCATGAAATACAATAAGGGTGAGGCGAACTAAAGGGCCGAAGATTGAAAAGTTTGTTTTATTCCATTTTCACAATGAAGTGGTAATTTGAACTGAGGTATGCACTCCAGATCCATAAAGGAAGAGATATCAATAGGAAAAAAATGCAACAAAACCAAGTGAGAGCAGGTTAGTCTACCCCTCTGCATTGCTTACACAGCAGCAAATGGATTAAAGCTCTGGGCCTTCATTTTGTGAGCTGTAGTCGTGGCTCTTCAGTTCAGCCAGCGGTGCAGGAGGTCTTCACAGAAGTTTATAAATCAAAACGCTTCTGCCAGGGTGACTAAAGGATCAGGTAGGAAAGTGAAATCAACTTGTGTGTATGCTTTTCAATGCATTTTGTGGCTTTACTGCAAAAAGAAATGCAATTACAGTATGTCAATATCACCACTACAAGTTGACTAAAGGCAACTTGAGACCAGTCAAAATGTGATCTGATTGCATTGTAATCTTCATATCAAGGACCTGTGGGAATGAACATTAAGAGATGGGAGTAGGGCTGAAGTTGGGGGGTGGTCTGTCAGTCACACAGATATGAGGAGGGACATTAGCGATAACACTGACAGAGTGAAAATGAAGAGAGTGGTTAATGCACCTGGGGAAGAAAGAGCTGTAAAGAAAATAAAACTCTGCAGCTTTGTAATGAAGTAGACATTTAGCCCTTGGAAGTCCATAGGGTGACTTTTGTCAATTAAAACTGCAGGTGTGGAGGAAGATATACTGTAACTATCCAACCTTGTTCTAAATCCACTTAGTCCATGTCCTACTCATAGGGATTGAAGCCTGTCGTGACAGTATCGGATATAAGGAGACACCAAGCCTGGACAGGACACAATTTTCAAGGCACATCATCAGGAAGTGTTAAGAGGAAAATTAACAGAGAAATGAATTCTCTTGGGGATCTTTAGCAGTGGGTAGCAACAGCAACAGTGATTGTGTACATCACACACACTAGTGAGGTATGTGGCTTGGTAAAAGGTACAGAAAGACAATATCAAGCCAACAAGAAAGTCTGTATGACTTCAACAACTGCCATCTTGGTAACTTTTGTGACTCCACTGATTGGTGATAAAAATAAAATGAGAAAGAGAAAGCATTGAGAGGAAGAACCAGTTCTGCTGGTATGATGAGGGTGTGCCACAAACAGTGCTGAACTTGGTATGTGCTGAAGGTTGGTGGGAGTGGGGAGTAAGCAGGACGATACTCATAGCAAAGGGGCTTGAAGCTGCAAACTAATAAACAATTTGAAAACACTTTGAGTGTAAAATATGTGAGGGGGGAGCATCATGGAGTGACCTGTTGACGCATGAAAAACTTTGAAGTAGGTACAATTTAAAAAAAAATGTGAGCATCCTGATGGAACAGTGGAGACACAGGAGATCTGTATGGGTTTTTTACTTTCAGTATTTTGTTTTTTAATTTTTCACATTCCAAATACTAACTGTCAGTTTTAAGTGGTGTGGAAGGCAAAAAAAGAGAACCAAAGAAAAGTTGGGGGTGCCAATGTCCAGAAAAGTGAACAGAAATGAGTGCGCAGTGGTGCAACAAAAAATAAGCACAAAATCAGCCTCTTAAGCCTCAACGGCTTCGCTAAACTCTCAGCTCTGTTGAGCAGGTCTGTGTCTGGGAGCTTATTCATACAGTTCCTCGAACTGACACACCATTTTAGACAGGGTGAGTCAAAATTATGTTAACATTTGAATGTCGGAAACAATTTATTCACAAAACATACTTGATATGTACAAGATGATTTACTGGAATGTCTCAACCTGTTTGCCATCATGTTCAACACATGTACCATATGTGGCACATAAATTGTCCACAAAACTTGTATATAAGTATATACATAGCAGCACCATTATTGTTAACATAATTTTGACTCACCCTGTACTGTCCTGACCTGAAGGTATGTGGCTTATATGACTGGGTGCCCTACTTGGACGGCTTCTCAGGAGCCAAGGAGGAGAAATAAGATGGTATTGGTAGCACTGATGCCTCTTCTTGTTCCAGCAGGTTATCGCATACGTTAGCTGAGCCATAAAGGTGATCCTTAGATGCCCAAGTGTGACATTTGGATCGGTTTGAGAGAATGTGAGTGGTTGCATTAATGTGAATTGTGGAAGACTTGTCCAGAATTTTCTCCTGTCTTGCACTTGATGCTGACACGATGGGCTCTGGTCCATTTCACAATTAATTGGATTACATTCATTAAGTGATGGATGAACAGATGCATGGATATGAGTATGTAATACCTGTGATATTTCAACAACAAGTTGATTATTCTTATTATGAAATCTTTTGTTTCATGGTGGTCACCACAGATCCGGTCAGGTATGAGGGGCTGGCATGTGGTCTTTTTGACTATTTGTTTAAGATTGAACTGCCAGGTCAATCAGATGTTCACTGATCTGATGATCATGTCATCTTTGTGTTTGACTCATGTGAGTGTCTGCATGTCGCTCATCAACAGTAGGAGGAGATGTGTACCTATTAAGAAGCTGGCTACAGCACTGGTTAGAACTATAAGAGGAGACCAGAAACACCAATGTGGATAGGTAGTAGCATGAAATAAAACAGTCAATCAACTTGCATTAATGTGTGTAAAAATAATGCAAATAATTCTGCATGTTCATGTCACTGTGGTAGGTATTCTTCTCCATGTTGTTCATATAGAGTCAGTTTATCTGTGATTTGCATCACTGAGCTGTTCTTTCTTTTTCAGCCATGACAGCTTACACAGGACGGAGTCTCTTTGTTTTGTTGTTTTTCCACAGTACACACTTCTCCTTAGCAAGTGAGTTCAGCCGTCATTTTCTTCCTTTTTCTAATTTATGCTTCTTTGTTGAATTTCATTTACGCAGCGGGGCTGTTTAAAAACAAATCGTTTGTTAATGAACCTTGGTTTACTAAAAAAAAAAAGACAAGTACAGAGAGAATTCTGTAGAATTATGAAATGTCGTAGGACTGAAAAAAGTGCAGAGCAAATTCTCACACCATTACTTCACATGTGTGTATTATGTGTTGTGAACAGGAGTCGCAGACTTGGCTAGAAGTGATGTGAGGCCTCCAAAATGCTTGACAAGCAGGCCAAGACCTTCACTGGCTTACCTAGTTGCTGCGCCATCCCTAGGCAGCCAGACCCCAACTACTACCTGCAGGCTTTAGCCTATACAGATCCAAAAGGGGGAGCTGGTTTTAAAAGTTTAAAAATGATATCAAAGTCCACAAATGTCTTTCAAGGGAAAGGAAAATAATAAAGCCAGTCCAAACAGGAATTCTTCTAAATTGAAATGTTATTAACAAAAAGAGCAAAAATAGTAAAAAAAATCCACAAAAAAGGCAAAAAAAGTCAAATTTAAGGACAAGCAAGAAAAATTCAATAAACCAGAAATAACAAGACAAAAAAACAATACTTAGAAATGACTCCAGCAACATTCAATAAACACTGCTGGGTCCCCAGCAGCAGTGATGTCAGGGAAGCCGCCCCTCTTGGGGGGATGTTACATGCACAAAGAACAAGGAAGAGCTGAGCATTTAAAGGTATAGTACATAAATAATACGTGATAAACAAACCTAATTGAAATATTATAAAAACATAAGAAATAATCATTCAAAATTAACTCGTATAACAACCAAACAAAAGATAGATATAACCAAGAAATAAAACCTACCAGAAACATAACAGTATTCTTTTCTTCTCCTTTTTTACTTTGATTTATTTTAATTAGCCAAGTATATCATGACGTTAACTATTTTCATTTGGTTTCATTTTCAGAGAGATTTTCTGTTGTTGGTCCTTCTCATCCCATTGTTTCTTACGTTGGTGAAGATGTCATCTTGCCTGCCTCTCTCTCACCAGCAATGAATGCTGAGGGGTTTCAAGTCAGGTGGTACACGACTGACATCTCATCACCAGTGCTTCTGTATATGGACAACAGAATCGTAGATCGCATTGACAGAAGACTAGCACTGTTTGAAGAGAGGCTGAAGAGCGGCAATATATCTCTAATGGTACAAAGTGTCCGTGTTTCAGATGAAGGCCTCTACAGATGTTTTGTGGACTCTGGACTGTCGGAGGATGTGTACACGATTACACTGAGTGTTGAAGGTCTGTGTGAAGTCTAAATATTCATTTACATTTCAATAAATGTCATGGCTTTTGGCGGCATTAAATGCACTTCACTATCTTGTGTTCAGGCTTCATTATGTTGTCAATGGGATCCTCATTACATGATAGTCTACAATCTGTTATTCCTGCTGTCAGTATAAATACTGTTACTGAAATAAACATGTGCTATTTTATCGTGGAAAGCGCTTTTGGGGATTCCTTTTCTTAAGACATTAATCCCCATTTATTAAATGCTCAGATTATTTTCCTATAGACTACAGTTATATGTTACACCTCTGACACTACTCCATCCATCCATCCATCCATTATCCAACCTGCTATATCCCAACTACAGAGTCACGGGTGTCTGCTGGAGTCAATCCCAGCCAACACAGGGTGCAAGGCAGGAAACAAACCCCAGGCAGGGCCCCAGTCCACCGCAGTCTGTCACTACTCTCATTTCTCTATCCATACACATCATCCTTTAAGAATGTACTGTTCACAGCTGCAATGCCCTTGAACTTAGGACTACAGCCCACCAGCTTCAGACCTCACCCAAGGTAGCTTCTCTATTGGGACTGGTCTCTGTCCCTCGTCGCTGATTGACCTAACTGAGTGAAAAACGTTGTCTCTTAGCTTCTCAGTGATAACACAGAAAAAAAAAAAACATACAAGAAGGAAAGAAGCCTTTTGATTTTTAAATATTATAACTAGTACCATAAAACAAAAGCAAAAACATATCTGGCTTTTAATACCATTTTACATGGATTGTTGTGTAGTTCTGAAAGTAGACAAAAATCAGCAAGATGTTCAATATATGTTGGTTCAGGGTGGCCCATCATTTTATTAACTGCACAAAATCTGTGCTCAGGTCATCATTTTTCTAGTCAGCTCATTTTATTTTTTTGTCTTCTTATCCCCTGTCTCTCCTCCCCCAAGCTTTCTTTCTGGAGGTTAAAGGAGTACTAAAGACTATTCTCTCCCAGAAGCTCATAAACAGATCTTTTCCCTTCCATATTTTCTTCCTAGGGGAGGGGCTCAGGGTCCCCCTGTTTATGCAGAGATCATGCAACTAAATCCACACTTCTGAGGTCACAGAGAGAAAGAACATCTACGTGTACTCTGTGCTCAAGAACGACACTTTGAAACCATGTCAGAAGCGGCAGCACACATTCAGAGATGCTGCTCCAAAACCACGTCAGACTGACAGCTTTACCCCACCCTAAACTCAGCCACGTGTTTCACATTCTGAATTAGCACTTATCAGAATCTCATAAAGACTCTAGGGAAAGGTTTAGTACACATCAAAACCCTGAAAACAACGCATTTTGTACTGTTTTTTCACTTAGAATATATGCTCACTTGCCAGAAAACTGTTTCTTCCTTGTAAATATTCACTTCAAATGTAACTTATCCTTAAAATATATAACATACAATTATAACAATGCTGGATATAATAAATACAGAATAGCAAAAGGATGTTAACGGACAATGTTTTAGAAACAAGTAAATTCTGTGCATTCCTTAACTTAGGTTATTTTTCCATTGCATATTTTAATTTCTGAGCATTTTTAGTCCCAATTACATGTGCCTTAGTTTTGAATTATATTTAAATTAGTAAAAAAATCTTGGAAGGAGACAAGACGTGACTTTGTCCGAGAGATACTTTCACGTCCCGCAAGACGAGTCTTTGTGCCAAGAGATTTAACCACACCCAGGGCTGGAAATAAAAGACAAAGAGCAGATGACAAAGTAGAACATCATAAAGAATTCAAAAA
>JANRMT010062798.1:14230546-14240671 GCA_026402145.1 Polypterus bichir lapradei
GGCCAGGACTATTACCTGGCTGGGATGCCAGCTGGGTTAAAGGACCAAGGGAGAGACCGCGCTTGGGACATTATCTTCCCTGGGATGCTAGAGGGCAGCCTCCCTGGGTTGCTACAGCACCATGGATTCCTGCAAGGTCTGCTGGGACTTGTAGTTTGGAGCAGCCCTGTTGGGTTTCCGTGGGTGCAGCCAAGGGGTTACTTTAGGTGCAACCAGAAGAAGGTCAAGAAACACCTGGAGCACTTCCAGGTGTGCTATAAAAGGAGCCGCTTCACCATTAATCCAGGAGCCAGAGTCGGGTGGTGGAGGACAAAGCTGTAAGGAGGAGTGGAGGCAGAAGAGAAAAAGAGGAGAAAGAAAAGAGAGAAATGAAAAGGACTGAATAATTGGGGATTTGTGCACTATGTGCTAAAGACAATGTCTATGTCCGGGTTAGTGGGCTCATCGCATGCCACTCACTCTCAGTCTCATCCCCTCCATCCATTTTTCAGTGCTTCAGTTGATGTTGGACTCTGGGAACACTGTCTCCAACATTGTGCCATTTCTCTTTTGTCTCTTTCAACAGAACCCCCATACAGGTTGGTCCCATGTTTTTATTGCACTTCTATTGTTGTCTTTTTCATGATGTTGGAGACATAGTGATGAATTCATTGTCTGGCCTTCTCTTCTTGAGCGTTGTATAGATTGAAACTGGAAAAAATAGTACAAAAAAGGCTAGTAAATATAGTTGACACACTTGTTAAGGATAAAATACAGATCAAACTTTACAAACATTGTGAATGAGAAGAGCCACAGAAGACCCAGAGGATCACAATGGCTCCAACTGACAGAGAGCCATCAGGTAACAGAGCTCTGGCATCAAACACGTTGTTGATCAGTTGTTGTGTATAAAAGAGACCCACCAAGTGAATTCTGACTTTTTTGTGTCTTCAGAATCAGGTTAAAGGCAGGCAGTAGGTGAGTCTCAGACAGAGTGAGAATTCAGATTCTGGGTCTTCAGATTTGGATCTGAGGTCATTGAGTCTAAAGCTATTTATTTTTATTACATTCTTTAACAAAGTTATACATGTGGCAGTTACTAGTAGGTGGTGATATGCTCTGTACTGCAATATCAATTGGGTTTGCAGTTTTTATATTCTGTTTCTGTCATCACTAAAAAAAGCACATGTAACGCTATGTTTGGTTTTCAACAAATTATTCAGAAGTCAAAATCTAAAAATTGCATCTGAGTTTCCCTTTTCCAGTTTCAGGTAATACAGGGCATGTGAATGAATAACTCTTTCTTCATTTTTTTCTCCTTTCTTGTCCTTAGCTGATGTCACATTTGATCCTGATACTGCACATCCACAGCTGATTGTGTCCGAAAACGGGAAAGAAGTGAGACACACAAACACACGACAGACAGTGACTGACAATCCAAAGAGGTTTGTTGACATTCTTCTTCTCCAGGCCAGACAAGGATTCACTTCAGGGAGACACTACTGGGAGGTGGAAGTGGGGGAGAAGACTGTGTGGATTTTAGGAGTCATTGAAGTGTCTCAGAGAGGGTGGACTGTGTTCCTGACCAATGGGGATGAATACTCAGCTTTAACTAATGCTAAAATTCGTTTGACCCTGAGAATGAAGCCCCGTACAGTGGGGGTCTTTGTGGACTATGACAAAGGTCAGGTCTCCTTCTACAATTCTGACTCCCACTCTCACATTTACACTTTCATGGACTCCTTCACTGAGACTCTCTACCCGTTGTTTAGTCCTGGATATAATGACAGTGGTAAAAATGCAGACCCTCTGGTCATCCGCCCCCTCTGCACAACGTGACCAGTCACTATTGAATTTCATTAGTACTAATGTGCTCTCTATGTAGATGTTGCCTGTCCATCTATGTCTTTATTCAAGGAGCAACACAAATCCAAGACAAACTTCATTAAGTAGACGGACAGCACAAATCAACTCAGTAGTGAAGAGCTGCGGGGGTCAGCACTTCACTCTTTATTTCCCAGGATTTCTTGGACTTGCACTTCATGGAAACAGCTGAACTGTATACTTGTGTTGTATTAGTCGATTTGTGGAGACTTTTTATCTAAATAAAGAAATGTAAACTGCTATTTACAGTTTATATAGTGACCTCAGAAAGAAAGTGAAAATTATTTTAAAATGTAAATAAAATAAAAAATAGTTTAAAAAGCAAATTAAATGACTAGTATCAGTACCAGTATTATATAAATGTCAGATCTCAGCTTCTAGGTGATGGTGGCTGGTCCTTCACAACTCCAGTCACTTGAGTTCAAATTGTGCCCCAGTCACTCACAATGTGATCTTTATTTGTTCTTTCTGTCCTCATGTTTATTTCTTATCAGCTTCTTTGCAAACACATGTACCTCTAATCTGGCTCAGTGTGAGGGCATCACTGTGCCCAATGATGGGTTGGCATCCTGGGCTTAATATATTCCTGCAGTGAAATGGAATAAAAGCAGGTCATAAAATCAAGGGATGAATGGATGAGAATCAAACAAAAACAATGTTACAAATCAAATTTAAATTGAATATAAAAAATAAATGGATGAATGGGAGGGGCAGCACGGTGGCGCAGTGGGTAGCGCTGCTGCCTTGCTGTTAGGAGACCCGGGTTCGCTTCCCAGGTCCTCCCTGCGTGGAGACTGCATCTTCTCTCTGTGTCTGCGTGGGTTTCCTCCGGTTTCCTCCCACTGTCCAAAGACATGCAGGTTAGGTGCATTGGCGATCCTAAATTGTCCCTAGTGTGTGCTTGGTGTGTGGACTGGCACCCTGCCCAGTGTTTGCTCCTGCCTTGCGCCCTGTGCTGGCTAGGATTGGCTCCAGCAGACCCCTGTGACCCTGTAGTTTGGATATAATGGGTTGGATAATGGATGGATGAATGGGTCCATGCTAACACAGTAAAATATAAACTTTCTGTGCCAGAAAAAAGTACCAGTTAGTAAAGTTACCTGACCTGTTTTTAATCTAATGACTATTAACCTCAATCATTGCAATTAATCTATATCACTAGACAACGGGAATTGTCAACGAAAGGAAGCTTCTCATCCAGAATGGAGAATTTAAACACTTTGTTGAAGAAATCCTGTGTGTGAGTAAGGAGAGAGAGAAAGAGAGAACAATGATCTGAACGTGGATCACTGCAGACATATGTGAGTTATCCAGTGAACTTTGATCTATAAATGCATGGGATTAAAAAGCAGGAAAAAACACCAAGAAAATAAAGCAGAATTACTTAACAAGAAAAAAAATATTTAATAAAGAATACACAATATATAATCTTTATATAATATGTCGCCTTTTACTTTCACAAAATGAAGTGTAATTATTTATACATGCACATATTTGCTCAGGGTCACACGAAGAGGCAGATGTTGAAACAAAACCCAAGTTATTGTGGTTTCCATTCCATCTCTTTCCCCAGCAGCCTAAAACTGACCGTGCTGCATGGAGAACACAGAAACATGTGATTGCAGAGCAGCCTGGGGACAGCAAGTAGTGTTTCCTTCTTCATTTAAAGAAATCTCAGTTTATAGGTCTTTATATGGAGAACTAGAATGAATTTCACAAAAGAACTTCAGAATGTAGCTGAGCAGGAGTCACCTCACTGGAATAAGTTCAGGGCACAGGTCTTGAGCTCGCGTCTAAACTCTGAACTCGGCACCTGCTCTGTACCAGCACACTGAACATCAAAGTCACCTTTCAGTCAGTGACCAACCTGTAGACGTTGGTAATCCACATCTGCACTTATATTTATGAAGAAAAACAATTCTATGCATAACTGCAAAAAAAAAAAGTAAACATAACTGCTTAAAAAAAAGTAAACTGAAATCAAAGGATTCAATAGTTTATTTACCTTACTTTTAAATCCTGCAGGTTTTATTTCAAAATGCCCTTATTTTTAAAGACTGTTTTCATTTCACAACACATTTCCAAATGGCCATTCTAATGCCAGTGCTTTTTATTTCAAGAAAAGGAAGGACAGGAATTGGACAGGAAAGAGAAAGTACTGCTGTAATAAATGATTTCATCGAAGGTAGCTCACGACGCAGCAAGCATCTTGCGTGAGGCAGGAACATCTCTGGATGGGGCGCCAGTTCGTCACTATCACTGCACCACCGTGTTCCCGTGTTTAATACATGCTTTAATTCCTATTATCATGAAAATGATATCAAGTATACATCTCAGTATTTAAATTATTCAGAGAACTGTAATATCACAAATGTAATGGATTCTGTGTCCATTCGGAGGAAGAGAAAGCCCAGAAGCATGTAGTGATTCACACACATACAGCACATGGAAGAACATATACAAAACAAAGCACTTAACGTGCTACTTTAGTTATGTACAGAATTTGAGAAACTAGTTAATTAAACGATTTTAGGAAGATGTTTATGATGTTCTACTTTAATGCAAAATAAACTACGTGATTAAAGTGGAAATTTTGAGATTAAAGTTGACATTTTGTGCTTTTTTCCCACTGTGTGCCTATTTTTTTTTCTCTGTACCCTAATAAGCTTTCATATGACACTCAGACGGTGGGCTACGACTCGCCTTTTCACGGCGACTTTGATATCTGACAGCTTCTTTTTTATTTCGGCACTGTGTGACTTTGTGAACTTGAGCTTTTGAGTTTCTCTGACACTCTATGTCACTCAATCAACTTCCTTTTGTTGTTTATACCACTGTTTAAACTCAAAATAGTACGTTTTCCTTGCCTGGGAGTTGGGGAGTGCAGGCGTGTGCACGTGCGTTACTTTTCATGCTGACCAGGATTTATGTAGTGGAAGAATATGGAAGTTGGCGTACGCACAGATTTATGCATCTGGATTTTTTTGTATGTACGAACATTTCCACATTTGTCCATACATCATGTTTTAGTGTGAATTCTACACATGGCATTATGCATGAGGCCCTTGGACCTTCGTCATTTTACAGAGATATTGGGAATGCCACACACCCCTCTCCAGTGACCTCATGACCCCCCCATGCTCTCCCAATCCGTCTACTGACTTAATAGGAAGGGGAAAAGGGGAATTGCGAAATAAATTGTTAAATAAAAATGTTAATAAATTTTAGGTAACTCCATTATTGAACCAAGACAAAGTGATGAAATTGTATTTCATAAATAATTAGGTGAGTTTAATTTAATGATGTGTTTTTTCACAATTTAAGGAATTTATATATATATTGCCGTATGACACCTTTTATTGGCTAACTAAAAATATTACAATATGCAAGCTTTCGAGGCAACTCAGGCCCCTTGAAAGCTTGCATATTGTAATCTTTTTAGTTAGCCAATAAAAGGTGTCATTTTGCTTGGCTTTTCTCTACATTCATAATGGCTAACACAGTACAACACCCTAGTACTATATATATATTGCCGAAATTGTTTGTGTGATTATTTATTTCATAATCACTTTTTAATTTATTTAATTTTGACACAGATGGTAGTCCACAGAGAAGAACCTGTCATGAAGAGTGTAAAGAGAGAGAGAGACAAGAGTATAATGTTATGCACCAATGTAAACAGACAATTACCACCAGGGGGCAGTAGACCAAATTTCTCCTCTGGGAGAGCCACACAGGACAGTTCAAGTAGAAAGTTTCCAAGCCTATGATGCTTTCTGTGATGGGTGTTCTTATTTGCTCGTGCCTTTTGTGTCTTCATACACCCTAAACACATAAAAATTTTGTTTGATTGTTCTGAATTGACGAATATAAATGAGGGTGCCATGAGATGAACTGGCATCCTGTCCAGGTTTTTACCTTGTGTCCAGTGCTACCAAGGTCTCCAATATTTTCTGAAGAAACAAAAGAGATTCAATAAGTGAGCACCTGGAACTTCATTAGCAAATTCCATCTGTAATCTTACAGGACACATTTTTTGTTTGAGATGGACAAAAGGAGGATAAGTGGTAAGAAGGACAAGGAGATGCCAATGTCAATGTCAATTTATTTATACAACACATTTTAAACAACATCAGGAATTCTGTAGCCAAAGTGCTTTACTATAAACTATGCAATAAACATAAATAAATAAAATAGAATACAATAAAAACACAATGCAAAGCAGCAGTAAATTGAAACCAACAAATGACTGTGAGGAAGGAACCATCAGTATCACTGAAGGTCACGGAAAGATAGAGAATGGAAGGGCGTCATCAATCTCATTATAAACCAGCGTTTCTCAGCCTTTAAGTATTTACAACCCGAGTTTTCATAACAGTTTTAATTGCACCCCCTAATGTTTTTTTGAAACACTAATAAAATTTATTCCTATATTTTTTGCTGCTGATACACCACTACAAGTTTTATTATACCTACTTAACTTTTATCAACATTTATCTAACTCTATATTTATTTTTCTGGTATCAGAATGTAGTTTAAGTTAATTTGTTTTGGTTTAAATAGATGTATTTTTCATATTTTCGATTCTTGTTTTGTTTTTTCTCATCTTCGCACCCCCTTTTTTGTAACTTAGGGGGGCGCGTCTCACAGATTGAGAACCGCCGTTATAAACAGTTCAATTGAAGATGACTCCTCAAGGTAATTAGGTAATGAATTCCACAGACGAGGTGCAGTGGCTGCAAAAGATGATGGGGAGCGAGTGGAAATTTTCACACTAAAATTAATTATCAATGTTTTTTAAAAATACTGACCAAGTTATAATGTAATGCAGAGCTGTGAGGAAAAGTAAGCAATGTACATGTCAATATTTTATAAAACATTAGACTGTTATCATCGCTGTAAACTGGAGCACTTAAAGGCCAAATGTAATGTGGTTGGAATCAAAATCAACATGTCTAACATCCAGTAAAAGAGTGGCCTGTTGCCTGAAGGTAAGGAGTGCGCAGCCACCCCATGTGCAGGTGTTCAAGTACTTTTGGGTCTTGATTATGGCACATTTCTAACCTAGGTGGTCACATGCCCAAATGGTCAAAATTAGCCTAATGCCCTGGATTCACCAGAGGCCTCATGCATAACACTGTGCGTAGAATTCGCACTATAACATGACATAAGCACAAAAGCCGAAATGTGCTTATGCATAAAAAATTCCAGATGCAGGAATCTGTGCATTTGCCAACTTTCGCGTTCTTTCGCTACATAAATCCCGGTCAGCATGAAAAGCAACACTCGTGCACACGCCTGCTGTCCTGCCCCAACTCCTCCCAGAATTACGCCTCTTTGAATATGCAAATCAACATAAATAGCCCTTAAGCTCAAGAGCATCTGGCTGCAGCCACTGTAAGGTGTTGAGCTCCACAGTAAGCGGAAACACGTGACCTCCACAGTAGGCAGAAACACGTGACCTGCATAGATACATTGGAAACCGCACAAGTGGATCGCAAAGGTCAGGACAGAGTCATTCATATACAAATGTGCTGTTAGTAATTCTAGTAATCAACTAGTCCGCTTACACTGATCATATTGGCACTTTGTATGCGTTACACAATAGAAATATTTAAAATGCTTTTTTATTGCCCAGTTTTTAGATAGCCTTTGTTAAATTGTATGTCAATACGTACAGTACTGTGCAAATGTTTTAGGCAGGTGTGAAAAAATGCTCAGTCTCCCTCCCGCTGCACTCTCTGAGGAGCCCCGTCTCCCTCCCGCTGCACTCTTTTATTCCAATATATTGCAATACGGGATACAACACAAAAACAACATTTCGTGTGCGACATAAATGTGATCAAATTTTAAGTCATGTGTTCACGTGTTTCTGCCTACTGTGGAGGTCACGTGTTTCTGCTTACTGCGGAGCTCAACACCTTACAGTGGCTGCAGCCAGACCCTTCTCCTTAAGCTCAGCGTTCTGTGAAAAGACAATGGCAAAAGCCATGGGGGGAAATAGAAGAAGTTCAGCGAATACCAAGTGGAGGCAAGGAAAAACCTACTATTTGTTGGTTTAAACAGTGGTATAAACAACAAAAGGAAGTCGATTGAGTGACATAGAGTGTCTGAGAAACTCGAAAGCTCAAGTTCACAAAGTCACACGGTGCCCGAAATAAAAAAGTTGTCAGATTTCAAAGTCGCCGTGAAAAGGCGAGTCGTAGCCCACCATCTGAGTGTCATATGAAAGCTTATTAGGGTACTGTACAGAGAAAAAAAAGGCACACAGTAGGAAAAAAGCACAAAATGTCAACTTTAATCTCGAAATTTCCACTTTAATCGCGTAGTTTATTTTGTCATTAAAGTAAAACATCATAACCTTCATCTTAAAATTGTTTAATTTATTAGTTTCTCAAATCTCATTGTAACTAAAGTAGCAAGTTAAATGCTTTTGCTCTTCTACGTGCTCTATGTGTGTGAATCACTACATGCTTCTTAAACTGGCTTTCTCTTCCTCCAATAGGACACAGAATCCATTACATTTGTGATATTACAGCTCTCTGAATAATTAAAATACTGAGATGTATACGTGATATCATTTTCATGATGATAGGAGTTAAATCATGTTATTAAACATGGGAACACGGTGGCACAGTGATTGGTCATGTCTCAGATGCTTACTGCGCCATGCGCGACCTTCGATGAAATACTTTATTACAGAAGTACTGTCTCTTTCAAAAGTACTAACCTCCAATTCCTGTCCTTCCTTTTCTTTCTCTAAATACCCAATCACCACACAATCAGCTCTGTAATAGACGTTAAACCATCTGTAAGCTTAGAACGCAGATTCTTCAAAACTTTTAACGAACATTGAAATATCCTCGTAGTACGTGTTTAATTATTCTATCCATCTATCCTTCCAGTGTCACGCCAGCCCCAGCAAGAATACAGAGCGAGGCAGGAACAATCCATGAATGGAGCACAAGCTAATAGCTAGCGCTGCGGCACCGTGTTCTGGCATGTTTAATTATTGACAATATAGATTATTTAAATGAAGTTAAAGTTTTATCTGTATAACATAATAAACATATTTTGCTGCATTTCATCTTAAAAATGAAATTGTCATCATATGTAAATAACACGCTTTATAAAGTGGCTCAGGTTGTGCAATATTATAACTGTAGTGCAAGTTTACAGTGAGGTGATTGTACTTATAAGTACAAACAGTTCAGCAAGAAACAATTGATTGAGTGCGTTTATAGTTCTTCGGATTAAACTCTTATGAACCACGAGGTCCGTACACGAAAGGCTTTGAAACGTTTACCATGTGAAAGCAGTTCATTAGACAGCATGGCTGAGGCAGCGTGTGCTTGATGCTGAATACCGATAATTCTCTTTCCAATCAGCTGCTGTACAGCTGTGATTCACACTCAGATACAGTGATATAAATACTCCGAGTGGTGCAGTGATAGTAATATGGAAAAAGATGATCCGCTGTGGCAACCCCTAATGGGAGCAGCTGAAAGAAGAAGAAGAAGATGCAGTGAGAGTAACAACACTAAAGCAGCTATGGTATTTATTCATGTGTTACGTGAAATACTTGGGACCAATTCATTCTGGGCTTTATACCTGAAGAAAATGCAATGCTGTTTCACAATGTGCCCTTGTTTTTAAAGAGTTTCCACTTATAATACTTACTGTTAAAAAGGTTATTTTAATGAAACAGTTTTGACTCTCATAATAACATAAAAAATGAACATCTATCAGATCAATGAGAGCTTTGTACTGTCACTTTAAGTTTCAGGTAAGTTTCTGTTGGCCGGTTGCCATGTTAAAGCAAAAGCAAAACTGTTCAGTGAAGAGAGCCTCAAATGTGCTCTGTGGAGTTTAGGTGTCCATCTTTGTAGACAAACTTGATATTTTGCTCTGAAACAGGATCAGAGATAATAAAGATGAAAAGCAGATCAATTAGGAGGAGGAATAAATCCTCATAATGTGAAATATCTGGCTGCAGGATGTGGAAACAGGGAGGAAGGGCAGGTAAGTTAAGATCTCACTGATAAACCCTGCTTCAAGTTGAATGTTCATGGCATTACTTTCAGATGACATGCAGGTTTGAGGGGGCATTTATCAAACATTTATTCAGTTGTTTTTATTTTGTTTTGAGACTAATTGTCTATCCATTTATTAATATAGTAACTTTCATATCAATTTATCTGTAATATGTACTGTACTATCTATCTATCTATCTATCTATCTATCTATCTATCTATCTATCTA
>JANRMT010062798.1:14240681-14251163 GCA_026402145.1 Polypterus bichir lapradei
CTATCTATCTATCTATCTATCTATCTATCTATCTATCTATCTATCTATCTATCTCATTATGCATTTTACATTTCTCT
Source organism: Polypterus bichir lapradei (assembly GCA_026402145.1). Taxonomy (NCBI): domain Eukaryota; kingdom Metazoa; phylum Chordata; class Cladistia; order Polypteriformes; family Polypteridae; genus Polypterus; species Polypterus bichir. The sequence continues at coordinate 14,240,759 of JANRMT010062798.1, forward strand.
TTCTGATAAAATGCCTTTTGTATGTACTCATTTATTATATTGTGTATTTCATATCCCTTTATTTATTAGATACAGTCACTTTCCTATTCATCTGTTCAGCTCAGCTACTGCGGGTGTGTCAGAGAGGTAGTGCTGGAGGATGAAGTGTAAGTTAGGGGTGCATAATGGCTTAGCAAGTCCCACTGTACCGCCACTGGTATTTGCTCTTTATTAAAGGACCCACTGCTATACTCACAAAGACGTAACAAGTTGCATGTTGATGTAAGAACTTGCTAATACTCTGTACTCATGACAATAATGACAATCTAAACTTTAAAAGAAAGTGTTTTGTTGTTGTTACGAAATAATTCAGCTCTGTTTTGGACAAGCTTTGTGCCTCACATGCTTTGACAAATGCATTTACGCCTTCCTCTGCTGAAGGAAAAGAGAGAGAGAGAGAAAGGGAGGTTAGGAGCACCAACTTAAAATACTGTACCTCAACTAGAGGAAATTGTTGAGCTAATATAAAGATTGCCATGTTATTTAGGATAACCTCACATTTGGAAATGCATTCAAACTTTCTTGAAAACTAAAGCAAAGACTTTGTGGGAGACTTTATCTTCAAGCAATACATTTTCTCTTTGAATTCTGGTTTAGATTTAGGTGTTCTTAATGACTACAAGTTAAGTGATCTTCCATATGCCGATGTTACCTGTCTTTGTCTTTAACGTATCATGCAATGGTTAAAACTGACTATCCCTTTCAAATGCCTTTGTTATCTTGGAGAGTCAACACAATAAAACGAGTATAGAGAATTCCCAATGACATGTCCATCCTTTACATCCATCCATCCATTATCCAACCCGCTACATCCTAACTACAGGGTCACAGGGGTCTGCTGGAGCCAATCCCAGCCAACACAGGGCACAAGGCAGGAAACAAACCCCAGGCAGAGCGCCAGCCCACATCTTTTACATCCATTCTCTGAACTTCACAAACCCAACTGAGGGTGTCAATGAACAGATTGTGCCCTGCCATAAAAAATATGAGAAATGGCAACCTGCTTTGTGTTCTCTCCCTACTTAATTAGGATTACGGTCTACAAAAAAAGGTCCCCTAGTTTATGTTTGCAGCCATCTTGATTAAGCCATGTTGGATATCCTGTGTAAAGTGTTTCACTGAGAAGAAATCTTGTCTGTGGTAACGCTCGCTATAGAAAGATGTGACATCCAAGGTGATGACAAAATAAATCAGATGCTTAAGACCAAAGACAGTACACAACTCAATCTCAATATTGTTTTCTCCTTATAGTTTATTACGTTTAATGGTTATGATGGTAAAGTCATCATGTTGACACTTTCTTTGGTGTTTTTTTTGGTGCCATTGTAACTGTTTTCAGTATAGGCACAGCCATATTTTGTGTTGTATTGTACTAATCACGGGATCACCAAGTCATTAGATGTGAACTTATGATGACCACACTTTAAAAGGCAATGGCACCTGGTTCTAAACATCTAAGCTTAGTATTAAATCAATACAACAACTTATCTTTGTCATTTTTAGGGATAAGGATTTTAAAAGAACAAAGATTTAGACGGATTTAAAGGAGAAAAATGTTTTAATTGCATGAACAAAACTAGCTAGGATGTAATCAAATTGTAGAATAAATATAATAAGCAATTGGACAAACAACTGACAAAACCTTAATACAGAATGCAGCTAGTCAAATTTAAGTGCATTCACAGTTACCTTTACTTTTTACAAGGAGAGAAAATTGGCTAGCCAGATACAAAGGAGAAGAAAACCTTTATACTTAATAGGATGATCTAACTCAAGGGAAGACAGGGAGGAGTATAAGAGAGGATTGAAGGATGAAAGGAAGGTAGGAAGAAACAGTGTACCATACTCTGCCTAAGTGATCTAACTGGGGTGAGAATGGGATTAAATAGGGCTGTCTGAAAGGCTTAATTGTGGGTTAAAGGAAGGAAAAAGTATCATAAAATGATTAAATAATAAACCAAATACTACTACAAAACAATTATTAAAAAAAAACAAAACAGAAAAAAATACTGTTGGATAATGGATGGATATCTAGCTTGCTTAAAATTCTCCAAAATGTTTCCAGGGCAAGACCCAACCTGCAAACACTGCAATCAAGTTCCAGCCTCACTGGGTCACATGTTTTGGGCCTGTGGCAAATTAACATCATTCTGGACCAAAATCTTTGAATGCCTTTCAGACAGCCTTGGTGTCACAATCCCTCCTAATCCACTAACAGTTGTGTTTGGTGTACTTCCAGATGGGCTTAAAGTGGAGAAGGACAAACAAACTGTGATCGCCTTTACTTCACTATTGGCACGCAGACTTATCTTGCCCACTTGAAAAAATCCCACCCCACCACTTTTAAATCAGTGGATAACTGATGTTATATACTATTTGAAATTGGAAATATCAAATTCTCACCTAGAGGATCTGTTCAAAACTTTTTTAAAACCTGGCAGGATCTAATCAATAACATTTTAAAATTAGCATTTACATTGGGAAAAATGCTTTACCTTTTTACTGCTCTCAAAAGTTTTACTCTGTTGGTTGATTTGAATTTAGTTCTGTTAAGTTTAGACTTGATTGTATGGAATGTTACATGTTTTCAATAAATTCAATAAAAAAAATAAAAAAAACAAACAAAAAATAATACATGTAGCCCATGGCTCCCAGTCTGCCCGCTCCTGATTGTAAGAGGTGATGTTATGATCAATAGCATCAGAAGCTTATGATGTCATGAGGTTTACTACTGTTCTGGCAGAACAGTTATTTGATTGTTTTTTATTGTTCTTGGCTATTATATTTGTTACAAAATTATTAACAGCCACACATAAAAAAACAGCTTGTATCAAGCACCTGTTTATTTCAATAAAAATAAAGTTATCTTCTGGAGTTTTGCAATAAACTTTTTGCTTTCTTCCTTTTTCTGCTCCATTTTTTATTAATTAACTTGTGCTTTGTAGCAAGTATTTGTCCAAAAATTGATGCTGCTACTCTACAAGCTTCTTTTCTTCGTTATGTTCTAATTTTCCTTTTTCAGGCTTGTTGTGGTGTGTAAAATCTGCAATTTTGGTCTATATTTTCATTATATTTTGCTCAAGCCAAACAAGATGAACTTAAATACAGTACACTTGCATTGGCCGTTTAACATCAAAGCATTCTGTTTTCCTGAATGGTTCCAGTATCAATCACAGCACCATCTGTTGGAGCTGAGCAGGAATTCAGGAGATGCCTCAAGCTGTATTGATGATTTTATCACCTGTGAAGGGAAGAACACCAGAACTAAATTGGTTTACAGCTTGAGGCAGGAGATTGTTAAAACATCAAAAACTTTATTGCCTGGGAAAATGGACGTATTCAAATAAATTAAAGAGTCTGAGTGAATTCATTCATCATATTGATAGCCAGCCAATTGGAATATCTAACAATCACGTGCTGCAAAACTCTCATGGAATTTTATAATAAATATACAGTACCTCATCTGAGAGCGCTAGAAGAAGAAACCAGACCAACGTTAGAAGAGGGCGAAAACGATGTTAGAAGAGGGCACCAGCTACGTGTGATTGCTTTCATCTGATCGTCAGCAAGGCATCTCATGAACAACTTTGAGTGCTAGATCACAAGCCGCCTGAGACATTCATCTTTGACATCTCTGACTTTTCGTAAACTTTTTCTAAAGACTATATATACTCAGCAAAAAAAGAAACATCCCCTGACTTTCAACTGTTTTTACTTTCAGTAGACTTAATGTGTAAATATTTGTATGAACACTAAAAGAGTCAACACCATAAGACATAAACTAAAAATGTTTCACAATGTGTCCCTGAATGAAGGGAGGCTCAAAATCAAAAGTACCAGTCAGTATCTGGTGTGGCCACCAGCTGCTTGAAGTACTGCAGTGCATCTCCTCCTCATGGACTGGACCAGATTTGTCAGTTCTTGCTGTGAGATGTTACCCCACTCTTCCACCAAGGCACCTGCAAGTTCCTGGACATTTCTGGGGGGAATGGCCCTAGCCCTCACCCTGCGATCCAACAGGTCCCAGACGTGCTCAATGGGATTGAGATCTGGGCTCTTCGCTGGCCATGGCAGAACACTGACATTGCTGTCATGCAGAAACTCACGCACTTTTTGCCACTCCTGTCTGGTCCAGCGAAGGTGGGTTTGTGCCCATAGGCGGCGTTGTTGCTGGTGATGTCTGGTAAGGACCTGCCTTACAACAGGCCTGCAAGCCCTCAGTCCAGCCTCTCTCAGCCTATTGCGGACAGTCTGAGCACTGATGGAGGGATTGTGTGTTCCTGGTGTGACTCGGGCAGTTGTTGTGGCCATCCTGTACCTGTCACGCAGGTGTGATATTCGGATGTACCGATCCTGTGCAGGTGTTGTTACACGTGGTCTTCCACTGCGAGGATGATCAGCTGTCCTTCCTGTCTCCCTGTAGCGCTGTCTTAGGCGTCTCACAGTGTGGACATGGCAATTTATTGCCCTAGCCACATCAGCAGTCCTCATGCCTCCCTGCAGCATGCCTAATGCACGTTCACGCAGATGAGCAGGGACCCTGGGCATCTTTCTTTGGGTGTTTTTCACAGTCGGTAGACAAGTCTCTTTAGTGTCCTGCGTTTTTAGAACTGTGACCTTAAATGCTTACTTTCTGTAAGCTGTTAAGGTCTTAACGACCATTCCACAGGTGCATGTTAATTAATTGATTATGGTTAATTGAACATGCATGGAAAACATTGTTTAAACAATTTACAATGAAGATCTGTAAAGTTATTTGGATTTTTAAAACATTATTGTTGAAATACACAGTCCTGAAAAAGGGACGTTTCTTTTTTTGCTAAGTATATATATATGCAGACTTTGCTATCCTCATTTTCTTTTATGCTTTTCGCCACTGGTATTATTGCTCTTTAATAAATACCATGTTGCTTTTAACTTTCTGTGCTTTGTCTTCATATCTAGTGTGATTGTGGTAATAAGGTATTTTTTTAAGAGCACCTGGAGCAGTAGGAAGTACCACATGATCCGATCTGTGAGGTTTATCGAGCTACAGACATAGGACTCAGTCCAGTAATGAACTGTGCGTTAAAGTAAAACATTCACTGGTTGATAACTGGCCTATAGCCGGGGATGTTGAGCCTTTGTATGTTTGAATATATTCTTGGAGACTAAAGGTAATATTTAGGTCTGAGATATATCTAAGACATTGCACGTTTTTGTGTCTATGATAAGTAAGTCTCTTGGAGCACTAGGGAAACCGGGCTGTGCATGTGTCATGCATACTGTACTTGTGTGGCTTAAAGTGCTAGGAAATAATGTGCATGTGTATACATCTTTCATACGGTACTTTTCTGGTTAGGTTCTTTGTGGTGTTTTTAAAACTATTGTGGGGGTAAAAATATTGATTTGGTGGAGTGCAATTTTTTGTGCTATTTCTCAAAACACTGTCAAACCTGTAAGACTCCCTCTTCCTCCAATGTTATTTACCTCTAACATGGCTCTTGAAATTCCAAGGTACACTCTTTGATTTCATATGTAAATATCATTGTCATCAAATCCCCTCAACCCCCAAAACTGTTTGAATGTATATTGTGTATTATGGTCAAAAGGGAAAATATATAATTCTTTGGGCTGGTCTCTGATAGCCTGATACTCTAATGGCCAGTGAAAAGTTCTATGCTGTGGTGTGCTGGGTCTGGTAACATCACTTTAAGAGAGACCCAAAAGTGCAGGCTCATTTATAGGGGCACTCTCTGGATACCCTGGAGGTCGTAACAAAGGAGTGTATTAAACCAAGAATGACTGCTATTATGAACAATGCTGCACATCCTCCCTCTGACACACTAACACTGAGGACTTTCAGCCAACAAATTATTCAGCAGAAGTGTGTCAAGAAATGCGACTGGGGATCTACTGTATCTATCTATCTATTTATCTATTGCCATTAAACAGGTTTTGAGCTTTCAGTGGGCTGGGATATTCTGAAGGACCTGGAAACCCTGGGGGTATGCTGGGTAGCACAGATAAGCATGAGTGGGCACTGGATACACATTTTAATGCCAGATGTCCTAAATTATATAAATATACCGTCTATATATGAAACAAACATTAAGTGGCTGTTTGAAAAAACTGACAAGAATTGTGCACCCTATGTAACATATTTTGGATGATGTGGTATATTTTAAAAATATAAATTTGACACCCCTTCTGTAACTTGATTTTTAGTTATTTGAGTATTTTGCTGCTATTTTATCATTATATTCAACCATCTTGCAGCCTTGCTGGAAGTTTACTGAGGCCCCCTATTTAGCCGCGGCCACTTAGTCGAGAACCTCAGAGCTACAGTATGTGCAGCAATTTTTGAAACCTGACTGGTATTTTGAAGAATATACAAAGCAAACATTGGACACAACTTGTCGCTTTAAGTTAGATTTCTGTTACTGTGTGTTTAGTCCTTTGTGGTACTCTCCGTCTCTCAAGAACTAATAGCTGCTCAGTTTCCTGTTTTCACTTTACTGTTGTCTTGCATTTTAACTTATTTGCTGCTTGTCTATAGCTGAATTTATTTATTGCTTATGAAAATCACTGAGCTATTGTTTGCCCATTGGATCACATTTCCATACTGTTTCTGAGTTTCCAGCCTGCTGTGTTGAAACCACTTTTACAAACAACAATGCAGGCGGCTAACACCACCAATGGTATGTAGTGGAGGAGTAACTTGATGAACAGGTACAAGTTAATTGTTAAGATCTCAGAACCTGGTCTGGCATTACAGACATTTTGCAAGCAGACATTTCACACAGCTTGAAAATCCCTTCCTGAAAACTACATAAGGCATTGGGATGTGCATACAACAACAACAACAACAACATTTATTTATATAGCACATTTTCATACAAAAAAAATGTAGCTCAAAGTGCTTTACAAAATGAAGAAATAGAAAAATAGAAGACACAATAAAAAATAAAAATAAGTCAACATTCATTAACATAGAATAAGTAAGGTCCGATGGCCAGGGTGGACAGAAAAAACAAAAAAAAAAACTCCAGACAGCTGGAGAAAAAAAAAATAAAATCTGCAGGGATTCCAGACCAAGAGACCACCCAGTCCCCTCTGGGCAATCTACCTAACATAAATGAAACAGTCCTCTTTGCATTTAGGGTTCTCATGGAAGGACTTGATGATGATGGTCACGTAGACTTGGTTAACATTTCCTGGCTACCAGCTAGTATACATGGCTTTCTTTTTTGAAAATAACACCGTAAGAGTGGAATTTTAGATGGCATGATGGTCTATTTATGCAGCATTTTACATTAGTATACAAACTGCACTACTTTATATAGACAATGGGGAACCAAAAGATATGAAGTATGCTGTTAGTATGGTGTGCCCACAGTAGGCTTATCAGACTTCTTTTAACGTTTACAGATCTAAAAGGTAATAAAAAAAATTGAAGAGTTTCGAGGGCATAACTTAGAAGGCTTGGATGTAGATTAACCAAAAAATTAAAAAAAAAAATTATCAGGAATGGTCTCCCCTAGACTTTCTTGTATACTCAGATATGGAATGGATATTTGAGGAGTAAACAGCAAGACAATTATTATATTTTTATATTATGTAGAATAAAGAACCATTAACAACAAATCAAATCATATTAATAAATACTGAACAATTATAAAAGTAAAGCTGAATAAATCAGACTCTGCAGCTGCATGAATCTATAATCTATATAATCCATCATCTATATGCTACACCGATCCCTCTCCCACTTGGACAGGGTCAGTGGTGCAGTAAGAATTATGTTTTTGGACTTCTCTAGCGCCTTCAACACCATCCAACCTGTGCTCCTTAGGTACAAGTTGACATAGATTGGAGTAGACTCACACCTGGTCGCATGGATCGTGGACTATCTTACAGACAGACCTCAGTATGTGCATCTTGGGAACTGCAGGTTTGACATTGTGGTCAGCAACACAGGAGTGCCGCAGGGGACTGTACTTTCTCTGGTCCTGTTCAGCCTATGTACGTCAGACTTCCAATACGACTCGGAGTCCTGCCACGTGCAAAAGTTCGCTGAATGCACTGCTATCATGGGCTGCATCAGGAGTGGGCAGGAGGAGGAGTATAGCAAGCTAATCAAGGACTTTGTTAAATGATGCGACTCAAACCACTTACACCTGAACACCAGGAAGACCAAGGAACTGGTGGTGGATTTTAGGAGGCCCAGGCCCCTCATGGACCCCGTGATCATCAGAGGAGACTGTGTGCAGAGGGTACAGACCTATAAATATCTGGGAGTGCAGCTGGATGACAAATTGGACTGGACTGCCAATACTGATGCTCTGTGTAAGAAAGGTCAGAGCCGACTATACTTCCTTAGAAGGCTGGCGTCCTTCAACATCTGCAATAAGATGCTGCAGATGTTCTATCAGACGGTTGTGGTGAGTGCCCTATTCTACGCGGAGGTGTGCTGGGGAGGCAGCATAAAGAAGAAGGACGCCTCACGCCTGGACAAACTGGTGAGGAAGGCAGGTTCTATTGTAGGAATGAAGCTGGACAGTTTGACATCCGTGGCATAGCGATGGGCGCTAAGCAGGCTCCTGTCAATCATGGAGAATCCACTGCATCCACTGAACAGTGTCATCTCCAAGCAGAGGAGTAGCTTCAGTGACAGACTGCTGTCACTGTCCTGCTCCACTGACAGACTGAGAAGATCGTTCCTCTCCAACACTATGCGACTCTTCAATTCCACCCGGGGGGGTAAACGTTAATATTATACAAAGTTATTGTCTGTTTTTACATGCATTTTTATTTCTCTTTAATTTGATTATGTTTTTTGTATCAGTATGCTGATGCTGGATTATGTGAAATTCCCCTTGGGATTAATAATCTATCTATCTATCTATCTATCTATCTATCTATCTATCTATCTATCTATCTATCTATCTATCTATCTATCTATCTATCTCAGGGGTTCTCAAACTCGGTCCTGGGGGACCCCTGTGGCTGCAGGTTTTTGTCCCAAGCACATTCCTAATCAGTGACAACACCTGATAGCAGTGATCTCATTTAATTAGCTGGTATTATTGATCTTTTATTCTACATTCAGAAAAGCATAGCAGCATGATTTTTACATTTATAAGAAACTTAGAAATATTTCTGTTTTTGCTATGGATTTAAATGCTTAACTCTCTTTTTATTATATTTCGCCCTTTCTCTGTGCAGTTTGCTCCCTTTATTGAATCTTAATAATGACAATTAAAAACAAGCAGAGCAGAAACCCAAGCAAACAACACTTAATCGTGAAAGGCTGCAACTACTTTAGCGTCAGTAAATAACGGATTAAACAATTAGAACACCTAGAAAAGTAGAATGACAATCAAGATGTTAAAAAGAAAAAAAATACATACAACTGCTTGGTACATTTTAATACTTTTTTTTTTTTTTTTACCAAACTTAGTTTTCTAATTTGTATATTGTTCCCAAAACAGGGAATCTGGGAAACAACACTTCACTTAATTAGCCCAGGAGTCCAATTAAAAACAGAGGCTGGTTGGAACAAAAACCTGCAGCCACAGGGGTCGCCCTGGACCGAGTTTGAGAACCCCTGGTATACCATGATTAATTTTTCTCTACCTGATGTCATTTCAGCTGGTGTTAATCCAAAAACTGTTGTCAAAGGGTCAGGAGTGATGTTGAACCAAGGCAATCAGACAGATAAGTAGATACTGTAGCTCAAAATGGTCCAAGTGTAGAATAATCCCAAAACATATGAACTAATGAGCTAGACACTTGATGACACCATTCTCAATTTGGAGATTGTCCTTTAAACATTTCAAAAACTTTAAAAAGAAATGCACGAAGATATACAATTATTAGCTGAATTATGGAAGCATTTGAACAGACTGAAGAAGACTATACAGTAAAAGAATATATTTTACTAGCCAACCCGCAGCGTACCATACGCTGCATAATCAGGCCGGTTTTTTAATGATTTTTAAGCACAGGGAGAAAATTAACATTTGAAAAATCGGTAATGTAATAAATCAGCAAGAAAATCAACATTGTAACAATGCACGGAACGAACCAACAAACAATCGTCCGTGACTGAAAACTGGCGGACCGCCATCGCGCCTTCTCCTCCCAGACGGAGGGATGGGGGTGGACGGCGCTGAGGGTGGAACGGGAGGAGAGGAGAAGGACGTCCATTCCGCTCCCTCCGTCATGCTAGTCTGCTGATTTCTCGTTCAGTATGCACTGCCTGCTCATGTGCCCACCTCCAACTCGTCACTTGAGTCGTTGTCGTCTTTGCACAGTCTAGATGCACCTGTGACTCACGTCTTCCGTGTTCCTGCAGGAGCATCTAAGAAGACGCATATTTGTC
>JANRMT010062798.1:14266778-14292977 GCA_026402145.1 Polypterus bichir lapradei
ATATATATATATATATATATATGACAGCAACACTCATCACTCACAACAGTGACAAAACAATTACATTGACACTCATGTTACGTTATTTTCAAAATGTTTCCTTTTCTTTTTCATTGCTTCTTTAACACACTACTTCTCCGCTGCGAAGCGCGGGTATTTTGCTAGTATATATATATATGACAGCAACACTCATCTCATAACAGTGACAAAACAATTACATTGACAATCGTGTTACTTTATTTTCAAAATGTTTCCTTTTCTTTTTCATTACTTCTTTAACACACTACTTCTCCGCTGCGAAGCGCGGGTATTTTGCTAGTAAAAGAAAAATAATACCAGCTAATTAAATGAGATCAGTGCTATCAGGTGTTGTCACCGATTAGGAATGTGCTTGGGACAAAAACCTGCAGCCACAGTGTGCCCCCAAGGACCAAGGTTAGGAAACACTGCCCTATGCTTCATATACGAGAAAGTACAAATGTGCTGCATATTGTCAAGTTATATGTGGTTTGGCTTATAAGATATATATACACATACGGCAGACAACTGTTCTTTCTTTTGCAGCAATGAAAGCTTACGTGGATTGGGGATGCTGCATGCTGTTGTTTCTGCACCATACACATGTTTCCTGGGCTGGTAAGCCAAACTAACTTGTTTTTTTTTTGCTATGTCAGAACATAAAATTATACATATAGAGTACATACGTTCCAAGAAGGAAATGTGTACAGTTGTAGAGGGTGCTTCAAAACATCCAGAAATTAAATAATAAATACAAAAAGTCTTACACCTGTTAGGGGACAACATAAAAGTGTCCTGAATTATTACAAGTAGTTAAAGGAAAAAACAGTCATGACCAGAACACAGGCATGGGCTAGAACCAGTAAAAAAAAAAACTGTAACAGCTACCACACATGTGTGTGTTGTAGATGACTTCAGGGCTCATCTACTGGTAATTACACTCCAAACCAGAAGGTGGCAGCATCGTTTAATACCTTTTCTCTTCCTTCCTCGGCAGAACAGATGAGTGACCTCACCACCTCAGATGTTCATTTCCATCTTTCAGCATCTTGAAACCACTTCTTCCACTACACTATGCTGCAAAATGGCTCTGTCACCATATTTTTTTTTCAATCTAGACAAGAACAGGCCATTTGGCACAACAAAACTCACTGGTCCCTTCCACTTAATTCTTCTAAAATAATATCAAGTCGAGTTTTGAAAGTCCTTAAAGTCCTACCGTCTGCAACATTGCTTGACAATTTGTTCTAAGTGTCAGTAGTTTTCTGTGTAAAGAAAAAGTTCCTAATGTTTGTGTGAAATTTACCCTTAACAAGTACCATTTACAATCTTGCAGTCAGTCAAAAGAGACTCCTGTATTAAAAAGATGTATCCACATTTTTGGATGTTTTTGTTTTTTTATTCGTCATCTCAGTTATATGTGGATCACCTTCAGGTGCCACAGCCCTTTACCATCTCTGGTTTATTACACAACAAAAGAAAATGGGGCAAACAAATCATGTTTATGGTTTGCTGAATAACGGAGAAAGAAATAAAGTACCGTAGTGTCTAGTCAAAGTAAAATCTTAACTGGGAAATATCATCTTACCCCAATATGCAGTTCAAAAATCAAAATAAGAAAAACAATAAAAACTAGAAAAAACGTTAATTGATTAGAAAAACAAATCATCCATAAACACTGTCAAGTCATAACCAAAACAACTAATGGGAGTATTTCTAGAGAATTATCATGATGCATAAAAGTACAAAATAAATTTAAGCCATTCAAATAGCCTTAAACAACTACTGACATCAATATTCAGTCAGTCAGTCATTATCCTAACACAGGGTCACGGGGGTCTGCTGGAGCCAATTCCAGCCAACACAGGGCACAAGGCAGGAACAAATCCCCGTGCAGGGCACCAGCCCACCACAGGACACACACACACACACACCAAGCACACACTAGGGACAATTTAGGATCACCAATGATCCTAACCTGCATGTCTTTGGACTGTGGGAGGAAACCCATGCAGACACGGGGAGAACATGCAGACTCCACGCAGGGAGGACTCAGGAAGCGAACCCGGGTCTCCTTAATGCGAGGCAGCAGCACCACTGTGCTACCGACATTCAAAAGTGGTGATAAAAAATATCATAATGACCATAATAAATTACAAATAAAAGGAATTCAAAAGAAAAGCTAAAAGATTCAAAGATCAAAAGAAAATAGATTTAGCTTTTAATTCCTTTCCTTATTATTATTATTTTATTTTACATTTCCTTCATCCACTGAGGGATAAATGGACATCACCATTCTATGACACACAGCACATCATCATAGGTCATGTGGTATCAACTGCTACAGAATGTTAAAACCATGATGGAAAAATTGAAACAATAATAAAATGAATTGCAGAAGATTTGCAAGAAATAAAAAAGTTTTGAAATTCAGTCCTAAAATGTCTGCCCAAGAAGACAGGAAATGGCATCACCAAGCAGTGCCAGCCCTGAAAATAGTGGAAGGTTGCAAACAAAAAACAAAAATTAATCACAACAAAAATTTAAAAAGGGCATTAAATGGTTAAGGGACCTTACAGGTACATTTGATTGATAGCCCAGCATGGTCTATTGTGTCAAATCCGTCACATTTTTTCACAAGCTGTGGTTCTTATTAATTTCTACAGAATTGAGATCTTTTTTTCCCTTTTTGAGGAGTACTATGTAGTTGTTTTGACAGTTCTCAAGGAGACCACTTAAGCTGAAAGTAACAAGTAAATGAAAAGGGCTCTCCATTGATTAACTGTGTATCCAAATATTAATGAGTGCAGACAGTGGGTGTCATCAGAAAAAGAAACAACCCCCAAGTTAACACCAAGAAGGCAGTGAAATATTTTAGGAGACTGAGAATCCTGCCTTGCACCCTATGCTGCCTGGGATTGGCTCCAGCAGACCCCTGTGACCCTGTGTTAGGATATAGTGGGTTGGGTAATGACTGACTGACTGAGTGTATCCTCAACAATCATAACATCAGTGGTTTGAAATGAACAACATGTGAGCAAACCATGTTGTGAGTTCTACTTTTAATGTCTTTCAGTTGAATTGGTTTGAATATGTTCTTTAGCTAGAAACTGACTGAATACTTTTTTCTTCAGATTGATTAAAACTTGTTAGGTGATGCATTGCAAGTTCTAAAGTAATTTTAAAGTAAATTGTATGATAGTGAAGCAAGCCCAGTGGTATTATACTGCATGTCTTCAGTCCACTTTCTTTTTCTGGTGTGTTCACAAACAATGTGAGAAGCACCTACTGCGATAGCCATGTCTGTCTACATGAAACAACTTGTGGGCCGATTTTAATGAAATTTGGCCCACTTATTTTTCAAAGAAAATTTTTAAAATTGTCCAATTTCACTGCAACTTCAACTACAAATTAGCTTACCTTTTCAAATTTTCCGTGATAGCAGTTACAGTTAGGTCTATAAATATTTGGACAGAGACAACTTTTTTCTAATTTTGGTTCTGTACATTACCATAATGAATTTTAAATTAAACAACTCAGATGCAGTTGAAGTGCAGACTTTCAGCTTTAATTCAGTGGGTTGAACAAAAAGATTGCATAAAAATGTGAGCCAACTAAAGCATTTTTTTGACACAATCACTTCATTTCAGGGGCTCAAAAGTAATTGGACAAATGAAATAACTGGAAATAAAATGTTCATTTCTAATACTTGGTTGAAAACCCTTTGCTGGCAATGACAGCCTGAAGTCTTGATCTCATGGACATCACCAGATGCTGGGTTTCCTCCTTTTTAATGCTCTGCCAGGCCTTTACTGCAGCGGCTTTCAGTTGCTGTTTGTTTGTGGGCCTTTCTGTCCGAAGTTTAGTCTTCAACAAGTGAAATGCATGCTCAGTTGGGTTAAGATTGTCCACTTCTTTGCTTTAATAAACTCCTGGGTTGCTTTGGCTGTATGTTTTGGGTCATTGTCCATCTGTATCATGAAATGCCGCCCAATCAATTTGACTGCATTTAGCTGGATTTGAGCAGACAGTATGTCTCTGAACACCTCAGAATTCATTCGGCTGCTTCTGTCCTGTGTCACATCATCAATAAACACTAGTGTCCCAGTGCCACTGGCAGCCATGCACGCCCAAGCCATCACACTGCCTCCACTGTGTTTTACAGATGATGTGGTATGCTTTGGTTCCACACCTTCTCCATACTTTTTTCTTGCCATCATTCTGGTAGAGGTTGATCTTGGTTTCAACTGTCCAAGGAATGTTTTTCCAGAACTGTGCTGGCTTTTTTAGATGTTCTTTAGCAAAGTCCAATCTAGCCTTTCTATTCTTGAGGCTTATGAGTGGCTTGCAGCTTGCAGTGCACCCTCTGTATTTCCTTTCATGCAGTCTTCTCTTTATGGTAGACTTAGATATTGATACGCCTACCCCCTGGAGAATGTTGTTCAATTGGTTGGCTGTTGTGACGGGGTGAAATGATTCTGCCATCATCCACCACTGTTGTCTTCCATGGACGTCTAGGTCTTTTTGCATTGCTGAGTTCACCAGTGCTTGCTTTCTTTCTCAGGATGTACCAAACTGTAGATTTTGCTACTCGTAATATTGTAGCAGTTTCTCGGATGGGTTTTTTCTGTTTTCGCAGCTTAAGGATGGCTTCTTTCACCTGCATGGAGAGCTCCTTTGACCACATGTTGTCTGTTCACAGCAAAATCTTCCATATGCAAGCACCACACCTCAAATCAACTCCAGGCCTTTTATCTGCTTAATTGATAATGACATAACGACAGGCTTGCCCACACCTGCCCATGAAATAGCCTTTGAGTCAATTGTCCAATTACTTTTGAGCCCCTGAAATGAAGGGATTGTGTTAAAAAAATGCATTAGTTGCCTCATATTTTTATGCAATCTTTTTGTTCAACCCACTGAATTAAAGCTGAAAGTCTGCACTTCCACTGCATTTGAGTTATTTCATTTAAAATTCATTGTGGTAATGTACAGAACCAAAATTAGAAAAAGTTGTCTCTGTCCAAATATTTATGGACCTAACTGTACATGAATTTTGACTGTATATTTTGTAAATTTTCCTTTTTCAGTCGTCTACCACCTGCTTGCATCTCCAGGACAGGATAAAGGGAAATGGCATGCGCTGCTGCTTTTGGAAAGTTAACCATGAAAGTACCAAAACATAAAGTCATTTGACTTTAACTATATAAGAAATGTGCAGCTGCCCTAAATAATATAAACATAGGACGGGTTTAGAAAGGGAACTGATCTGTGGGCAAAGGATCAAGCAGCTGAGGCTGCACTGTGACATACATACAGTTTCAGTGGTGCCTGAAGAGGTTAATTGTGACGCAAATAGTAAAGACAGGGCAGTATTACAGTTTATGTGCTGAAAGAGTCACTTAGTGGTATAATGTACGACAGACTGAGCATGTGTTACGGTTTATCTGTGCCCAAAGAACCATGTTTGCTTCTGTGTATCTTCAGACTGGAATTGAAATATTTTAAGATAACAGTCACATTTGGTATTCATATTACATTGCAAATCAGTTCCTTTCCAAGTTCTTATTTACATAATTTAAATGGATTACTGGGTTTTAAAAAATAGTAACAGCTAAATTGGATCTCATTTCACTTGCTTTTCTTCTTTTAGTATTGTTCATTTTCTATTAACAGTAGTTTTCTTGTGATGATTATTGGGTACTACACTCTAGTGGGTATATTTTCAAAATGTTGTTTTATGTTTTATTGAGTTTATTAAAAGCATGTAACATTCTATACAATCAAGTCAAATTTAACAAAATTAAATTCAATTCAACCCCCACACATGAGACAGAGAGGAAGGCCAACAGCCAGAGTAAAACTTTGAGAGTAGTAAACAGGGAAAGAAGTATTTCCCCCAATATAAATGCTTATTCTAAAATGTTATTGATTACTTCCTGCCAGGTTTTAAAAAAGGTTTGAATAGATCCTTTAAGAGAGAATTTGATTATTTTCCTATTTCAAATAGTATATAAGATCAGTTGAGGTTTCTTCCAGTTGAGCAAGATAAGTCAATGTACCAATAATAAAGAAAAGGTAATTACAGTTTGTTTGCCCTTCTCCACTTTAAGCCCCTCTGTGAACCCACCAAACACATCTGTTAGTGGATTAGGAGGTATTGTGATACCAAGGCTGTCTGAAAGGCATATAAAAATTTTTGTCCAGAATGATGTTAATTTGGTACAGTCCCAAAACGTGGTCTAGTGAGGCTGGAGCTCAATAGCAACGTTTGCAGGTTGGATCTTACCATGGAAAAACTTTAGACAATTTTAAACAAGACAGATGTGCTCAATAAAAGATTTTAAGCTGAGTAATTAAATGCTTTGCACATATGGAGCTCGAGTGAATTTTGTGCGTGGCTGCCTTCCACTCCTTTTCTGAAATGATGAGTGATAGATCCTTTTCCCACTGTATCATGGGATCTTTAAAAGGAAGAGACTTTAAAATGTTTTAATATACAGTTGACCCCCGAAATTTGCAGGGGTTACATTCCTAGAGCACCCGCGAAGAACCGCAAAGTTTGGATGTGGTCAAAAAAAGCCTATAAATGCCTATTTTTATAGTTTAAACCCTAAATATGCCCCCAAAACACTTTAATTTTATTTAAAACTCAGCTTAATACAGGCGTAGAATTCACACTGAAACATGGCGTACGGACAAAAGTGGAGCACGTTTAAGCTCATGTGTTTGCAGTGTTTGAATAAAAATCCTTCTTGTTTCTACAACCTCCTGTGTCTCTGTGCAAATCTGTGACCCAAGCGTGACAATATATTCCAACGCTGACTTTATATATTCAAGATTTGACTTTATATATTCCAGCGCTGAGTTTATATATTCCGACGCTGACTTTATATATTTAAGTTTTGACTTTAGGTGGCAGTGTGACGAAGTTGCTTCGGAAGACGGCGTTAGCCGCGGAGCTCAGCTCAGAGCGAAATGAGGTAAATGGGAGGGGATATGATGATGTGACTCCTCCACCCGCCTTAACTGTCAATCCCCCACAAACACAGTCTCTCGGAATTTGCATAAGCACACCCCTTCACCTGCAATTTTAACTTAGTTACAAAGTGATCAAAACTCTCGTTTATATCCTGCGTCCTCTCATTAAACTTGTATCCCGCATTACCCGTGGGCATGAAAAACGCCAGCGGCAGCCTGTCTATTAACTTAATTTAAAGTTTAGGTTTACACCTTGCTTTGTTTCCGAAGTAGCTGCACTCATGAATATGGTAGTATATGTCACTCGCTCGCTTCTTATTGTTTTGCTGCCTTCTCAATTATATAATGCATGTTTTGTTCAGCGTATTTTGGAGCTCTTCCTGGTTTTCTACATAGTGCGTTGACAGTCAGTTCACGTGATTACGTGGGCGGCGTGATGATGTCACACGAAACTCCGCCACCACGGCTTTCAAGCTCAACTCCATTACAGTAAATGGAAAAAATACCTTCCAGTTATGACCATTACGCGTAGAATTTCGAAATGAAACCTGCCCAACTTTTGTAAGGAAGCTGTAAGGAATGAGCCTGCCAAATTTCAGCCTTCTACCTACACGGGAAGTTGGAGAATTAGTGATGAGTGAGTGAGTGAGTGAGTGAGTGAGTGAGTGAGTGAGTGAGTCAGTGAGTGAGTCAGTCAGTCAGTGAGGGCTTTGCCTTTTATTAGTATAGATTAAGACCTTAGACCGTCCAGCTCACAGAGTTCACTGTTTGGTCATAGAGAGATTGCTTTGGAACTTTTGTTGTCATTTTATAGTCTTAAATTAAGGGAGTACATTATTACATATGATAACTTTAACCTTAATTTCTAATATTGCCAGGAGTTATGGCTATGAAGTCTTTTGTTGACACTTACAATTGTGGGGATAAAAAGGACAGATCAGAAATAGCTTGCTCTCTTTCTCTCCTCCCTCTGCCCCTCCCCCATTTTGCCTCCCCTAGGCTAGACCACACTTCACAAAGTCCCAGTTCCCTGACATGGCTAGAGACAGAGCAGACCCAGAACAATAAAAGCCCCCCCAGCAGTGGTGTAGAAGGAATAGTCACAGACCCTCCACCAATATTACACATCAATAGATGCAATTTTCACATCTCTTGAATTGGAATCAGCTGTGTATAAAACTATTGCGCCACTATAAGCCACATAAGATACATTTTTAACTAAATTACATTGTAAAGTGCTTTTCAAAATGTATTTAATATAGTCACATGTAACAATATTGTGATATCACTCAATTTTGAACATGACTTATTGTTACAAAATATTTAATAAACACAAATAAGATAAATAACTCATGAATAAAGTAACTAAAAATATGTGAAGTGCTCCAGATTTCATATTGGTTAACTTAGTCTCACCTGAACCTAAATGCTATGCCGGCATACATTTTCTAACTTTTAAAAAAATTCTTTTAAGTTAACAGCTTTTTGTAACTTCCCTTGCTTTACCTCTACAACTAGGTTGTTTCATTCTGCTTTTTGCAGTTCAAGCTTTGTTATACCTTGAAAAATTAACCGAGACATTGTAGTATTTATTTTATCACTTTTTATTTTTCGCCGTTTTGACTTTCCATGGTAATGACATCATAATTAAACCATTTTATAACCATCTCCGCATGGTGGTGGCCATGTTGTTTATAGTTGTTATGCCTGTTAGTGGTCATGTGGCATGCTTTGTTTTGCTCCTATAAGATGATGGTGTTATTGTAGTTATGGGTCAGATATTAAGAAAAATGGGGCGGCACGGTGGCGCAGTGGTAGCGCTGCTGCCTCGCAGTTAGGAGACCCGGGTTCGCTTCTCGGGTCCTCCCTGCGTGGAGTTTGCATGTTCTCCCCGTGTCTGTGTGGGTTTCCTCCCACAGTCCAAAGACATGCAGGTTAGGTGGATTGGCGATGTTTGTGTGTGTCCTGCGGTGGGTTGGCACCCTGCCTGGGATTGGTTCCTGCCCTGTGTTGGCTGGGATTGGCTCCAGCGGACCCCCGTGACCCTGTGTTCGGATTCAGCGGGTTGGAAAATGGATGGATGGATGGATGGATTAAGAAAAATGTATTCATTTTTCTAATGCAGTTAAGGGAAGAAACATCCCAGGCTAGTTTATCTCTTTAGTTCTCTTTAGTTTTCCTATGTTTTGGTTTCTGTTCCCTAAATTTTTTGACTTCCTGGTTAATTAACTCCTGCCTTAGCCCTGAAAATGATTTTGCCTTTGTGTTTCAGTGTAAACCATTCCCTGGTATCAACAACTATTCCAAATAAAACTTATTTTCCATATAAAAGATACAGTGCCTCTGGACAGTCCTATTCAGAAAAATAGAAAGAAAAGTACATTTGAGTGGAAACATTTGAAGTAGTGAGAATAAAGTGCTGTAATTGTTTTATAGTGCTGAAAGAACACAAGTGAAAAATGAAAATAGTTGAGTTCCACTTGGGAAAATGCCATTCACTGCATAGAGGATATTGACTTTTGTACATTGATAAATACAGAGTCCTGCTTCCACCCAGTCAAAAGACAAATGCTAAATGAACTGAGGTGTACTTAGAAGACATTAAAGAAGTGGGTACAGCCAGACTGAATCCAATTAACTTCTTTTGGATCATCAACTTCAATGAAACAGACATACTTGTGATTATCCCAGCCATTCCTTTGGCCCTTTTTCACATTCTCTTTAGACTAATCCCTATAAACCTGGCTGAAAAGTCACATTCTTGACGACATTAGTAAAATCTTAAATAAATCCCTATTTATTAATTCAACTCTTAAAGGTCTTTATGAAATTAAAGAGAAGAATTAAAGTAAACATGTCCTTTTTTGGCGTGATTTACATCTTGAAAGTAACTGTAGTCATTTGGTTTCTTTTTCAGAGACATTTGTTGTTAATGGTTTCTCAAAACCCATTATCACTTATGTCGGAGAAAATGTGATTCTGCATGCCACTCTCTCACCATTACTTAATGCAGAGGATTTTGAAGTGACGTGGACTCGAATGGACCTCAGATCTCCTGTGCTTTTATACCATGATAAAATCATCATCAGTCAGGTTGTATAGGTTTTTTTTTTTTTGTCTATTTTTGTGGTTTTGACTTACAAGGATTCCATTTCTGGGTTGTATTTCATGACTGGAATTGAATTAACAGGTGTGTTTTGTTACTGTAATGTTTTTCTTTGTTTACACAACACCATTTGGAGCTCATCATATGACCTCTTTCATCAATCTGATGACGTTATGGTAGTGACAATATAAATATGCTGGATATTGCACTGTGTGTTACCCCTTGTTGGATCAATGCAATATCAAGAATCTTTCGTGTCAATTATCATATTTTTTATGGAGGCCCTAGCATTGCAATTGTGCTCTTTTTTTAACTTCATTTTATCTTTGACTCCTTATTACTGTCTTCCCCTTTGATTCCTGATTGCCCTGATTTTGACCCTATTCCTTTCCACACCACAACCTTTGTTTTGTGACTCCTCTCATCTTTTAACTATCACAATAGCCCTTAAAGATATATTGTGTCTCATGACAGGTTGAATCCTATATTGGAAGAGTAATGATTCTTCAGGAAAAACTGAAATACAGCAATGTATCATTAATAATCAAAAATATACATGTTTCTGATGAAGGACTGTACAGATGTTTTGTGGATTCTGGACAATGGAATGCAGATACTTTGATTACTTTAAATGTTGAAGGTCAGTACAAATTATGGATTTAATTTTTTTTTTCAGGATGTATTTTGGCCCTCAGCAGCTCATCCTCATCTGCAGAATATTTGCATATGTTGGTACAGGTAGTCATCAACTTACGACCATGTTCAGTTCTGACGGACTGGACGTAAGATGGACCGCTATATGTATTCAAACCAGACCATATATATATATATAATACTGTAAAACAAGCCCCTTAAGTCATTTTGTTAGTTTTATATTATTTTGTGTCATTATTCTTAGCACACTGTGTAGATTTTTTATCATTTTTTTGTAAATTTTTTTTTTTATTATTATTTTGTTTTATTATTACTGTTTATTTTATTATTTTGTTTCATTATTACTGTTGCTTGCATGGGTGCCAAACTTTTAATGGCTTTCTTCTTAATGTCTGTGTTATGTTATGTCATCAGTGTGAGGCTCTCCCAGTGTTCATTGTGTTTACTGTGAAAGGAAGAGTTGTACCAGAAGAGTGTGAGCACTCATTTGTTTTCTGTATTCAGCCTGTTAATAGTAAACATTAACAGATAAAGGAGTTCAGTGTGGTTTCATTGCCTATTTACGGTGGTTCACACTAAGCGGTTATTTGAGAGTCACAATGCAGAAGCTTCGGAGGTTAACCGAATTTAATGCCAAAACGCAGCAGTGCAGCACATGCGGTGAACATTGGTTACAATGGGATAAATTAAGGTCACATCCAATCGCATTTGCATGGTTTCCTCCCTCATACTGCCTGATCACATTCATTTTGTTTCGTGATCATTTGCCTTTTTTCCTGTAATTGTTAGACAAGTGTAACTGAACGTAGTCAAAACTGCTTCAGGTAGTAAAGTGAGTTCGAGATGAATGAGTCACAGCATACGGAGCTGACATGATGAAAACTGTCATTTGTCTGTGAGGAGCAGTAGTGGTCGTAAGTTGGTTGTAAGACACATAGGTCGTAACTTGATGACTACATGTAATTACAACCACTTTAAATTATGCAATATGGGATAGAAGCTTTGTTATACATGGTTTTTACTAGCAAACTTTTACTAATTGTTTTAAAGTTTCTTTATCTCTGATTTACACATTGCAATTCAAAAGTAATATCCTTTGCTTAACAGGAACTGAAACAAGCCCAGTTTGACCAGTGTATTTAATTATAAAAAGGAATAAGAAAGCCATGCCTTCCTACATGCCGTATATGGGCCTGGTTACACCAAAAATCCCTGTATTTCTTAAGGTGTTTTCCACACCTAGTTCATTTGCACTATTTTTTCAAACTCTGAAATGATTCTCCCTTAGTTGGGTTTGTTTAGGTAGAAGTGAACATGTCATTCAAACTCTAATGTGGACCAAAAGAAATGGACCAAAAACTCTTTGGAAAAGTTGGCCTTTGTGTGGTACAAATCGAACCCTGGAGTGAATTGCATGACTGGCACAAATACCACACAATCAGAGCAAGCCTAGCACTTGACTCATTCAGGCTCAGAGCCTCTCAATCACTGTAGTGACTGATCAGATAACAGTTGGCCATATTTTAAAAAATTGTTTAATTTCACTTGTGATCAGCAGTGCTATGTGCAATTGACAAAGGGGCATCCTCTCAATGTGATCACTCTTCAGGTATGATGCAAACATGGGAGGTGATACTATGTAGTAAATGTTAATTAAACATTCCAAAATAAACATCATTAACAAATATTTACAAGCCTAAACATAGCAGATATTTAATTTGAAATAAACTAAATAGAGGTTGCATTCATACAGTAAATACACAACATCATACAGTGAATTGAAACTCACCTGACATGCTAGCTAAATAAAAATGAAAATCATCACAATGTTCCTTTAGCAGAGGTGGCTGCGACATTAGGGGGGCACACACTCCCTGGGAATGTGTTCGTTTGTCATTGCAGCTTTTACTTAACCAACAGTCACATATTATATCTATATATATAATAAAATAAAAATATTATATCCTTCCCTAGAGTTACAGTGCTAACTCTAAGATGAAAAAAGTAAAAATAACACTAAAAAAGGATACACTTATCTTTTTTAATATTGGCTAAACACTCACAATAGTTCAATTTTTGAAGGAAAGCTCCTAGCAAAGCATTATGCAGTCATGGGATTGCTACAGTTGACTCTGGCCACTTCAAAAGAGTGTAGGAAGCATGCTTCATAGATAAGGGCTGCAGTTGCCAGAGCTTTATACTTTTCTCTAATGGTCTTTGTTTCCAAAATAAGAACATTCACTTGTTAGACATGGGCTACAATCTTTTGCTGTCATTTTTGCTGGCATTTCTGTGAGAGGCATTTTTTCAGTGTTTCTGAAATTATTCAGCTACTGGAAAAGCTCTGGCATTAACTGTGATACATAAACAAAGATTCCACATTCTATGGGTCTTCACTGTAAAACGTTTAGTGAAATTCAAAGCAAAACAGTTCACATAAAAAAGAATGATAATAATAATAATAAGAAGAAGAAGAATTGATAATACACAAAAATAAAATTACTTCTTGCTTATGATGTTTCTCTTTAAGGATAAAATTTAAGACTTTAAGTTTCTAAACATTTACGTTCATGCTTAGAAAATGATATCCCTCTGAAACTTTCATTTTGTAAACTATTTCTAGTCTATTTGTAATATTAGAAATACAGCAGAATATTACAAATGTTCCATTAACATACCAGGTTATAGGGGATAAAACAGAATCTTCTATTATCTATGTAGCTAAAACTTACATTCTACAGTACTATAATACATTAAACAAACACTAATTATCATTAAATTATTAGATCTGGCTCTTAAATCTATAATGGAAAATGGTTTCTTTAATGGGTTAGAGGAGGAGAAAGAGCTGAATGTGTTCTGACCATCTAATCATATCTGCACTTATGAGCACCTCTACATGATAACCACCTTTATCCACCCTCTTAAACTTATAAAATTTTTAACGTTTGTAAAACATATGGGATTAAATCACTTAGAGATTTGTATATAAATATTGTCTTTTCATCATATGAACAACTAACAAAATACCCGCGCTTCGCAGCGGCGAAGTACTGTCTTAAAATTTTTATTAAGAAGAAAATAAAACCTTTTTAAACTGAGGGAAAATATACCAATAATTATTTGTTAAGGATCTCTTTGTATACCACATTGTCAGTTCGGCCCTCCGGTTGTAATATGACTAAGCTGTGCACTGAGCTTACTCTTGAGCATGCAACGTACAGTTGGCCATGTGAACAGTAATCTTGTCTCAAATCTCACAGCTTGGATTGCTGCTGTCATAATCGGTTTGAGTTTCATGGTTTGTTTCAATTACGACAGTATTTGTAGGACTTGTGTTGAAGAGACATTCGGCATCTGTCAAGCGTTGTAAGTATACAACCGGTTTCATCGATAACTTCACATCCAGCTTTTGAGAGTTTAAACACTCATAAACATCAAAGTGTCCATTACTGAAATCGTCACCTGTCAATCTAAGATGTTTAAGAGGCATTGGCGGTTGTCAAAAGGTGTAAAATATTTGGCCATTTCGGTACACTTGAAAGCGACAACCAAACAATTCACCGGCAGCCATCAACTCACATGCAGATGTATAGGTGAAGGGCTTAAGCATTTCACTCTTCTAGTACTCCTGTGTAGTATAATTATCTCCTGTACCAGTCCACACCTTGAACCTGTCCCAGTCATTCAATACATAAGACACAATGTTCCTCCGGATATCAAGAGTGAGCCTGATATGGCCGTGCAATATGTAACAAAGAGAATGGAAAAGGCAGGTGCCATCTCCGGGCATGGAAACCACTCGGTAAGTGACAGTTCTTTGATCGATGGTGATCACCTCAATAGACATGTTAATAGGGGTACGGTTGGAATGATAAAGGAAATGGGTACCTGAACAATGTAAAGTAAGTCTAAAATACCTACACAATAACTATAATCGTAATAAATGAACAATAAAACAGCGGAGAAGCCGTGGATTAAATAAAAAGACTGTAGTTATCAGCAGGGAGATGTGAATCCCGTGGCGAAGCAAGGAAGGGAATGTAGAGACTGGAGCGACGGACGGCCTTATATAGGCAGGCAGCCAACAACGTGGGAGGCGTTGGGATGGGGGACCCAACGCCGCCTCATATGGTGACCGAGCTGCAGGCTATGGACGTATATATGTACGTAAGTAGGATTCAGTTAGCATTGGGAACCCGCGTACCAGATTTCTTGAAGATGGGCCCATAAGTAACAAAGACCATTGAAAAGTTCAATATGGCGGCCAACAGTGGCATCATACCACCGAAATAATTACCAAATTTCAGCCTTCTACCTACACGGGAAGTTGGAGAATTAGTGATGAGTGAGTGAGTGAGTGAGTGAGGGCTTTGCCTTTTATTAGTATAGATTACACTCCAAATTTAATTTTCCATCAACACAATTTTTCCACTATCTCCAAATTAGAAACTTTGCTAAACGAAATCTGCCCAGCTTTCCTCACCTCCCACCTATTTCTATACCAGAAGAGATATTGATCTGTCTCGAAGACTCAGACAGCATTTCTGTAATATATAAAACATTTTAAAGTCCCTTTTAAAGATCCCAGAGTACAGTGGGAAAAGGATCTCTTACTCAACATTTCAGAAAAGGAGTGGAAGGCAGCCACGCACAGAATTCACTCGAGCTCCATATGTGCAAAACATTCAACTATTCAACTTAAACTCTTTTATTGAGCACATTTATCTCATTTAAAATTTTCCAAAATGTTTCCAGGGCAAGATCCTACAAACATTGCAATCAAGTTCTAGCCTCACTAGGCCACATGTTTTGGGCCTGAACCAAATTAACATTATTCTGGGCCAAAATCTTTAAATGCCGATCAGACAGCCTTGGTGTCACAATCTCACCCAACCCATTAACAGCTGTGTTTGTTGTACTTCCAGATGGGCTTAAAGTGGAGAAGGACAATCAAACTGTGATTGCCTTTACTTCACTATTAGCATGTAGACTTATCTTGCTTAACTGGAAGAAGCCCACCTTTATTAAGTCATTGGGTAACTGATGTTATATACTATTTGAAATTGGAAAAAATCTAATTCTCACTTAGAGGATCTGTTCAAAAGTTTTTTAAAACCTGGCAAAACCTAATCAATAACATTTTAGAATAAGCATTTAAATTGGTGAAAAAGACTCTTTTTCTCTCTTTACTACTCTCAACAGTTTTGCCCTGGCTGTTTGCCTTTCTTTCTCATGGGTAGTGGTGGATTTGAGTTTAGTTTTGTTAAGTTTGACTTGATTGTATGGAATGTTATATGCTTTTAATAAATTCAATAAAAGATAAAAAAATCATATCTGCACTTGATGGTGCACAGGTTTTAGTATTTCAGATCAGGAATATAAAAATGGCCATTCCACTGCCATTTTCTCAGATATCCAGTAGACTTTTGGACCCAGGTTTTATGGACCTCTCATAGAAGCCTAACCCAACTGAAGTTTTCACTGGTAAAATTTTCTTCTTACAAGTGGAGTCAAAATTTGTTCTTTACTGTATCTTTTTCCTGACAAGCAAGTCATGACAGTCAAAGTGCCTACTTCAAGCTTTTAAAATTAACCTTTGTTCACACAATAATAATAAGAATAGATATGAAAATTGCAAGTAAAATTCAAATGCTACCATCTCTACTTTTGAACAATGCCAGATTTAAAAAAAAATTCTTATTAAAAATACCTGTCATTTTTATCTTCTTGCTCATTGATTTTATGGTTTGAATTTGAATAGTTTTAGGTGCACAACCTACCATTTCCATGAGCACTGCTGAGGACCAGCAGACCACACTGGACTGTAGTGCTGAGAAGTGGAACCCCCAACCTCAAGTCATCTGGACGGACATGAATGGTGTACATGTGACATCACAGTCCCCAATAACAGCAGAGCGGGATAAGGAGGGACTGCTGAGAGTGAGCAGCGTCATCCCAGTGAAGAAAGAGTACAATGTGTTCACCTGTCTGATGAGAAGTAATGCACCAAAACCAAACTGGCCATCCAGTCTCAGCATCTACAGTGAGTGATTGGACAGTGTAGAGTTAACATCAGTGACTTTTAGCTTACAAATTTCATTACATTGCCCCACTTCTATGTATTATATTGTAATTTTATTTTGCACTTCTGGAACACTTAAAAGACCATTGCACCATTATAATTCCTTCAAAATTTGTTTTCAGTTCTTCCTTTCACCTTGACTTCAATGCATTTTGCAGACTTTGGAGAAGTTCCTGAACATTTTTGCAATAGCGCTGAACTTGTGGAGAAACGGACTACACAGTATACACTCATCACTAGTGATCGGTAACAGAAAAAGCAACTGTAAAGTGCAGCTCCATGTCTATACAAGGTTAACAACATAAAATTACATTAAAAAACCAAAGAAAACAGAGGTTCTCCAGAAAAGGCTTGATGAAAGCAACAATGCACACATCATAACAAGTAACACATGTATGCTGAGGCACATGATGATATATACGCTGATAATAATCAGGATGCCATTTCATGTGCACCAAAGTCTATTTTGAAAACAGTCCAAATTATTTCCTGTAAAGATAATGCATGTAAAACAGTAAATCATGTGTTTCATTTTTAGGGTCTCTCAATAACATCAGAATGATTGAAGACACATTGAGCTAATGTTGGGCTTTTCTTTTGGAGGTTTATCGTCTCTAACACAGAATAGAGATCTCACAACTAAAGCTTGTCATTTCTAAATGGCGTTTTCTTATTTTTCTGACTGGGATACTTATTTCTGTCTTACATACTCAGCCAGTTTCCCTTGTTTTGCAGGTTTCTCGCCAGGAATCTCTGTCTGGTTGGTGGCTTTCTGCATCTTGTTGATTCTTTGTATGATAGTAACTCCTCCTCTGATCATTCAATGGAGAAAAATGAGAGGTGAGGACAAAATTCACCTCAGACAACCCTACCTCAGTACTGGAAAAAAACAAAATGTATTTTTCTTTAAATGAGGAGTTAATTTTAAAGTCACATGGAACATGACTTTAGATGTATTC
The DNA here is from genome assembly GCA_026402145.1 of Polypterus bichir lapradei. Taxonomy (NCBI): domain Eukaryota; kingdom Metazoa; phylum Chordata; class Cladistia; order Polypteriformes; family Polypteridae; genus Polypterus; species Polypterus bichir. The sequence continues at coordinate 14,284,582 of JANRMT010062798.1, forward strand.
TTAATCCTTTTCTTTTTTCCAGAAATGAAGAGAAGATATGATTCAGTAGGTGAGCACATTTTTAAACCAGTCTAATGAAACAGATTTCCATTAAATTGCATATATGTATGATGTACAGAATCTGCTTGATTCACTGAGGTATGGGGTGGGGTGGTATTGGGTGGGATTTGGTAGTCTGTTGAGTAGCTTATAATTCAATGTAATTTTGTGTGTTTTTTTTTTAATTTGTGAAATTTTTGCAATAATTTTAGTATAGTACACAAGCCACATCTTTCATCAGTATTGACCGTGCTCACACATATGAAAACTCTACACAATTGGAAGAACATCCTACAACAGCCAATAAGTTTGTATGGGCTACATTATTAGGGTACTACAAACAATGTGTTACATGCATTAAACTAACAATGGTGACAAAAAAGAATGACAGCCACGTTATTGGAAGTACATCCACACCATAAACTAGAAATTCTCATGGTGTCTTGTGCAGGTGTTATGCATGATGGTTATGGCAAATGAAATTTTTGTGTATGGACCAGTAAAGAGACAAAGACATTAAGCCAAGCTAAAGTCTAAACCCAAAATAAGTCCTATTTTTTTTATCAAAACCAAAAATCATAAATTTAAAGGTATGTTATTTAAGGTCAAGAATGAAGCAAAGCACAAAACAGCAAGTTTTGAGTGGTGCGGACAATTATCTTGTTGACAGGATGCCATTACGGGTCAAAACGTCATCACAGATATCAGAAGAAGTCAGCATCATTATTCTCCTTGTCAATGACATCCATTATATAATTCTGAAAAAATAAGTTTAAAATTGTTTTTTCATTGGGGTGCTGGTGATTTTGTCCAATGTCCGCTAGTTTTTTTTTTTGATAAGTAACACACTATTGTTGCATGGTATGCTGGTACTAAAAGAGTACTGAACAACCTACATTTTTAAATGGTACTATACCAGCATTATGTAAAACTCAGTATTACTAATGGTTGTGTACCAGCACCTCACACTATGACCCCCAACACATGAAATTTTTCCAACTATTTTTCCTTTGCTCATTCTAATACTTTCCATGGACTCAGAACTTAAAAGGCGTAAAACGGCATTTACAGTAAAAATAAGAAAAATTCAGGTTAAAGTATAGTATTTTGATGGATTAACAAGTGCAGTACTTTCCCACAGTGCAAGTTCACAAAGAGCGTTTTGCCTAAGCTTATTTGATGAACAGACACAAACACAAATTAGGTCAAACATAATTGCTGTGATTTTGTTAGGTGTGTTGCAAAACGTCATATTAAATAGCATTAATCCAAAATGTATGTCTATGCATTGCACACACTGATTTAATTAATGTGAATTTCACTAATAATATTGTACCGAGCCTGAGTCCAGGCCTAACATGGATATGTTCTCCAGGAAGCTGCGGACTGCAGAGGAGTTTGCAACTTTCATACTTTGAGAAGCAGTTTATTATGCATCTCCCTATTGTGTAATAAATGTATCCTTTATTTGCTTTTGTATTGTTTTGGTACAGGTATTGGGGTGGAAAAGCTGGTGTTAGTACCAAAGTCAATATTTTAGTATTGATCCAACACACAACTAAAGTAAGCTTTCATTCCAGCACACATTAACATAGGCATTAACTTCAACATCACAGTACAGCTGATTATCAGTCTTTTTAAGTTGAATATTCAATATATGAGTGGTGCTTTAATGCAATGAACCAGTGTACACTCAAAGTATACTATGCATCTTAACTTTACAGTTATTTAAAAGAATCCATACTCCCCCACAGTGTCTAATATATACTCCTTTAAAACAGCAGAGGATGTGTTGAATTTGCCTCACAATACATATATACAAGAAAGGTGATAAATTGCTAACACTAAATATTCCTAGGAGTACCATGCTTGTTCCAGTTGTGAACTATGAGTAGACTTCATGTTATTTTATGGTTTTGTTCCATACCATAAAGCGGCTCATGTGCTCCTTTTGTCCAAGCCATGACTCCCAATGTTTTTTTTTTTGTCTTAATAACATTCTTTCTTTTCTGTGCCTTCTTTGATCCACTTATCCAATCAGACACAGCCGTACAATGTTAATTTCAAACTAGATACCTGTATATTAAAAATAAAATACAATTTAATTTCAGAGTAGATGCAATTATATCATTTTAATTATAATTAATGTTGGAACAAAACTCTAAGTACATTTAAAACTATTTAAAGCTTATATCATGTTATGTACCACTTTGTTTCCCTGTACTCACATGCTCACATTTTTCGTGTCATTTCCACTCCACCACTGAATTCTGCACTCTTCTCTTTCTCCACAGTCAAACTCTTTCCTGTGTATTTTCTGCACAAAGAAATTGGTAAGAACATTATGGTATTACAATTAATTCTTTCCACATCTGTGATAAAAAGAGTAATTCCTGATGAATGTACAAACTCCACACAGTACCCAGGAATCCAAAGCTGTGCAGCAGAAGCTTTAATCAGTCTGCCGCTGTGCTGCCCACTGCTATGAAATAAACAAAAAAATAAAGAATGCAAAAATTTAAAAAACGCATGTAGAGCAGAAATGGAGATTGTGTTTGTCTGATTCATCAGTCAGTAACACTAGTCTGTTCTTTTACAGAGATGTCACAGCGTGTCACTCATGCAGGTACTGTATCTGAAGAGGGGCATGGAGAGGCAGGTCCTTTCATTTTGAGGGACTGATTAAGTTTTTATTCTCTGTTACAGAATGGAGGAGGATCTGCAGTTCAGCAGGTGAGTCTAACCAATTAAAAAGACCAACAGAACGCAGTCCTGTTTCAGTAATCAGATAATAAAGGATCTTGTAACTCTGAGTAGACAGACAGCACTTGCAGTGTTATACTGTGTGTGAACACTTTACCAAATTATATGAAATAAGTGGAGTGTAAAAGATACAAGATACATACAAGGAGTGTAAAAGATACAACAGTATCCAGTAGAATTGTAATATGAAAGGATAGCAATTTGTGACAGGTGTCTTGTCACACTTACAGGTAATCTAACTTAGACACCATTTAAATATCCGACTACGCCACCCAGTTTTATTAAGAGACTGGGAACTCCTGAAATTTACCAATAATAGCACGCAGGTTTCTTTAAATTGGGCGGTGAGTAAACACACAATGAAAGACACAACAGTAATTTCAGGAAAACCAACAGTAACTTCTATTACACTAGACAATAATAAGTACATTAAAAAGATAAATAAACATAAACAAAATCTAGCAATGTCAGGTTCGAAATTCCCTTTTTCGAAAGAAGGAAAGCACACAGTCCACACTCTAAAGTCTGTCAAAAACAGAATTGGAGGATACAGCCGTTAGTGGTACAGAGTCCAGTTTGCGCACTGTGTTACCCCAATACTTAGTCGTTCAACTGTCCACGGATGCACTCTTTTCACCGGACACTCATTTCCCAACAGAAGTTGCGTCAAATTGTTGAATCCCTGTCAGCATCTCTTCATCATTCCATTTTTTTCCACTCTGGGCTCCTTGTGTTGCTGTGATCTAGGCACGCCTTATTTCTCATCTGCCAGCTTTACTTGGTCCTTTCATGCGGCTTCCCTCTCTCGCTGGACCCACAACCGGCGTCTCCTTGTGGAGCTGTCTCTTCCTCCCTGGAAGTATTGCCGTCCTTGTACCTCACGTCGTACCAGCCACGTACCCCAGTCTGCCAATGAGCCCCTGCGCTCTCTGCGAGTCTTGGCAGCATTCTCAGTGGACTGTTTCTTCCCTTGCCTTCTCCTGGCCAGAGCTTAAATCTCCTTCAATCCCTGCAATTATCAGTTCCGGACAATCAGATTAAACAATGGCACATCTACATTTCCTGGGCTTAACAATTAATGAAAACACAAGTTAACAAAATGTATTGTTACCAACCATGAATGAGTACAGATCTGCTGATTAGAAACCAATAGATCAGACATGTAATCTCCAAGTCAGGTAAATACACACATCCTCCAAGGAAGGAGAAGGCCTATTATCACAACTTTGTATTGTTTGTATACTCAACCAGCCAGACTTCAAAGCGGTGACTCCTTTGCCAGACAGCAATACCTACATCCTTAAGACAACCCTGACACAATCAGTAACTTAATTATCCAGGAAATTGAAAAACAAGGTCCCCTTCTGACAAATTTATCCACTTACATTAAGAATGACTGTATCACATGGAGGTGGATAAATGCTTAATAATATTAGTATGTGACAATGCTACTAGTACTAGAAGTTTTCCAGTATAATGGTCAAATGTTAACAGGAAAAAAGACCCATCTAAGCTTTACCTTGTCATTTCACTGTCTACTTGCATTGTTAGTTCATGCTCCTTTTAACAGTGTCTGTCTTCACTACCTTAGCCAGGAGTGTCACCTGTGACACTGTAATACCTGTCATGAATTTGTGCTTCTATGAATGCAAAAATGGTATGAGGCCTCCAACAGGCTTCACAGGCCAGGGCAGGCCTTCTCTGCCTTCCATTAAAGAGCCTCAGGTTTCAAAGGCCTAAAAGGAATGTTAGCCTCAAAATAACTTTACATGTACCCACATATCTCAAAAAGCCCCACAGAAGGAGGTTAAGCATAAACGTCAGCTTTTATAAATAGGGCAAGCAATGAATCTTTATAAAAAGAAAAGGCTTTACTTTCAAAAAGGCAGTCCTCAGCAAATAAATCCTAAAACACAATTCGATAATCAAAATGCTTGAAACAAAAGAAACAATATTTGAAAAATACTCACAGACCCCACTAAACAACTGAAATGATTTCCACTTAATCGGCCTGTCTCCTCGGTCTTTATATACCTGGGGACGGTTCCTAAATGCAGAAGGACAGGTGGCCCCACCTCTATGGGTTCCACCAACAAAGAACATCAAACATACTCTCATTTGAAGTGACAGTAATAAACAGCTGGAAATACAGAAAAATAAAACACGTTACTCAGAAACAATAAAAACAACAATAAACACACATAATAACCTAACAATGTTTTGCTCTGTTAGCCTCCTATCTTTTCTTTTCCATCCCCTTTATTATCTTTAAAGTTCACCTCACCCAACAGCTTGTCCACTTCTCAATGAGCAGCTTAAGCTGCTCAATAATCATTTGAAACAGAGCAGAACCAAAAATTCAAGAAACAATCATTGTCATAAAACCATAAAGTAACCATAATATATGTTTTGTTACCCTTGACTCTCTTGGAATTTTGCCTTTGAGATTCAAAATTCAGATGCCAACCTAACTACACCACCATTGTTTAGAATGACATATTACCATTGGCACATGTGTCTAGCAGTATGCATCGTTGCCATCAACCAATGTGGTGACTAAAACGTAAGACAATTCACAAAAATGGTTGGCTGCCCCCACTAAAATAATAGAGATAATACAAATAATTACTGAATCAGCACCATTGTTTCTTGTTTTTTGGTTTATCTGCAGCCGTAAATGTTTTTAGATGGGAAATGGAAAGCAAATTTAGTTAGGTTTCCTATAATCTATACTAATAAAAGGCAAAGCCCTCACTGACTGACTCACTGACTCACTCACTCACTCACTCACTCACTCACTCACTCACTCACTCATCACTAATTCTCCAACTTCCCGTGTAGGTAGAAGGCTGAAATTTGGCAGGCTCATTCCTTACAACTCACTTACAAAAGTTAAGCAGGTTTCATTTCGAAATTCTACGTGTAATGGTCATAACTGGAAGTTGTTTTTCTCCATTTACTGTAATGGAGATGAGCGCGAAAGCCGTGGGGGCAGAGTTTCGTGTGACATCATCACGCCTCCCACGTAATCACGCAGTACATAGAAAACCAGGAAGACCTCCAAAAAGCACTGAAGAAAACATGCATTATATAATTGAGAAGGCAGCGAAACAATAAGAAGCGAGCGAGTGATATACAACCATATTCATGAGTGATGCTACTACGGAAACAAAGCACAGTGTAAACCTAAACTTTAAATTAAGTTCATAGACAGGCTGCCGCTGGCGTTTGTAATTTAGTGCCTGCCCATATAAGGCCGTCCGTCAGCGGCAATCTAATAGAAACACTGCCACTAAATATTCATGGGTGAAGGACTGTGCTTATGCAGAGGAAGATGAGATAGTCAGGGTGGTGTTTGGCACAAATTTAGCGAAACTGCGAGAGAAACTTTTAAGTGCCGGGACTTCGGTAACATTAAATACAGCCATGGACATAGCACGACATGGCACTAGCATAGCTGGGAAACTTCGATGCAAGAACACCGAGCGGCTCACGTGAACTGACGCAGTGCACATACAAAAAGCAACAGTTCTAAAGAGCGCTGAACAAAAACCGAATTACACAATTGAAAAGGCAGGAAAAAAATATGAAGCGTCTGATAATACAAGCATATTCATAAATGCAGCTACTGCGGAAACAAAGCACACGGTGGAAAAAGTCAATGTCCCGCTAAAGGAAGACAGTGTAAAAAAAAAAAACCCGTGCATGCAGTGTGTCAGGTCTCAGATAAAGAAGAAGACAAGCTGTTTATTGATGCAGTAAGAAACGAATCGATGAATGAAACCTGTTATCTTTACAACGATTGACAAACACGGAATGTAACTTGAACACAACACATCCTACAAATACGAACCTGATTGAAAGAAATAATGATAATCAAATCCTTGATGACAGCAACACTCAGTAACACTCACAAAACAAATACTGTATATTGACAGTCATGTTACGTTATTTTTAAAATGTTCCCTTTTCTTTTTCATAGCTTCTTTAACACACTACTTCTCCGCTGTGATACGCGGGTATATATATATGTATATATACCCCGATCTACATACTCGAATAATGAATACTTTATTCGCCATCAATGATTGTTTTGGTAAAGCCATACTCAGTGTATTCATTAGATGAACGGTAAAAAAGTAAGAGCGAGGGGAGGGTGACTTATTGAGGCATGCAGGCAAAACCACAATAGCACGCGGGCTCGATGTACGAAAAAATATATCTTTTCAAGTTCTATTTAGTCCATATGTGTCAAACTCAAGGGCCGCGGGCCACATCCGGCCCGGTGTGTAATTATATCCGGCCCGCGAGATCATTTTATATACTGTATTATTGTTATTAATGGCCCGGGTATATGAAGCGCTAGTAACACAATAAACTACAGATCCCATAATGCAGTGCTTCAGCTGCCTTGCCGAACACTTACCGCGTTAATCAAGTCTAGCTTATGATACTGCAAGTTATTGCGAAGCTAGCCCACACGATGCTGAAGAGAAAAGTTGATTCTGAAAATAGAGCCTTTAAAAACCGATGGGAGGCTTTGTATATGTTTACTGACATTGCCGGCAAACCCGTGTCTCTCATTTGTGGAGCTAATGTGGCTGTAATTACAGAATTTAATCTAAGACGGCACTATGAGACAAAACATCAGGATAACCTGAAAGACCTGAATGCAATGCAGAAGATACAGAAAGCAGAAGAGTTAAAGAAGAATCTGACACTTCAGCAGACGTTTTTACCCGTGCACAATCACAAAGTGATTTCAAGTGAAGCTGCTTTTATGGGAGACACAAATGCACCAGTGCAACTTGCCTCACTTTCCCTGTTGCCAAGTAATGTTGAACCAATTCGGCACAACGGTGTTCCCAAATACGCACTTTGTTCATAAACTGAGCGCACTGCGCACTGAGTTCGCACGGCGCTTTGGTGACTTTGAAGAACAAAAAAAGAATTTTGACTTGTTTCGCAACCCCCGTCGATGTGGAAACTGCACTTGTGCAGATTCAGATGGAGGTGATTGAGCTGCAGTGTAATGGCACACTGAAGGCAAAGTACGATACTGCGGGGCCCGCACAGTTTATTCACTCCATTACTGCAGAAATGCTCCAGCTCCATCTACATGCGGCTCGAACCTTGTGCATGTTTGGTAGCACATATCTGTGTGAGAAGCTCTTCTCAGTGATGAAGACTAACAAAACAGCACACAGGAGTCGCCTCACTGATGAGCACCTACAGTCCATCTTGAGAATCTCCACAACACAGAACCTCACACCAAACATAAACGAACTTGTTGCCAAAAAAAGATACCAGGCGTCCAGCTCTAAAATGACATATGAGCAAAGACAACTGAATGATTTGATTTGTTATTGCTGAAAAGAACACATTTTATTTATATTTCCAGGTTTTGTTATGCAGCATGTTCATATTTGAATTTGTATAATTTTGACAGGATATATTTTTATGGAGAGCAAAATCTTTTGGGATATTTAAAATCTAAGTTTATTTTTTATATAAAATTACATAAGAGTAAAGAAATTTGAATGTTTGTTCTTTTAACGTTTACTTTATTTCTAACTTGTATAATTTAGACAGGA
>JANRMT010062798.1:14299791-14353131 GCA_026402145.1 Polypterus bichir lapradei
TATCTATCTATCTATCTATCTATCTATCTATCTATCTATCTATCTATCTATCTATCTATCTATCTATCTAACTGTGTTTCCTTTACAAAGAAAACATTTTAAAGTGTGTAATTTTTATGAAAATGTATTTTTTTCTACACACAAATCTAGTAAATGTAAAGGACTGCTTCCTGATTCTGCTTGTTTCTTCCCTTCTCCTTAGTGGATGTGACTCTGGATCCTAATACAGTAAATCCGTTGCTTACCATGTCTAAGGATGGAAAACAAGTACGACATGGAGAAAGATGGCAGAACTTGACTGATAATCCAGAGAGGTTTAATTATGGCTACATTGTCCTGGCCAGGGAAGGATTCGTCTCAGGAACACACTACTGGGAGGTACAAGTTGGAGAGAAGACCAAGTGGACCTTAGGAGTTGCCAGGGAGTCTGTCAACAGAAAGGGGAAGATTAATCTGAAACCAGATATGGGATTCTGGACTGTGGGGCTGAGGAACGGAAATGAGTATGAAGCTCTTTCTGATCCCCGCACTCTCCTTCTCATGAAAGGGAATCCCCGAAGAGTGGGGGTATTTCTAGATTCTGATGAAGGTCAGCTTTCCTTTTATGATGCCGAGTCCAGATCTCACCTCTATACCTTCATGGACTCCTTCAGTGACAGAATCTTCCCACTTTTAAGTCCTGGTATTAATACGGATGGTAAAAACGCAGACCCTCTAATCATCTGCCCATTACCCACACAATGAACACTCAGAATTTACACCTTGCGAACATAACCCTGTGACACCACATAAAGTTCCAATGAAAATAAACAACTCTGTGTACTGCAGCTCTTTATTTCCCTTACAAAATGGGGATAGCATGAAATAAATTGCTGTATATACTCACATATACAGTAAGTCGGGTCTTGAAACCTGAAAAATCAATCGTAAAATGCGACACTTAATTTTTTTTTTTTTACATCTTCTTGTCTCCTCCAGTCTCTCATCAGTTTCCAAGATGCATCGAATTTTATTGCAGCAGTGCAGTTACCAATTTCTTTCGCTACTTCAATGACATTTAATTTAAAACCAGCTTCATATTTTCTTCTGATCAAATGCTCCATCGTAGATAAGGGATGCTCTTATGATAAAGGTGTATGAGGGTGTGAGATACAAAAAACACAAAACTGTGCAAACGTTGCTTCTGAATAGTTTGGGTATTACCGTGTGGTCACGTAGGCACAATACATAGAAAAAAAAGGCTGTGTGCTCCGTGGTTACTCTCTCAGGTGGCTGTTAGCATATCATAATCTCTTGGAACAATAGCATGAATTTTCTGAATTTGACTTATACAATGACATTATAAAATACCAGAAATTATACAGTAAAATCAAGTCCTGATTTATCCGCGGGAGAACTTATCTGCGAGTATATACAGTACTATCACTTGTGACCTTGGTCTGTGGACTTCATACATGCCTGGCAGATGAAACGAAAAAGAGAGTAACTACGATATACTGTATATAGTTATAAAACTGAGTTCAACAAGAAAATTGACAGCAAGGTCAGTTTGAGAAGACAGAGCCCCTTAGACTCAACAATAACATGACAAATAAAAGCAGCATATTAGCTAAATCAGGAGTAGCAACTACACTGCTGCATGTCATAAAATTCAATTATAATCCCAATAATGTCAGAAAATTTAAAGGGATGGCTGGGAACTACAATGGGGACCGGTATTGAAGTTGAAGGACAAAAAACAGACTGTCTAACCAATTTAAAGTACTTAAGAGAGTACAGTAATATTACAGTTAATGAAATAGATACAATTAAAGACTTTAGTACATTATAAGAAACATTGGAAATAGATATACAATAGAAGGAATAAATATCAAAGGTAATGTAAAGATTGATGAGCTTTCTATGCCACTCCTCATGCTCTCTTCTGTGTTGTTCCCCTGCCTTCACATTGACACCACGAGCGCCACCCCACTCTGCTCACTTGGTGTGAGAAGCAACACCATCTGCCTCACTTTCCCCAGCTCTGTAAGCCGAACCATGCCATGAACTTTAAGTATCCTAAAAAGCTGTCTATCCATGCTCCCTCTTCCATTCTCTGCACCAGTTTGCTTCATATCCAGCTGCTAACCCAGTGATTCTGCTATGTGGTATTTCTTTTGTCCAGCTTCTACCCTCTTTATAATTAGCATTTTAGGTCTAAAGATACCGCCTTATGTTTTTGTTACTATTAAAATAGCTACAGTACACATACAATACCTAAGGAGTCACATAGTAACTTCACATTTTATTTTATAGATTAAATGCAGTTTTTTTTTTGGTCCATCCTGGCCACTTGACTGTACCATCGGACTTGCATTTAGAGAATTAAAAAACAATTGCATATATAAGGACTTTCAATTCTCTTTATTATGTATCTCTCTTATGTAAGTGTGTATTATTTATTTTTGTATACTATTTATTAATTATTATTCTTATCTAATTTTTTTGCCTGTAACTTTGACATCCTGTAAAGTACTTTGAGCTACAATGTTGGCATGAAAATGTACCATAGAAATACATGGTGTTGCTGTTGTAAACTCTTCAGTGCCCTGTTTTAAGATGTGCTGTGACTCCGTTTATATTGTGTTAACTTGTCAGAGGGTAAAATTAAAAGACTCAGTGCCCAATAGTTAAAGATTTAATCCAACAACTGGAAGCAACAACAGGAAACAATTAGTCCTTCGAAACTTTCTGTTTTTCTTATCACTTTCTCTTTTACATCTTCTCTATCTCCACCTAATGGGCCAAGTACAGAACATAACATATTGTAATAAAGATCTTCATCAGCATCCTTTCTTAGTATTTTGATGGACACACTGGTGTGAACTCAATCATTTCTGTTTTGTTATAACTTAGTCAATTACAATTTGCTTCTCTCTAATTTCACCATGTGTTAGAGCACCACCTCTTGTACATAACAACATCTTTGTTAAAATAGTCATGATTTTTATGTTATGTGACATAAAAGTTCATAGGCTTGAGAAGACAAAGAGTACGTTCTGTTTTATGTGTTCTGTCTCTTTAAGACGCAGGTGAATCACAGGTGGGTTGCGGCCAGATTAAAGTGAAAGAGAAATCATTTAGAAAATCATTTACAAACACACAAGCTAACGGCCTGCTGTCTGAAGGGTTTCATTTTTACAGTATTATAAAGACTAGAATTTTAAACACTGTGCAGAAGGCTCTTCACATTGGTGGTGAGATGTGAAAATCTACAGTAGATGGTGGAATCTAACTAGAAGATGTGAGAACAGGTAAGCTTGCCATCTCCACTAAGAGTTCAGGCCCATTAAAATAAAGGTTACAGATAGATTAAGAAAAAATTTCAGTCAGCCATCGTGCCTCTGCCAATTTAGACATTAAAAAGAAATATAAAATGCTGAGAGTGAGATCCATTTCTATCAGTCTGAAAAGAGAATGTGTGGGTATTTGTGTGTATTGATGACCCAAGGAAAAATCATCATGGGAAGTAAAGGAGTGGAAATACATGTGTAGTGTCTGTGGTTAAGGTGAAGCATCAAGATTCTGAAAGTAAAAGCTAAGAAACGTGAAGAAAAAGTGAAAAGCAGCATCAGTGTGGCAGGCACATGACTTTCTCCATGTCTGCAGCATGAATTTAGTAAAGGGTGTGAACGTAACAAAATAGAAGTAAGAAATGGAATATGTTTCACATTTTAGTTAGCTCTAAAGGCTAATCTATCATGGCAATTTAATAAATGCATAAAAAGTCATTAATGTGTCTTTGTAATAAAAGTTTAGTTGCTGTGACTACTGCATTTCAAAATGTTTAACTTTAAAAGCCTAGAAAAGAATATTTGTAATTACTCTCAAAACCTCAAAATAAGCTGTTAAAACTATCAAATGCATGTTTTCTGTAAAATATAAGAAACACTCTATTTGTTTTCAAGTTCCAGTGCCCACAAAATTTTTACCACAAACCAAACATGTAGATACACAGATATGTGTCTTTTCAAAAATGCTCAAAACATGTTAAGGATATTAAAACATATTTTCCACTGAAAACAGAACTTCTTCCATATATAAAACACTAAGAAGGTAAAAAAGGAGCTATAGGCAGTTCTCAAGCTAAAAAAGAAAACAGTTAAGAGACAAAATATAGTCTTCAGGGGCCTCATGTATAAACAGTGCGTACGCACAAAAATGTTGCGTACTCCTGTTTCCACACTCACATCGCAATGTATAAAAACTAAACCTGCCGTAAAGTCACGCACATTTTCACGCCAGCTAAATCCTTGGTGTACGCAAGTTCTCCACTTGGTTCTGCAAACTGGCGGCACCCAGCGTTAAAGCAGTGCTTTTATTCCAGTGTAGTTTCCCTTTCTTTTTAAAATTCACATCCCTGACGCGGCTTTATCATATACACTGAAATTAACCGCATATTGTTTATTAGTTTAAGGCATCTGATTGTAATTAACCTGCAACAATATAATGGTCCACAGAATGGCCAAACTATTCCAAATACCATAGCTGCTTTAGCGTTGTTACTCTCAAATTTTTGTCCCACTGTATCTGAATGTGGAATCACAGCTCTACAGCAGCTGATCGGAAAGAGAATTATCGGTATACAGCATCAAGCACACGCTTCCTCAGCCATGCTGTCTATTTGAACTGCTCTCATATGATAAACACTTCAGAGCCTTTCCTGTAGGGACATTGCGGTTCAGAAACAGTTTCATCCCAGGAACTATAAACGCACTCAATCAGTCCATCAAGTGCTCCTTGTAGAACTGTTTGCACTTATAAGTACAATTACTGTACTGTAAACTTGTGATACAGTTATAATATTGCACAACCTGAGGCACTTTATAAAACGCATATTTCCATATGTTGACGATATCATTTTTAAGATGAAATGCAGCAAAATATGATTATTATATTATACAGATAAAATTGTAACATCATTTAAATAATCTATATTGTTAATAATTTAATATGTGAGGACACGGTGTTGCAGCGCTAGCGCCAAGCTGGAGCCCTGTTCAGGGATTGTTTCTGCCTCGCGCTGTCTTCTTGCTGGGATTGGTGGATTCCCTCTTCATTGGGAAGAAACACTACTTTTCCCTGATGGCAACACGAATTAGACGATCTACAAGTCTGTTTAAATCTGAACAATATATTCGATCTCTTTTCGCTGTTCCGTTATTTCACTGAGTAATAATTTCTGTTTGTTTGTGCAATGCCATCTTTACTATTATTTTTTTAAGACTTTCGAGTTTTTGTACTTTTATTATCTCTAACCTGCTCTGCATGTGTATCGCGCCAACATTTTTGAATTCTTTACGATATTCTACTTTGTCATTTACTCTTTGTCTTTTATTTCGGGCCCCGGGCATGGTTAAATCTCTTGGCACAAAGTCTCATCTTGCTGGATGTGAAAGTGTCTCTCCAAGAAAGTCACGTCTCGTCTCTTTTCCCAAGATTTTTTTATTATAATAGAGATATATTATCAGAAACATATATTACTGCGGTGGGCTGGTGCCCTGTCCGGGGTTTGTTTCCTGCCTTACGCCCTGTGTTGACTGGGATTGGCTCCAGCAGACCCCTGTGACCCTGTAGTTAGGATATAGCGGGTTGGATAATGGATGGATGGAAACATATACTATAAATAAATAATGTTAATTGTTTATGTTTCAATTTTTTTTGTCTAAACAGAGCCATTCTGCAGGTTGATTTATAAAATTGTTCATTTCCTTACAGGCTCATGGACATCACAGGCTGTATTGAGCAGTTTTTCTTTTCCAGCTATGAATGCTCATAATGGGTTCAGATGCCTTATTTTTTTATTTCTGCACAACATACATATCTCCTGTGCAGGTTTGTGTAACTATGATTGTGTTCCTGTTATGAATCATTGGCTCTGTTTTATTGATTTGTTTATAGTACAGAACACTACTACTAGAATGACTTTTACCTTAGTAAGACTGGCACACATTAAATATTAAGAGAAAATTCCCCAAACCTTAGTTGAATAACTTTGGAGTGAAACATTTTAATTCAGAATGATTTAATTTTGCAAAAATTAACTGCATTTCTACCTTTAGAGAAATTTCTTCACATGGCATTTGTTGTAAATATAATATAAAGGTATATACAAATGCATTAATAATATGTTTGTCTTGAGTTTCTGTTTTTAGTTATTTAATCAAATGTATGGTATACAGTAATTTTCAATTTAACTGCAGTCATCTGTTTTTATTTTCAGTGAAGTTTTCCATAATTGGTCCATCTGAGCCTATTATCACTTATGTGGGTGAAGATGTAATCCTGCCTGCCTCCCTCTCACCAGCACTCAATGCGGAGGAGTTTCAAGTGAGATGGTTTACGACTGATTTTAAATCACCAGTAATTTTATTTGAAAACTACCAATATTTAAAGCAGATTGAAAGAACAAAAATGCTCTTCCAAGGGGAGATGAAGTATGGCAATGTATCCTTAAAAATACAAAGTGTCCGTGTTTCTGACAATGGCGTCTACAGATGCTACGTGGATTCTGGAAGGACTGATGATGAGGTGCAGATTACATTGGTTGTAGAAGGTCAGTGCAAACATTGGATTATGGTTTTTCTATTGCAGCATATGTCAGGTTTACCCTATTTTTTCCCCTATTATTTATTTTAATTTTCAGCCTCTTAAATTTTAAGAGCAATAACTACTTCAAGATGTTTTTTTCTAGTAAATAATGAGATTTGGTAGCAGATTGGCACTTCTTCCTTGGGAATCTGATCTTTTAACTTTGATGGCATAGTTAAATGTTTTCTAAATGACTCTTTTCAGCAGAAAGGAAATTAAAAATTAGTAAATGATCCACTATGCTTGTTGCAAAGCAAATAAATGCTGGGTGACCAAGCATTTTAGCAGTGACATGGAGACAAATAAAGAATACAGCACATTGTAATAAAAGCCCTATCACTAAAGTGAAAAAAGGATGAATTAGAAAGACTTGCCACAGTTTGTACTCACCCAACCCTGTCCACTCAATATGATCACCTGCCTGTCACAAGAACCGATACTTCAATACCATGTCAATACCAACATTCAAACAGCGTAACATAGTAGTTGTTTGCACTACTGGCAATAGCAAGTGAATGTCCTTAATGCACTCATTTCTGATTGCAAATAGATGAGTTACTTGGGATCACACTCTAACACCTGAGAAAAACACGAGGAAGAACTACATTTTAAAATGGCTTACACTAGTGCTGTTACAGCACTACAAAATGTAACACCTGCTGAAAAGAAAGTCATCAGAGCATGAACAACAAAAGCATCTGGAGTATTGAGGATGTGATTATGGAGTTCTGTAGCAGAGATTGTTCCATATTACAAGACATAGCACCGGTAGTGGGATTTGATAATGTTATATAGATGAAATCCAGCTCTGTAGGTTATAGAAAATACAACAACACAGAATATATAAGGTGAATAGTGGCCTGAGCCTTTATGGCCTCACTATTTTCTTTATCTATGAGCAGATGTTGTTTTCGGAAATGCTTTTGCCTTCAAGGCAGCTGATTTGGAAAATCCAGTCTGTAAACAATCAGGTCAAGTCAGGCTGGAGAGCATGCACTGGTACAGTGCATTGCTGCACCCACCACATGATGTAGCAGCTCGGGATCCCGGTTGGCAATCTCCCAGGCAGACACATAGTCCAGTCCAACCCTCCGGAAATGCCATCTATCTGCTGCAGCCAGATTTTATGTTGGTGTCCCCTTGGCCTGGTCCAGCTGCTTGGTTCCTCAGCAATGAGGATCTTGTGATCTGGTTCAAACATGGGGAATCGTGACACATGACTATAGTGCCGAAACTGGTGCTCCCTCACAATGCAGGTAATGTGCCTCATTCGGGACTCGGTGAGCAACTGCTCATTCGACACAAAGTCAAACAAGCGGTACCCATGGATTCTCTGAAGAGACACAGTACGAAAGGAGTCCAGTCTTTGTCTCAGGTCACTGGATAACATCTGTGTCTCACAAACAGGAAGCACCAGGACTCTAAAGACTTGGACCTTCATTCTTTTGCATAGATATCGGGAGCGCCACACACCCCTTTCCAGCAACCTCATAACACCCCATGCTCTCCCAATCCATCTACTGAATTCATAGGAAGTGTCACCAGAGACATGAATGTCGCTGCCGAGGTAAGTTAACCTCTCAAAAAGGTTGACACTCTCACCGCAGACAGACACACTGCTGATGGCTGTGCCCAAGAGGTAGTTAAATGCCAAGCTTTTGGTTTTTATTAGGACAATCACAAGCCCAGACACTCAGATTTCTCGCTCAGTCTCTCAAGAGCCCTGATCACAGCCTCCATTGACTCTGTGAAGATCACAGCATCGTCAGCAAAGTTAAGATCACTGAATCTTACTTCACCAATGGATGCCCCACAGCCGCTGGACCCCACGACCTTGCCCAAGGCCCAGTCCATGCAATCATTGAACAGAATATGAGCAGAACTCACCCCTGATGAACCCCAGAATAAACTGAGAAAAACGTAGAGGTTCTGCCACCTCTCTGCACAGCACTCAGTACTAGTGTACAGGTCGGCCATGATATCCAGCAACCTTGGGAGGATCCTGCGAAAGTCTCAAGATCTCCCACAGGGCAGCTTGATTAACTGAGCCAGATGCTTTATGAAAATCAACAAAAGCTGCAAAGAAACTCAGCCGATATTTGCGTTTGCATTTCATGAGAACCCTCAGTGCCAAGATTGGTCAATGTTAGATACCTTAGGCGTAAAACCAGACCGCTCCGGTCACTGGTAGGTGAACAAGTGATCACAGATCCTATTGAGGATGACCCTAGCAAGGACGTTACCCAGCACTGAGAGCATTGTTATCCCTCTGTAGTTGCCGCAATCCATGTGATCACCCTTCACTTTCCAGATAGGGATGACAAGTCCCGTATTCCAGTTAGTTGTAATGATGCCCGTCTCCCAAATGTGAGCAAAAATTGCTTGCAATGCCAGGTGGACAGCCTTACCACCAGCTTGGAGAAGTTCACCCCGGACACCACAGATCCCTGCAGCCTTCCCTACCCTGTAAGCAATGACTCTGATCAATTCAAATCAGAGGACAAAACATGTAAGACCTAACCAAGCAGCTGAACAACCAACACCCTAATTTTTTAGAAAGAATGAGTTAAAATTTATGGTAACATTGCATATTAACAGCTAGTATTGTAAAGTGTTATTAAAGTCTTCATGTTCAGAAATACACATATTGCCAATATTTTACTTGTGATGACTGTTATTAATTTTTCCATAGGCCACTACATCCAACAATAATCTAAAAAGCCTTGCAGCAGACATTTGATATGGTTAAGTAATAAATTACGTTACTGTTTTAGTTCATAAGTTTTAGTAAACAATAGGGACATTGTAAAGTATTTGGTGCCAACCAATATCCTTTAATTCTGGAACTTTTATTATGAAACAAAAAATGCAAATGAAAAGTCCAAACAATATTAAGGACTTCAGGTGTCTTTCTGTGACTTTTCCCTATTATTGGTGATTAATCACACTCTCTTGTTGAGCTCTGTGCTCCTTGGTTTAAGGTTTGTTAATGAAATGCTGACTTGCATTGCATCTGTTCCTTAAATAGCCCCTGGGGTCAATGGGGTAGAACTTCCATGCAAAACTAGAAGTGATGTTAGAGCTTGTCACAGGACCCATCCTTTGGTATGCAGGTGAAAGAGAAGAGGGTGATAGCTCCATTATCTGAAATTTCATGTTTTTATAAAGCTTATTTATTAAACTGAAGGGGAATATGTTAAATGAGATTTCTGTATTTGCTGTGATATCAAGTGGTTATTAAGTGTAGTGAAAATTTGCTTGTATTTGTGTCAAATGCAAAAATTCTGGTATCATGACATCCTTAGTCACGATAACAGACATCTATTGTCACAATACTTGGTGTTTCCTCCAAGAAGCCACATGAGTGAGAGACAGAATTAAAAAGTCACACTACACGAAACAACATAATCAACATTCGGCAAATATATTAACTTCTGCTTTCCCATGCCAAACAATATTTGGCCTATATTGTTATGTCTCAGTTATTGTTCCTCCCTGTCTAGGGTTCAGATTCATCTTTGATGTCTCTTTTGTTCATTATTGATTCTTTGTATGTTGATTGTGTGCATTTGGTTATGTCTATGTATACAAGCTGCCTGTGTTATGTTCCATGTGTTTTGTGGATTGCCCTCCAAGAGGCGGGGCCACCTGCCAATCACTGTCAGAACAGGCCCTCCTCACCCTATCAATCCAGAGGGCCTCCCACAGTTACTGGTGGTTAATTTCGAATGTGCTAAGATATGCATAAGTTATTGTGTTTTTTTTTTTTGCTGTGTATATGTGTTTGCTGGATTTTTGAAACCAGGCTCTGTTTTTTTGACTTCGTTTTTCAACAATGGTATTGGGACTTTGTTTGACTTGGATTGCCTTGCTTGCAAGTACTTTATGCCTTTGTGTTATTCAGAGCTTCAAAGTGAAACAGCATTTTTGTAGAAATAAACTTTTTATTTTATAAAGACTCAGTTATTACCAGCACGGTTTGATGGTGTTACAGTATCCCCCTGTAGTGGGGGGTTTTGGATGCGATTTAGGAACTTTTAGAGATATGGGCGCTTTGGCAGCCCATATCCACAACATACAGTACTGTACATCCTGGACTATGTTAAAAAACGTCACAAAAGGCAGTGTCAAAAGTTGTTATTTCATAGCCAGGAAAGATGACCAGAAAATGGAAGTGGCCAATATACAGTATAAGACTTTAAACATGCTGCAGATGAAATAAGCTGAAGTCTAAATAATCAAACAAAAGTTCTTACACTAATTTGGTTTTCTTAATCCTAACTATTGCTAAACTTTTTTGTTGCTTTTGTTTGAAAATGTATTCAGTCCTCAGGTAACAATATTATGTGCACTGCCACCTTAAATACAGTGGTGTGAAAAACTATTTGCCCCCTTCCTGATTTCTTATTCTTTTGCATGTTTGTCACACAAAATGTTTCTGATCATCAAACACATGTAACCATTAGTCAAATATAACACAAGTAAACACAAAATGCAGTTTTTAAATGATGGTTTTTATTATTTAGGGAGAAAAAAAATCCAAGCCTACATGGCCCTGTGTGAAAAAGTAATTGCCCCCTTGTTAAAAAATAACCTAACTGTGGTGTATAACACCTGAGTTCAATTTCCGTAGCCACCCCCAGGCCTGATTACTGCCACACCTGTTTCAATCAAGAAATCACTTAAATAGGAGCTGCCTGACACAGAGAAGTAGACCAAAAGCACCTCAAAAGCTAGACATCATGCCAAGATCCAAAGAAATTCAGGAACAAATGAGAACAGAAGTAATTGAGATCTATCAGTCTGGTAAAGGTTATAAAGCCATTTCTAAAGCTTTGGGACTGCAGTCAACCACAGTGAGAGCCATTATCCACAAATGGCAAAAACATGGAACAGTGGTGAACCTTCTCAGGAGTGGCCGACAGACCAAAATTACCCCAAGAGCGCAGAGACGACTCATCCGAGAGGTCACAAAAGACCCCAGGACAACGTCTAAAGAACTGCAGGCCTCACTTGCCTCAATTAAGGTCAGTGTTCACGACTCCACCATAAGAAAGAGACTGGGCAAAAACGGCCTGCATGGCAGATTTCCAAGACGCAAACCACTGTTAAGCAAAAAGAACATTAGGGCTCGTCTCAATTTTGCTAAGAAACATCTCAATGATTGCCAAGACTTTTGGGAAAATACCTTGTGGACTGATGAGACAAAAGTTGAACTTTTTGGAAGGCAAATGTCCCGTTACATCTGGCGTAAAAGGAACACAGCATTTCAGAAAAAGAACATCATACCAACAGTAAAATATGGTGGTGGTAGTGTGATGGTCTGGGTTTGTTTTGCTGCTTCAGGACCTGGAAGGCTTGCTGTGATAGATGGAACCATGAATTCTACTGTCTACCAAAAAATCCTGAAGGAGAATGTCTGGCCATCTGTTCGTCAACTCAAGCTGAAGCGATCTTGGGTGCTGCAACAGGACAATGACCCAAAACACACCAGCAAATCCACCTCTGAATGGCTGAAGAAAAACAAAATGAAGACTTTGGAGTGGTCTAGTCAAAGTCCTGACCTGAATCCAATTGAGATGCTATGGCATGACCTTAAAAAGGCGGTTCATGCTAGAAAACCCTCAAATAAAGCTGAATTACAACAATTCTGCAAAGATGAGTGGGCCAAAATTCCTCCAGAGCGCTGTAAAAGACTCATTGCAAGTTATCGCAAACGCTTGATTGCAGTTATTGCTGCTAAGGGTGGCCCAACCAGTTATTAGGTTCAGGGGGCAATTACTTTTTCACACAGGGCCATGTAGGTTTGGATTTTTTTTTCTCCCTAAATAATAAAAAACATCATTTAAAAACTGCATTTTGTGTTTACTTGTGTTATATTTGACTAATGGTTACATGTGTTTGATGATTAGAAACATTTTGTGTGACAAACATGCAAAAGAATAAGAAATCAGGAAGGGGGCAAATAGTTTTTCACACCACTGTATGTGGAGTAGGATGACATAGTGTATTACATGATCTGTGGGTCATGTGACTGGCAATGACCCACTGTAGTCTGTCGTATTTATTAATGATTACTTCCCTGTCTTCTTTTGCCTTTCCCATTTGTATTTGTCAGTTTTAGGTGGTCAGCCCTCCATTTCAATCAGATCTTCTAATGACCAGCAGACCAGACTGGAATGTACAGCTGAGAAGTGGAATCCACAACCAGAAATTGTTTGGAGGGACATGAATGGAGTCGATGTAACAACACTGTCCGAAACAACTTCACATCAAGCCATTGCAGGACTTCTGACAGTGAACAGCGTCATCCCAGTGAAGGATGTGTTCACTGTTTTAACGTGTTTAATGAAAAGTAAAGCAGCAAAACCAGACTGGCCATCTGGACTTAGCATCTACAGTGAGTGCAAAGACAGTGTGGAATTATTCTCCCTGACACTGGATGTAACATTAGGACCAACATCATTTAAAAAATGGTTGTCAAATCATTTGTATTTTTATTCTCTACAGTTCCTTTCCTGTTATGTTGATTACAAGTAGGGTGACTACGCACCCAGTCTGCAACAAGAAGTGCTTACAAGGGTTTTACTGCAATATTGCCATATGTCTTACATCTGGAAAGTCTTCTCACGATAGCAGGGAAGCTTATAGCACACATCCCACTAATTTATTCCACACTGTTGAAATATGGAAACAGTTTGCCTCAACAGAATAAATAAGAGAACTGGAATGGTGCTCCCTATAGAAAAGGAGTATATTAAACATTTTTGTATTTATTATTTGTTGTTTAAGAATATATCAGGGGCTTAGTTTGGACACATTAGAATTAATCATCTAATGGTATAATGCAGAAGTCAAGGTGCAAACTTCCAGTGATCACCAGGGGCCTCATGCATAAACGGTGCATACACCCATTTCCACGCTAACTTCGCGATGTATAAATACTAAACTTGGCATAAACCCACGCATATTTTCACACCGGCTCAATCCCTGATGTACGCAAGTTCACCTCTCGGTTTTTCAAACTGGCAGCACCCAGTGTCAAAGCAGTGCTTTTGTTCCAGTGTGGTTTCCCTTTCTTTTTTAGATCCACATCCCTGACGAAGCTTTATCAAATACACTTTAATTAACCGCATATTGTTTATTAGTTTAAGGCATCTGATTGTAATTAACCTTAACAATATAATGGTCCACGAAATGGCCAAACTATTCTAAATACTATAGCTGCTTTAGCATTGTTACTCTTACTGCTCCACTCGAAAGTATTTATTCCACTGTATCTGATTGTAGAATCACAGCTCTACAGCATCTGATCGGAAAGAGAATTTTGGGATACAGCATCAAGCACATGCTACCTCAGCCATGCACACAGTCAGTTTGAACTTCTCTCATATGACAAACGCTTCAGAGCCTTTCCTGTAGGGACCTCGCAGTTTAGAAACAGTTTCATCCCAAGAACTATAAACACATTCAATCAGTCCATCAAGTGTTCATGGTAGAACTGTTTGTACTGATAAGTACAATCACCTCACTGTAAACTTGCACTACAGTTATAATATTGCATAACCTGAGTCACTTTATAAATTGTGCATTTACATATGATGACGACTGGCTTCTAAGTCAATTTTGATTTCCAAGCGCTATCTTCTTGGAGCTCTTGATATCATTTTTAAGATGAAATGCAGCAAAGTATGTTCATTACATTACACAGATAAAATTTTAACATTATTTAAATAATCTATATTGTTAATAATTAAACATGTGAGGACACAGTGGGCAGCGGTGGTGACAAGCAGGTGCCCCGTTCAAAGATTGTTCCTGCCTCGCTCTGTATGCTTGCTGGGGCTGGCAGAAATCTGGATGGATAGATGGATGGATTAATTAAACATGTACTACGAAGATATTCCAATTTTTCTTAAAAGTTTTGAAGAATTGTCGTTCTCAGCTTACTGATGGCTGTACATCTATTACAGAGCTGATTGTGTGGCGATTGGTTACTTGGAGAAAGAAAAGTAAGGACAGGAATCAGTGGTTAGTACATTTGAAAGAGACAGTACTGCTGCAATAAATTATTTCATCGAAGGTCACACACGGCGCAGCAAGCATCTTGCGGGAAGCAGGAACAATCTCTCGACTGGGAGCCAGTTCGTCACTATCACTGCACCATCATGTTCTCATGTTTAATACATTCTTTAATTCCTATCGTCAAGAAAATTATATCAGGTGTACATCTCAGTATTTAAATTGTTCAGCGAGCTGTGATATCACTAATGTAATGTATTCTGTGTCCTGTCGGAGGAAGAGAAAGCCTGTTTAAGAAGCACGTAGTGATTCACACACATAGAGCACATAGAAGAACATATACAAAACAAAGTATTTAACTTGCTACTTTAGTTACGATGGGATTTGAGAAAGTAGTAAATTAAATGATTTTAAGATGAAATTTATGGCGTTCTACTTTAATGACAAAATAAACTATGTGATTAAAGTGAAATTTCGATATTTCGAGAAAGCTTTTTTTTCCCCACTGTGCCTATTTTTTTTTCTTTTTTCTGTACCCTAATAAGCTTCCATATGACACTCAGATGGTGGGCTACGACTCACCTTTTCACGGCAACTTTGATGTCTGACCACTTCTTATTTATTTCAGCACTTTGCGACTTTGTGAACTTGAGCTTTCAAGTTTCTCTGCCACTCTGTCACTCGATCAGCTTCCTTTTGTTATTTATACCACTGTTTAAACCAACAAATACTACATTTTTCCTTGCCTCCACTTGGTATTCGTTGAAATTCTTCTTTTTTCCCCTGTGCTTTTGCCATTGTCTTCTCACAGAATGCTGAACTTAAGGGCTATTTATATTGATTTGTATATTCAAAGAAGCATAATTCTGGTAGGAGACGGGGTGGGGCGGCAGGCGTGTGCATGTGTGTTACTTTTCACGCTGACTCGAATTTATGGAGTGGAAGAATGTGGAAGTTGGCGTACGCACATATTTATGCATCTGGATTTTTTTGTGCGTACGCACATTTTTGCTTTTGTCCGTACGCCATGTTTTAGTGTGAATTCTACACGTGACGTTATGCATGAGGCCCCATGTATGAAAAATGTAAAATTTTTTGTACTCTTTCCATCTGGTTCACAGCCCATACTTCTGGACTTAGTCTAGTAACTCTCCTCCAGCTTGTCTGTAGCACTGTTATTTCCTTCTTCTACAACATGCAAACCAAATTTGTCCCAGTATTCCATGTAAGGCCTCATAAATATATCTTTTAGGCAGAGCCAGGACTTCAAATAAAGTTACTGTTACACAATCATTCTAACTGAATTATCAGTTGGCTCAGCACACTCTCTGTTAATACATATTGATGAGCTCATTTATAATGGCCTCTGAAAGCTCCTTCATGAAAACAGAAACAAGTGCAAATTCATTCAAGTAGGTCTCCACTGCTAGAATTTTCAAATCACCAACATAGTCATCATTAAAGTCATCGCCTCTTCCCTTTTTTAAATATTTGTCTTGATGCCACTGACTTCCTTTTCATTGAAATAAATATTGGCAAAAAATACAAAAATCGTGTCAGGTAATTTTAAGAAAATGACAGAAAATTATAGGCAGTCATATTAAATTTGTTCATTATTTGGATTAGTTAATTTTGCTTTTAAAAATTGTAAATAGGGATGACTGTAGTACTAGGGTGTTCTACTGTGTTAACCATTATGAATGTAGTGAAAAGTCAAGCAAAATTACAATATGCAAGCTTTCAAGGCAACTTCAGGCAAAATAAAAAAGGGGCCTGAGTTGCCTGGAAAGCGTGCATATTGTAATCTCTTTAGTTAGCTAATAAAAGGTGTCATTTTGGGTGACTTCTCACTAATGGGGATGATAAACTACAGTAATCTTTACAATGATTACACTGGAACTTTTACAATGTTCTCTAGACATCAACAGGAGGTTTGGACTTCAATATTAAAAGTTCACAGTACTGTTAAGTACTCTACGTCTATGAGGATGATGAGAAGCCGCGACAGATGTAGTCATGTTCAAAGATGAATGATTTGTTTAGCTAGAGAATTAGCAACAAATCATGGAATTGCAGTTCCTGTTCAGTCTAATCTATCCAGTGTGTGGTCACCTTTTAAAAGACAGCTGTGAAGTCTACCTGCAGTTAAAAAGATATAATGAGAACATCCATTCCATATTGCTTTTCCCTAATATCTAATTGGTGACATTTTCTGTTACTGGAATACTTATCTAAGCCTTGGTTATCGAGACTAGATGCCCATATGCCATGGATCTTATTATTTTAAGTTATTATAACAATTGCACACATTATTTACTTATTTGGATTTTTGTCATTTTTGAGATCCTTGCCATCCACATTGGTGTTTCCTGGTATTTTATCATACCGGCAGTACAGGGGATTACTTAAACATTTCAGCTGGACACTTACATACAGTGTATGCCAAGGTTTCAGTAATTACACTTGGAAGTCAAGGCGAGCACTACATTTATTTAATTGCTTGACTGTTGTTTTCTCACTTGTCTGTATCTTCCGTTGTGCCATGCTTGATTCACTTCTCTTTTCTAGTTCTGACTATGTACTTTTCACTTTAAGCTCATTTACTTTATTTTCTTTTGTTTAAGTCTTCTTTTAACACTTTAATCACTGGAGCACCCCTTCCTGTGTGCTCAGCTCATTGCTTTGTTCATGCATGACAGTAGACTGTGGTGTCTGTAGACTGAATATTCAACATATCAGATACATTAAGAAGAGTATTTCAAAAATGTACACAACTGTGCGATAAAATAACTTTTAAAGATGTCTCGGTTAAACAAAATACCTCAAATGCCAGCTGTCCTGTTAAACCTAGGGGAAGCTGTGTTTGGCATCAATAGGTAAATAAACCAATGAAGTGTTTATATTCTTTGTTTAATACTCCTTTTAAATGTGTCCTTTTAAAATTTTAATTAAACATTTTTTTCTTTGCAAATAAATCTACAGTTGAGAGCATGCAAATTGAAGAGTAGTAAATAAAATTATGAAAAAAAGACAGTATTCTGTGTTTCATCAAGTCAACAGAATGCACCATCTGACATACTGTATCTGAAATATCAGCTGGATGCTATAGGACCACTAAATTATGACATGCTCCCCCGATCAATGTTATGTTCTCTCCACTTGAAAGTCATTCCTTTCTCCCACATTCAGAGATTTTCTCTTGTTTTTTCAGGTTTCTCTGTTGGTATTTCTGGCTGGTTGGTTGCTTTCTGTGTCTTGTTAGCTCTTTGTGTTGCAGTGACTCCTCTGCTGGTCATTTTATGGAGAAGAATGGGAGGTGAGGGTGCAAAGATATTGGGATAGAGGGGCATTCTTATTCATGTAAATGACACACTGACCAGTTGATGATAAAGCTGTCTTAAATGCAACTCATTTGTTGTTTATTTTCTCTTTTCCAGAAATGAACACAAGATATGATTCAATAGGTAAGCATGGCTATAAATATTAGATACATACTGTAGCTCTAATCCAAAAAATTTTGGTCCATTTACACCCTGGCTTGTTGTAATTCCTGTATTTTCAGGTATTTTGTACAACCTGATTGCAACATTCTAAGTTGTCATTTATTTGTAAGTGTAAGAGTCAGTCTTAGAAAATTAATGTTTAATGTTAAATTCATACTAGTGTTTGCTTAATTTCAAAAGAAACAGAAACAAAAAGCAAGATAAATAAGCCTTAAAAAGAACTTTCTTTAAAGAAAAACTTTTGTTTAATATCAATTTTTTGTCTATTTTTGTGTGAATTTTTTTGCTTTGAAATGAACTAAAACATTTAAAATGACATTATTTGGTCTGTGGAATTATTTGAACACACGTCACACTAGTGTCAGAACTGTCCTATGTAGCAAACTAAAAGTTACAGAACTCTGGTAATTTGGGACAAACACAATGACAGTAACTCTTGACACTCTATGCTTTGATGTCCTGATCCGCATACTCATAGATATGATCTCTTTAAGACATAATGCTGTGACTATCAAAACAACAAAAAAGCAAATAAAAATTAAAAGCACCAAAAAAGAAAAATGACACAAAAAAGTAGGAATATACTCCAGCATATTGATATTGAGAGATGCTAAATCGAACACATTTTCACAGAAAATAACCCAGTAATAATAAATCTATACTAATAAAAGGCAAAGCACTCTCTCACTCACTCACTCACTCATCACTAATTCTCCAACTTCCCGTGTAGGTAGAAGGCTGAAATTTGGCAGGCTTATTCCTTACAGCTTACTTACAAAAGTTAAGCACGTTTCATTTCGAAATTGTACACGTAACGGTCATAACGGTCGACAAAGTCCACCATGTTGAATTTTCTTATTTATGGCCCCATCGTCACGAAATTTGGTAGGCGGCTTTCCTGCGCTAACCGAAACCGATGTACATACATACTTCGATGGTATGACGCCACTGTCGGCCGCCATATTGAACTTTCCAATGTCACTAATTTTCCAACTTCCTGTGTAGGTAGAAGGCTGACCCCATCTTCACGAAATTTGCTAAGTGGCTTTCCTGCGCTAACCAAAACCGATGTACGTACTTATTTCGGTGGTATGACGCCACTGTCGGCCGTCATATTGAACTTTCCAACGTCACTAAGTCTCCAACTTCCCGTGTAGGTAGAAGGCTGAAATTTTGCAGGCTCATTCCTTACAGCTTACTTACAAAAGTTAAGCAGGTTTCATTTCGAAATTCTGTGCGTAACGGTCATAACGGTCAACAACGTCCGCCATGTTGAACTTTCTTATTCATGGCCCCATCTTCACGAAATTTGGTAGGCAGCTTCCCTGCGCTAATCAAAACCGATGTACGTACTTATTTCAGTGGTATGATGCCACTGTTGGCCGCCATATTGAAGTTTCCAATGTCACTAATTCTCCAACTTCCCGTGTAGGTAGAAGGCTGAAATTAGGCAGGCTCATTCCTTATGGTCTTTGTTACTTATGGGCCCATCTTCAAGAAATTTGGTACGTGGGTTCCCAACGCTAACTGAATCCTACTTACGTACATATATACGTCCATAGCCTGCAGCTTGGTCACGGTGTGAGGCGGCATTGGGTCCCCCATCCCAACGTCTCCCACGTTGTTGGCTACCTGCCTATATAAGGCCGTCCGTCGCTCCAGTCTCTACATTCCCTTCCTTGCTTCGCCACGGGATTCACGTCTCCCTGCTGATAACTACAGCCTTTTTATTTAATCCACGGCTTCTCCGCTGTTTTATTGTTCATTTATTACGCTTATAGTTATTGTTTAAGTATTTTAGACTTACTTTACATTGTTCAGGTACCCATTTCCTTTATCATTCCAACCGTACCCCCATTAACATGTCTATCGAGGTGATCACCATCGATCAAAGAACTGTCACTTACCGAGTGGTTTCCATGCCCGGAGATGGCACCTGCCTTTTCCATTCTCTTTGTTACATATTGCACGGCCATATCAGGCTCACTCTTGATATCTGGAGGAACATTGTGTCTTATGTATTGAATGACTGGGACAGGTTCAAGGTGTGGACTGATGACGGCACAGGAGATAATTATACTACACAGGAGCACTAGAAGAGTGAAATGCTTAAGCCCTTCACCTATGCATCTGCATGTGAGTTGATGGCTGCCGCTGAATTGTTCGGTTGTCGCTTTCAAGTGTACCAAAATGGCCAAATATTTTACACCTTTCGACAATCTCCAATGCCTCTTAAACATCTTAGACTCACAGGTGACGATTTCAGTAGTGGACACTTTGATGTTTATGAATGTTTAAACTCTCAAAAGCTGGATGTGAAGTTATTGATGAAACTGGTTGTATACTTATAACGCTTGACAGATGCCGAATGTCTCTTCAACACAAGTCCTACAAATACTATCGTAATTAAAACAAACAATGAAACTCAAACCGATTATGGCAGCAGCAATCCAAGTTGTGAGATTTGAAACAAGATTACTGTTCACATGGCCAACTGTACGTTGCATGCTCAAGAGTAAGCTCAGCGCACAGCTTGGTCATATTACAACCGGAGTGCCGAACTGACAATGTGGTATACAAAGAGATCCTTAACAAATAATTATTGGTATATTTTCCCTCAGTTTAAAAAGGTTTAATTTTCTTCTTAATAGAAATTTTAAGGCAGTACTTCGCCGCTGCGAAGCGCGGGTATTTTGCTAGTTTTCTATAAGTCATACTGCAACAGATACTTCTCTCATCAATGTGCTCACACCGCCTCATATTTTCCATCATTGTTCCTTTTCCATCCTCTCTGTGATCCTCTGTTCTCATCAATTCCATTCCTGAAACTTGTACAGTATGTGCAGCTCAGCTTTTGCTGCATCAACTTATTTAGAGGTGGGGATGATTTGTTATCATGAATGCCCTAGACTAGGGGTCCTCCATCATGGTCCTGGAGGGCCGGAATGGCTATGGGTTTTTATTCCAGCCAGTGTCCTAATTAGAACTCGGTCCTTGCTGATAATGATAGTTGGTGTTGTGGCAAGCAGCTGGGGGCGGTACCCAGCCGGGACTCCCAGAAGGACTGGAAGAGGGAGTACGCCTCCTCCGGACCACGAGAGGGCAGCCGCCCTGGTTGGTATGGGGACCACGGGAACAGCGCATGGAAGCTCAACCCTATAGGGGCCCGTGGTCACCCCCAGGGGGTGCCCAGAAGCCTGGAGAGACCTGGTCCTCAACACTTCCGCCACATCCGGAAGTGCAGGGGGGACGAAGACCAAGGACACCTGGAGTGCTTCCGGGTGCACGACCGGCACTTCCTCCACACCAGGGAGTGCCAGTAGAAGCTCATTGGAAGGCACCTATAGCACGTCCAGGTGAGAATAAAAGGGGCAGCCTCCCTCCATTTGATAGCTGGAGTCGGGTGGAAGAGGACAAAGCCTGGAGGAGAGGAGTGGAGGCGGTGAAGGAAAGGCATTATTGAGGAAGGCCTGGACTAAGGGTGATTGGTGCAGGAGCACTGGGGTGTGTCCAGTACTTTGTAAGTATGGAGAATGTAAATAAATTTGTGTTGGTTGGTGAACCGTTGGTGTCAGCCTGTTTGTGTCCAGGCCAGTCTCCACAGTGTTTAACTCAATGCCTTGTTAGTGCTGTTATTCATCAAAGACAAATTTTAGTTACTTTGTAGATCAGAGGTCCTCAATTACAGTCCTGGAGGTCCACAGTGGCTGCGGGTTTTCACTTTAAACAATTTCTTAATTAGAATTCTTTTATGTACTACTAAAGTAATACGTTTTTTGGCCTTAATTTTAGTTCTCTTGCCTGTTACCATTCAGAACCCTTAATTGCCTGTTTTAGTTTTTAGAAGCTGCATTTAAGTTTTAATTTTGCCTGTTTTCTTAATCAGACATTAGTTAATAATGAGATGCAGATAACCAATAAACCAGCAGCTCTCCAGCTAGTGTGCTTACCATGAAGTATGTGTGATAAAAAATGTTTAGAAATGAATGAGTAGGAGAATTGGAAGCACCGTTAAGTTCAAATCTATTGTGGTCCACAAAACACATGGATAATGTTCTGACAGAAGGAAACTCTACAGTGCAATTAAAATTTCTCTAATGCAAGCATTAACAAGCCAAACAATTCAATACCAAGTTTCATTATCAGCATGGACTGCTTTCTAATTAGGAAACTAGTTGGAATAAAAAGTTGCAGCCACTGCGGCCCTCCAGGGCCGTGATTGAGGACCCCTGCCCTAGACAGTAGCCAGCTGAGCTGAGTCAATTTGCAATCTGGCTCCAAGCCAGAGCTTGTCTGTTTTTACTTATTTATTTATTTGCTGCAACTACTGTGACTGGCATGTCTGTCTATCCATCTGTCCACATGGAGCAACCTAGCTCCCAGTAGACTGCTTTTGTTGAAATTTACCACACATATTCTTCAAGGAAGTTTGTGGAGACAATTCAGCTTTGCTTGAGATATCCTGACTACAGTGTACTGTATACATGTTTGAAATTTCAAAATCTCCCATTGAAAAGTACTTGCGAATTTGTGAACTCTTCTATCTTAAAAAAATAAAAAATAAAAATATTCAGTGCAACCAGTTTTTTGTTTCAAATGTACTTTGTAAGATGTCACCTCAGCTCGTATATTTTGTAGATTGTTCTCTTTTATTTGTCCATCAGTCGCTCCTGACAGAAAAACAGATTCCCCGATACAAGTTAGTCATATGCTGGGAGAGGCACACACGTGTAAGGGCACTTCTACCACACCTGCCGCTTGAGTTAAATTAACTGTAAAAGTAAAAAGAAAAAAATATTTTATCTGCAAATAAATTTGAGGGAAATAATTATGTAAGCATCACTCTGTAAGCATACAATGAACAAATATGTCCTCAGTTTTTATAATTACAGTAAACTCAACCTTGCAGCTACATTATCAGCACATTATAAAGTTTCAGTCATTTTCTAACCATTATACTTTATCAGCAAAGCTCCAGGCCTGCTCTCCATCACGGATAAAAGAAGCTAATAATTTTAGCTTCAGAGTTTAACAGAAATTTTAAATCTTCTTTCAAAAATGCTATGTTTAATAAATACACAAGCAACAGCTAACAACAGCACATCAGTTGATGTCATTTCTCAACATCTCTTGAGTTGGACTCTGATGTCTATGAAATCAATGGAGTCACCACAGGCTTGTTTGGGCTACGTTTTTAACTTCATGAAATTGTAAAGTGCTGTTAAATATATGTTTTTAATGTAGTCATTAACACTTTTAATTACATTTCATTGTTACTGTTATTTTTGAATATGACTCACTATTACACATATATTATAACTGACTGTTTGATAAGAAATCTAAAAAAAAACTTTTAACGCTCCATCTTTCACATCAGTTAATCAAGTCCCACAGAGCACCTGAATATTTTGGCAAGTGTACATTTTCTAACTTGATAAACTTTAATTACACAATGAATGAAAAAAAATAGAATCTCATGAGATAAATGGCTACTCTGTCAATTAATGTTTTAATTAGGTATGACACACATGGAAGGCAGCGCTGACATCAAATACTGTTTGAAAGGAATGCTGGGATGAACAATTGTTATGGACTAAACTTAGAGAGCTTACCATTTACTGTAGGAATGCCACCCATCTTTTTGCTTTAGTACCTGCTTAACCAATTCAGGATCTCGGGTGGAAAACCAGTGTGTTTGTGTTAAGGAGAATCTATCTTTGGATTTAGAGAGATTATTAAATTCCCTTCGTGTCACCAATTCGAATATGTGAGAAACACACAGTATATATTCACAGACAACAACCTAAGCAATAAATGAAGTTCATATGGAGTGAGGTGGCAGTACTATTTGAACTCTAATGTGGTCTGCCTATTTAAAAATTAACCTCCTCCAGTAACCTTTGCTTGCAGCAGAGAGCAACTAACTTCCCCATCAGTAGTTTCCCATAGTTCACTGGACAGGATGCAGTGCACATTAGCACTATGACATTATGGGTGGAGGACACATTGTGATTTACTACCTTTCGTGACACCATGAGAGTGTGCTGTCATTGTGCTGGGGCAGCATCACAGGGAAGTTCTGTGCTGTTGGATCTACAAACAGTTACATGGTAAAAGATTCAGTAACAGCCTTAGCACTCATGAAGCAACCTCAACACAAACATTTCAGGTGTTTACGAACTTTATGTTATTCCTCTATTTGAGCCACAAAGACTGAAAGTTAATATCAATAAAAAAAATATGTAGATTGAGTCACTGACTTAACTGTAGGAAACAAGTTAGTACTTTGTGTAAAAATCTTCAGTAACTTCGGGGAATTAGATAGGGAACAAGGGGAGAATTATGACTCAAAGAAATTTCCTCTACTATGATGTCTATAATTTTTATAATTCCGTGTTGTTGTTAATTAAATCACACTTCAAAAACGGAAAACGTTTTTTCTGACATGCCAAGTTTATTATTTTAATTTCATTACTAGTTGCATAGCTGCTGGACAGAACATGGTGGTTACATTGCCAGTGTGAAGCTGGACTGAAAGTGATTTGGATGACCCAATTAGAGTCAGTGGACCTCATCTTTTGAATGATTTTCCCCATACACTCCATTTTCCTCTGCATTTCTAAATCATTCAACTAGTTATTTTTTTTCCACCACCTATATGCCACCTTGTTTCTCAAAGTTTTTAATTCATTCCTATCTATATATATATAATTCACTAAGGGCACGCAAGACACTGAGCACAAGCAAGATACTGAGGGCACGCAAGACAGGGAGTGCAAACAAGACAGAGCCCCGCCCGCCAACTCTAACCCTCCTACCGCGTCATGGGATACACATGACAGAGCCACGCACGCCAACTGTAACCATCCTCCTGAGTCCAGCGTCGCTCTCGAGCCACGCAACAACTCACCAAACACAGCCTCAGTCGCTTTTGTCTGTGCAAAAGTCCACATGCACCTCTGAGCCACGTTGACTTTACACCGCAGGCAAGACAGAGAGCCACGATCGCCAACTCACAGAGCCCCACCCGCCAACTCTAACTAAGGGCAAGCAAGACAGAGAGCGCACGCAAGACAGAGAGCCACGCCCGCCAACTCACAGAGCCCCATGCACCAACTGTATATAAATGGATATAAATAATTGCATGTAAACGATTCGCCAAAATCTGTTGTATGTAAATGATACTGTTTAAAACCCGGTTTCCACGTCTACCTGTATTAGTTTAAATGGCACTTTTACCACTCGCAATAGGGCGGACACGCTGACTTATCATGTCGACTGGGCAACACAGTGAAGGCGGCGTCTATCTATATATGTCTGTATTTTACGTAGCCTGCTACAGGAAGGTACTCTCTCGACCATTGGCATTGGTTTCGCTCCTTGCTATTTTCGTTATATGCAATGGTGGTTTTCTAAGCCTTTGTTATATTGAATTCCTTTCTCACCGTTTTCCATTCCTATTCTTACACCGCCGTATGCTATGGCGGGCTTTGGCTAGTCATATATATTCAGTGTTGTGAAAAACAAACAACATAAGGCAAAGTAAATAAAAATTTGAACTTTGACATCTTGGGTCTGTTGTAATTTGGTTTAGCTATTGTTACTGGAGTAAAGAGCTTACACTGTCATGTGCTATTATTGAATGGAAACGTTTTGAAGGTTTGAAAACAATAAACACATCACTTGTGCCATTATTGTGTAATCATGTTGTAAAGTAAGCAAAGTGCAAAGTACGTCCATCAAAAAAGTGAAAATTTAGGAATAATTAACTTTGACATCATAAGATGAGCCTGATTGCTTATGTAGGTTTATGTGGAGAGATTTGTGTCTTCATTTCTCGTCCAACTCTTAAATGTTCACTCCAGTCTTCCCTTTTCTCTCCAGTTCAGCTCCTTCCTGTCTGGTTTTTGCACAAGGAGATTGGTAAGAAAAAGATTTGCACATCTTGTATTAGGCCACAAGTGGCAAACTACAGAACAACTAAACTGACTGAGAGCAGTCAGAAATGATAATCAAAAAGTATCATAAGAGCATGGAATTAATCACATTATTATTAGACAAACTGAACCATAAATTTGAAAATGTAAAAAGGAATTCAGCTAATGCCTTGACTGTAAAGATGTACGGGTCTTCTTTTTTTCTTGGTGATCATGAGATTAAACTCATAACAGATGCAAGAGAATATTAAAAAGGATGAACAGTGGAGACATTACCCAAAAGTGACAGCAGGTGTGCAATACATGAACACAAGAAGTATGACAAATGAGAGGAGATCATTTAGTCCATCAGACTTGTTCAGTTAGCTAATGGCCAATTTGTCCCAATATCTCATTCAGACAGCTTGTAAAAGTTGTCAAAATCTCCATTTCATCATCCCGAGTTGGTAGTTAAAGAACCCCACAAACCTCTGTGTAAAGCAATACTTCCTGATGTCAGTCTTAACTGCACTTTTCCTTATGGTGTTCATTTCCCAACTGGTGTGCTCATGAATGTGATTCAGTATTTAGTTAAAAGAATTCTGCTGGATGAACATCACTGATCGCCTTCAGAATTTTAAAGACATTAGAAAGGACTGCACATAGTATTCTCTACTTGAGACTGAAGAGGTCTATCTCCCTGAGACTGCAAGAGTTGGACATGTCCTTTAGACCCAGGATGCTCTTGGCTGCTCTTCTATGTGTGTCGTGAAGTGCTGTTTTGTCTTGTGAGCAGAACTTCACAGAACACTTCAGATGTGGTCCCATTAGTGTAACCTACAGTCTGAGCACAACGTGCGGTGCTTTTTACTGCACATTTTTATAGTCTAACCAAACATTCTGGCTGTCTTTTTAAGTACTTCTAAATATTACCTGATGATGAGAATACTGTTAAATGATTTCCGTTTGTTTTTCTGTTATTTATCTTATATTTAAACTTAAAATTCCCTTTCACTTCCATGTTAATGGACATTTGGTGACGGGGAAAAAAAATCATTATCAAGTTCACATTCTGATTCTTTTGTGCCCAGCAGAGTAATGGCAGTCGGAAGCAGAGAGAAATGTTGGGAAACTACCCTGGTAAACCCCATTTAACTGAAAGTGAAATGATAAAAAATAAAGCAAAGAATGATATAAACGAGGCACAAAAGAAAAGACACTGATGCTATACCAGCCAAATACCAGATCCCCATTTTTCGTTCTATCAGTCATATCATACTTGGATCCTAAACGGTTCTGAGATGCCATCTTTCTGGATCACCGCTTTTTATGATGAAATGACCGGAAGGGGCAGGGCTTGTTCTGGACAACATGGCTGGGTACACGTGCTCTCATTGGGCATCTTCTATGGGTTGTGGAAATTAGGAGAGGATAACATTAGAGACACCACTCCCTCTTACCCAGAAACGGTGGTGCTTACCTCAGCTGAGCTTGTCAGGGTAACCCCAGACGTACATACATGACACTGTGATCAAAACATCAAGAAGAGTTGATTTTATCATGGTGTTTGTGAGTGTATGAGTGTCTGTGGAAATCTATCAATCTAATCAAAACAGTTGATGTATCTTTTTTTAAACAAGCTGCATCATTTTGTCTTGTTACATGCTCCAGGCCTATTGTTTCTGGAACATTCTGGCCCAGTATGTATTCCTATATCCTTTGGAAATGGTTTGTTTTATGTCCAAAAATAAGTGCCATAGAAACAAATTAATTTAACAGGGACTTTTACTGTCTGCTCCATTTAGTCGTTGGACCAGGCCTATTGATTTGCAAAGTTTTTGCACAAATAGTTTTTCCATCCATAATCCAACCTGCTGAATCTGAACACAGGGGTCTGCTGGAGCCAATCCCAGCCAACAAGGCAGGAACCAATCCTGGGCAGGGTGCCAACCCACCACAGGACACACACAAACACCAAGCACACACTAGGGCCAATTTAGAATTGCCAATCCACCTAACCTGCATGTCTTTGGACTGTGGGAGGAAACCCACGCAGACATGGGGAGAACTTGCAAACTCCACGCAGGGAGGACCCGGGAAGCAAACCCAGGTCTCCTAACTGTGAGGCAGCAGCACTACCACTGCGCCACCGTGCCACCACAAATAGTTTTTGAGATACATAATTTAATTAAATATACGAGGTGAGACACAAAAATAACCGGATTGATAAAAAAACCAAAAATATTTATTGATGAATTACAGCATTCTAAACATTGTCACCTTCTATATACTCCCCTTCCCGATCTCTACACTGTATCTTCCATTGATTGAAACAGTGCTGGAAGTCTTCTTGCTTGAGGCTCTTCAACAGGCTTGCCGTTTTTGTCTTCACTTTATCCATTGAAGAAAAACGTGTTCCCTTCAGGTCACTTTTGATTTTCGGGAACAAGTAAAAATCACAGGGAGCTAAATCTGGTGAATAGGGAGGATGATCGAGGACAGGAATGTTTTTGTCAGTCAAAAACTGCTTTATGGAAAAAGAAAATTTGCAAGAAATCTGATGTTGATTCGCTGTTTGATTTTTTTCACCCAACATTATTGCGGCAACTTGTGTAGCGATTGTTGTGCAAATACTGACTGGGCTATTCACAGGATATACATAGCTGGTCGTCAGTTTGAGAGGGCATGCAGGACCTCCAGACGGTGTTCCAGGAAAGCCTCAAGCCCAGTCCGGTTATTTTTGTGTCTCACCTCATACATGTATGCACTTGGCATTCTTCTGCATTAATTCTTTTTTTCCAAGTGTCCACCCCTTCTGGCGATTGTCCAGCTGTTTTTCAACTGCTATGATGCCTTCTCGGTATCTGTAGTTCCTCTAATTTTAGTTCCATCTGCAAATTTCTCAGGAATACATCTGAAGTTCAATTAAATAAGAGACAGAAATGACTGTGCTGTATTGTACAGGTATGTAGTCCATCTGTCCACCTATTACATCTCTGAATTTGGTTTTCTGAAGTTTAGGGGTATAGGTTGACAGAGCTATTTTGACAGTTTTGGGTGCAACACTAGCCAACCTCCCTTCTGTATTTTTTGTAACAACATTTTTTAAATGTTTTTAACTCAACTCGGGGTCATGGAGGTTCAGTGGTAGCACCTGCAGTATGTAAGCAAATTCACACAAGCAGTCTTTTTGGGCCTTTCAAAGAATACAAGGTATGAACTGTGCAGATATTCCACTGACAGAATCTAAAATAATATCATAAAATATTTCTTCTTTATTGTTCTGTTAAAATCCTTTGGGACCAGTTAGAGGTCACTTTAGAGGCACATGTGCTGATCAGTGTGGATATGTTGGCTCTTCGGCCAATTTTTCAATTAGTTGACATGCATCATTAGTTACTAATTAAGGATGTGCATTTTTTAAGTGGATTTTATAAACCAACCAATCAGGCAAAAGCATTTTAAGTTCATAAAGGAAGAGCTGTTAGATGAAAAACATAAGAGTATGTTCAGCATGACTGTTCCCTCAGTAATACCACTGTCTTCTTTTTCAGACATGTCACGGTCTGTCACTAATTCAGGTACAGTATGTGGGCCTAAGGGTGGTGATTGGACATTTTTAGCTTCTCCCAAAGATCTGAGTTTTATTTTTCTATTACAGAATGGAGGAGAATCTACAGCTCAGCAAGTGAGTTTTACAGATCTGGAGACTTTATGACTGAATTA
Source organism: Polypterus bichir lapradei (assembly GCA_026402145.1). Lineage (NCBI taxonomy): Eukaryota > Metazoa > Chordata > Cladistia > Polypteriformes > Polypteridae > Polypterus > Polypterus bichir. Next base: position 14,329,589 of record JANRMT010062798.1, read on the forward strand.
TTTTCCCCATTTCTGTGTTCTGCTCATCTTCATAATAAATGGGACAGGCTTATAGGCACAAGAATCAGATCACTGAGAAATCTTAAGATATTGTGACTTTATGTTCCATTTTTGAATTATCAGCCACAGTTACTTTATTGAAAAATATCCTACTAATAAGGATCCTACTAGTTAAATCAAGATAAATTTCCCAAGATATGAAAAACTGGTAAGAGACTGCAGTTTTAAAAATAATGTCCTTATAAAGCTATAAAAAATCAAAAGACACTCCGTCACATATTATTCATATAAATTAACTAAATGAAAAATAAACCCGGAGTTCTTTGTCAAATTTGCATTAGTGACATGTGCCAAAGCTCAAAGCGAGTTTGGTTTTGTACATGGTTTTACAATTTCAAACACAAAACACATTAAACAGTATTTTTCAGTTTTAAGGTTTTTTAGGTTGGAGAAAAGGCTAATGCTCCATAAGAGTCTGGAAACACCTTGTACCCCATTTGGACCAATACATGTATGAAAAAGAGTCCAGATAAAAATAAATGGGTAACAGTGTCTTATAGAATTACAATATGACTAATAAACGTTCTGCTGTTGCTGTTAGCCATTTTCATTTTCTGTGTAGTGCTAATGGGGACACATTGTGGGCTCTGTAACTGCTGTTCTCAATGCTGCAAACTGCAGCCCAGCACAGTCCACTCCACACTCCCTGCCCACAACATGAATCTCTCTCTGCAGGAACTCAGAACAACATACTGGTCAGTGAAGCAGGCATCATGTGAAAAGGGTGGCATGGCTACATCCACCTTACCCCAGCTGATTGGCTACTGTAATGGATTCTTGGAAGTCTCCCAGACTGAAACTAATTTCTTCCTGTGTCACTGCTGTGAAATTTGTTGGTCAGGAAACACCAGAGTTTTGTGAAGTGAAACTCTTATGTTTTCCTGCAAATTCAATTTCATATGAATTTATGGATAAATCTCTCTCTCTCTACATTTTTTATTTATTTATCCATCTATCCATCCATCACAAAACCCTCTTAAAACAGTTCCCACCCAGAGCCTATCCAGGTAGAGGAGGACACAATGCAGGAGCTCACACTTCATGGGGTGTCAGTCTAGTCCATCACTCATACACTCATTGATATATAATTAGCAATTACCTGAGTCTGCCTGTGATTGGGATGTGAGAGGAGAATTTAAGTATCTAGAAGAAACTGCACATACGGAGTGACAGAGGTCTGGATTTGGACCCTGGATCAGACATCTATATGACTTCAATTTATTATTTATTTGAGATCAGGAATTGTTGCAATTCTATCACTGTCCATGTTTTTTAACACCCCTTCCCTCCTAAATACCATTCCACTGTTGCCTAAGGATAAAATGGGAAGGGGCCCAGAGTTTCTGCTGCCACGTCTAGCCAAGATAAGAATATATTGTGCCTGTCCTGTTGCAAATTATCTTAGGGAATAACTAAACTTGCACAGTTATGTACGGTCATAGCAGTTCCAAACCAACCCTATGCAAAATCACAAGCTACGAGGGACATTCAAACAGTTTTCCCACTTTTATATTTTCGTTGGAAAAGGTGACGGTGGGAGGAGTAGTAATTGGTTGTGTCTGAGAGTGTCATTTGACTAGTTTTGTCTGGCAAGCTGGCGGCTCTTGCAGTTTAGTATAAGAGCTGTCATCCTGTGGTGAAGATGGCTGCAAAACTTATAAATTGCACCAAAGAAGAACAGTTTTCTGTTATACACTTTTTGAGGACAGAAGGCGTGCCAGGACCACAAATTCATCTCAGCATGTGTGCTCAGTATAGGGATAAAGTTCTCTCTCGTAGAGTCAGTTATGAATGGAATAAAATGTTCAAAAATGGCTGTACTAGTGTGATGGACGCAGAGCGCTCTGGACGTCCAGCTACAGACATGACCACAAGGAATGAAGAAAGAACCCTGATGGATCAGTGGCTACACGCTCAACCAAAAACACTTTTTGCTAATGACATTAACAAGTTGATACGATGCTGGGAAAATTGCATTGCGAAGAAAGGTGACTATGTAGAAAAGTGATGTAATTTGTTTTTGAAATTCTTAATAGAGTTAAAAAAAGTGTGGAAACATTTTTGAACAACTCTTTTATTAATAACCAGACACAAAATACTGTACATCCATCATCCAACCCTCTATATCCTAACACAGGGACATGGGGGTCTGCTGGAGCCAATCCCAGCCAACACAGGTTGCAAGGCAGGAAACAAACCCCAGGCAGGGTGCCAGCCCACTGCAGGCAAGACAGATGTGCTTGATAAAAGATTTTGAGTTGAATAATTGAATGTTTTGCGCATATGGAGCTCGAGTGAATTCTGTGCATTGCTGCCTTCCACTCCTTTTCTAAGATGTTGAGTAAGAGATCCTTTTCCCACTGTACTCTGAGATCTTTAAAAGGAAGGGACTTTAAAATGTTTTTATATATTGTAGAAGTGCTGTCTGAGTCCCCACGACTGATCAGTATCTCTTCTAAAATAGAAATAGGTGCGGAGTGAGGAAAATCAGACAGATTTAATTTAGCAAAGTTTCTAATTTGGAGATAGTGGAAAAAATGTGTTGATGGGAGACTAAATTGGGAGTGTAATCGTTCATAGGAAATCCCCGGGCAGGGTGCCAGCCCACCATAGGGCACACACACTAAGCACACACATTAGGGACAATTTAGGATCGCCAATGCACCTATCCTGCATGTCTTTGGACTGTGGGAGGAAACTGTAGCACCCAGTGAACCCAGGTCTACTAACTGCGAGGCAGCAGCGCTACCACTGTGCCACCATGCCGCCCAACACTGTACATAAGAACTTAAATTAAATAATTCACTAAATAAGACTGTTAAACAATAATAACAATAACAAGGAAAAAAAATAAATGTGTGCATTGAATTTGTCCCTTCTTAAAACTTTCAACAGAAAAATAGATATAATTTCCAACTATTTGCACTAAAGCAGTGGTTCTCAACCTGTGGGGCGGGCCCCCCTAGGGGGGCACGAAGTAACAAAAATAGGGGCGCGAAGATGTGAAAAAAAGAAAACAAGAATCAAAAATATGAAAACAACATCTGTTGAAACCAAAACAAATTAACTTAAACTACATTCTGATACTAGAACGATAAATATAGAGTTAGATAAATGTCGATAAAAGTTAAGTAGGTATAATAAAATATGCATCTACATTTCAAAAAAATGTTAGGGGGGGCACGATTAAAACTGTTATGAAAACTGCTTATACGTTTTTGTACAGGCAATCACTTACTTCTGCATTACTGTAAACCAAAATTCTGTTAACACTGTAACATTGATTTAAGCCTTAACCCTTAAATATTCGCACCATTTATCATCTCATAAGTACTTGCGCAGTGTATAACTGTTTATGTGCACGCTGTGAGGGTGTAATATAAAATATAGCAATCATTTTAAATTGCAATGTTTTTAATGTAATTTAATACCATATTACTGAATAGTATGACAGTCTGGGAATACCTGAAAATAAATTTGATCCACTTCTTCAGTGCTCCTTCGTCACCGGTCACACTTTCATCCGCTGCAGGATCTGCACATGTATCACATTTCACTTCATTTCCCTCAAGTCACTGCAAGAAGAACATCTCATCATTGTCATACATACATACGCAAGTACCCGCACAGTGTACCAAATGCACCATATGGAACTCGCGACTGTATAATCACTCATAAAACCAGCTGGGGGCACACTGGCGGGAAATCATTCCGACACTGTACTTTGTAGTGAATCAAACTGAGGATGGATGGCGGATGCTACCGGCAGGTTCAAGTAAAAGGACGTTGGACAAAAATAACTGAGACTGGTGTACAAAATACACCAGTATACAGAGTAGTTAAGGGTTAAGTCACAGCCCTCAATAAAATTAACACTTAACCAGTGTAAGGGCCCACACGCACATGCACGCTGGCATTCACCCACACCCGTTGCAGGCCTGTAGTGAATTTGGGTCCAGAAACTTTCAATCGAGCTCAAATCAAATAAACCAGAAGAAAAGTGTACCTCTGTCCAAGTGTACAATTACCACCTCTGATGAGGAATTCTGTTTTAAATTAAATTGCAAATCAGCGTTCAGCAAGCTGCTTCTCTCTATTGTGGACAGACTAGTTTTGTACTCCACTCCAGTGAAAAGTAGTCCCCGACCTGGAAACGGTCTCTCCCGCATTGATGGAAGAAGGCAGTCCTCTCCTGTGAATCGATCTTCTACCCAACAAGAAAATAGTTGCTCCCAAAAAACACAGCGGCGTCTTTCATGCGTACCAGTCCTTTGAACAACTTAACAATTTCAATCAACCACCTGCGTCGTACAGGAACAGCTTACTACTTTTAACTTTGTGCTCTCAGCAAACGTATACAAGCTATTTATTTAATAACTTACCTACTGCTGCTGATTTTATATAGCTAATGTTTCAGTAACTTTGCTAAACCCTCTTTTTACCAGAACTTTCCCCACTCCCCTCCCATTTTTTTGGAGCTCTACCCCTCCGTTCTCGCACCTATTTTTTTTACTTTGTCTTTCAGCCACACTGCAGCATTTACCCAAAGCCCACCCCTCACAGCAGGGAATTGGATGCCTCTGCCCCACTAACCAATCAGATACATTTTAATCTGTGGCATGACACACGCCTACACCCTTGCTAGCTGCAGATCTCTCTGCTAATGCGGAATAAATAATGATTAAAGGAACAGTGTTCAGTTAATTATGGTAGCCCAGAACGGAGTTTCTAAACCGCACAGTGAAAACAATTATGGGACAACCCTTATGTCGTACGTATGGTATACTTTCACATACATACAAGATGTTTTCACGTATTTATGGGATACTTTTACGTACGTACGGATGCTTTCACAGTCATACGAGTTAGTTTCACGTCCATACGAGATAAAGTTAGATTAAAAAAAATAACAAAAGTGCGCTTTGGGGCTACCTAATTACGCCCTTATCAAGGGTACGGAGCTTCAGTTTGTCGTCACTTCCAGCCCTTGTAGTGCGGTAATATAAAAAAGCAGACGGTTTCATCTCGACAGATTGGCTTCTATTTATTGAAGGAGTGTGGGATGGTTGGAGATGGGTTTAACTGCAGCCTGCAATACCTATGATGTACATCAGGTAATGCCCACAACGTCAGTCGCAAAATGCCTATCGCATGCCCTGTTACACTATGGTTAAGATTAGGGTTGTGGGAGGGTTTAGGTACATGATTTATGTTTATAGGTGTTCGTCCACACATTTGCACAGAGCTCCTGAGGAGATATGGTGTATTTTTTTTTCTTGCTGGGAAACAATTTGGTGCGCACAACTTACTATCTTGTGCCCACCATGTATATACCACGTACCATAGCCTGCGCACCAGGTACTTTAGGATCGCATCGGTCAATACTGCATTTGCCGCATACATTCAGATGAGAACCAAATGCCATTGCGAGCTACTGTACATCATTCTCTGGAAACAGGACATATTACTGAACAGTTTGCTTTCCTCACACTGTTACAATCCACAGAAATGGATATTGGCAAGTTTATAAAAGCAGGCTATGCATTCAAGCCCAGATCGTTGGATCCGCGAAGCAGCAGCGCTAACCACTGCACTAATTTATAGTAAAAGGAAATGACATTAGTTAGCCACTTACTTACTAGCCCGCAGCTTCTTACTCTTACCATTTTTTTAGTAGCCATTTAATGACTGCAGCATAAGCACAGGTGAGCTCCACAGGGTTACACAGTCAGTTACTGAAACAACAGTCTCAGCTATGCTGTACTCTGACTGATGCACTTTTATACTTAATCTGCTGTGACAAAAGGCAGAGGAACTTATGATGTTCAGCCAATCCCTTTAGCTGTAGCAGGGAATGTGACACCCCTGAGTTTGCTGAACTTTCTTCTAACTCTCAATATTTATTTTGTATAGTGCCTTTCACAATGAGCACTAACAGATAGCACCCCCTAGTGGTGTCTCTATCAGGACAGCAACCTGTACATCTTGTGGTCACTAGTTGTCCTATTCTTTTAAACTGCAGTTTATTGAACCCTTTGTCATCACCTGTCTAGTGTGTCTGTGGAGGAACAAACCTGATGATCCTGGTCAGCATTAACAGTCATGTGTCCATTTTGTTCATTAAACTCAATGATGAGTGCTGAGAGTTTATCGAAAAGGAAAAGAGGAAGGACAGCAGAAGATGAACTTGCTAATGTTACCAAAAAATGAAAGAAATGTCACACAATGAGCAGCAGCACAAAAGTAAATAAGTCCATAGTGAATATGAATGAGAGGAGACCCCCCCAAGTCAGGATGGTGGAGTTGTGATCCTGAGGACCATGGTGACTGCAAGGCTGGTGGCAGCTGACCTCAGGTTCTGGTCTTGGTTTGCAGGCTTCAGTCTGGTTAGATTCTAGCTGTTTATTTGGGGGTAGAAAAATGGATGGCTGGGCATTACATGAAATCAGCTGATTTTTTCAGAGCTGTAACTTTTTTTATTATGGCTGTGTGTGCTGTTCACCAACATGGGATGATGTGCTTGTTCTGTAATGCCTGATTTTGTGTCATCTTTCCTATACGACTCAGTTAGGAGCTATGACACTTTGGTATTCAAAGATTTCAAAAATAAAAAGACCTGTGTTTTTAATTTCCGGTCTTTTGCAGCTTCAAGCGAAGAAATGTAATGTTGTCTGCTAATAAATACAGTTGATTTCCTGGCTCCTTCACCTTTTGTTTTTTCCTTTTTTCTTCTCCTCAGCTGATGTCACTTTTGACACTGAGACTGCTAATCCATGGCTTATTGTGTCTGAAGATGGAAAAGAAGTGAGAAACACAGACAGACGACAGAGAGTGATGGACAATCCAAAGAGGTTTGACCACTACGCTGTTGTCTTGGCCAAAGAAGGATTCACCTCAGGGACACACTACTGGGAGGTGGAGGTTGGGGAGAAGACTGATTGGGATTTAGGAGTTGCTAGAGAGTCCGTCAACAGAAATGGTCAGTTTACAATGAGCCCAAATGATGGATACTGGCGTGTGTTGCTGAGGAATGGGAACAAATATACAGATGCCATTGGCTGTCCTCTCCCGCTCTCCCTGACAGTGAAGCCCTGGACAGTGGGGGTCTTTTTGGACTATGATGAAGGTCAGGTCTCCTTTTACAATGCCCAGTCTCACTCTCACCTGTACACCTTCACAGACTTCTTCACTGAGCCCCTCTATCCATACTTCAGTCCTCAACTTAATGACAGTGGTAAAAACGCAGCCCCTCTGGTCATCCGCCCCCTACACACACACTGACCCCTCAGCACACTGACCACTCTGTATTAATGTCACCTGTCTATCTCTGTGTCAGGTCAGAGCAGCACAAAGCCGGTGGAGACTTTCTTTAACATTCAGACCACAGAGCTCAAAGCCCCCCTGAGTTGTTCTGCTGTTTGCTTCTCATCTGATTTCATTTTTAGGATCTGTGCGTTAATTGGAGACATCAGGACTGCACACTTGGTATTTTTAAATGGTGTCTGTTCCATAAACAAAAGTGGATCTTTATGATTTTATATGCGTACCTGAGAATGAACAGAAATATTGATGCCTTTTATTTGATATTCAAAGATGAATTCAACAAAGATGGTTGTGTTCTCCACAGCACTGGATTTATTTTCTTCAGTCTTTGTATGACATCACTTGCTGGTGGTCAGTCCTGATGACCCTGAGGCGCACACTTTGTGACAGTAAAAGCCTGAGAGGGAATGAACAGAGTCGGCTGTTCAGAAGAAATCAGATACCCTAAATATTCAGACCTTCATTTGTTTTGTAACTCACTCACTTACCTGCTTTTTGAGGAGTTGTGGCAATGCCAGCAGCAAAGTAGGACCAACTATGCGCAGGAGGCCGGACCATCACAGGGCACAGCTACCGATACTGGACCAGATTACAATCACCAGTAACCTGATGTGCATGGCTTTGAGAGGAAAACCTGAGGAGATCCTGGGAGGACATGCAAACTGCACCCAAGATAAAGACTAGGCCAGAGATTTGAACCTGTGACACTAAAGGTGAAGGCAAGAGCACTAATTACTTAGCCAGTACATGTTTATCTATTAAACAAATATGAATTAATAGCCTTGGTCCCAGGGACCCTCAAGAACTGCAGGTTTTTGTTTCAACCAACTTCTGTTTTTAATTGGACTCCTAGCCTAATTAAGCAAACTACTATTTCCCTGTTTCTGTGTTTTGGGGTCAATGGAGAAATTACAAAAGTAAGTTTGTTAATACATTGTAATAAAATGAAGCAGTTATATGTGGATAGTGTAATTTTTTTTACTTTCTATTTATGTTCTTTCTGATTTCCATTCTGCCTTTCCATTATTGACTAATTAGTTGGTCTGAGACTGAGGCAGTTGCAGCCTTTCATCATGTAGTGTTGTTCGCTCGGGTTTCTGCTTTGCTTAATTTCAATTAGGATACAATGAAGGGAACGGACTACACAGAATAAGGGGAAAACAATAAACAAGAGTTATTAATTGAAAGATATAGCAAAAAATAGAAATATTCCTAAATGTCTTTGAGAGTAAAAATCATATTTCTCTGATGATGGCAATTATGACTGTCTTGTATTTTTCGACCAGTAGAACAAGAATGCTCGCATTACTCTAATAGTTGAAGGAAAGTGCAAATTTGGGATTTTTCTTTTCTGTTTTTACATGTTATGGTCCCACTAACCCATAATTCCTTATACCGTTCATTTTTCACTTAAGCAAAATAGATCCATACATCAGAAGCTAATATACATTTTTGTTTTTCCGGGGGGAGATGGAGGAAACGAAGTGGCACCTTTACCCAGTGTTTAGTACTGCTGCCACAAAGCTATTGGAGAGTGGGTACAAAATTGGGCCTCACCTAACGCCTGTATGTTATTTAAGTGTTAATACTCCACTGTTTTCTAAATTTACCAAGGTCAGCATGTTAGGTTAATTGGCAGCTCTAAAATGGCTTGACAAGAGTGAGTGTGCCTTGCAATTGACTGGTGTATCCTGCCTGTTGTTAGTTTTTGTTTTGTGTTCGATGCTGCCTTATCAATAAAAGCAAAGCTTATTTAAATTTGTTTTGCTTTGGTTGCTACTAACTCTGCAATATGTTTAGTTTTTATTTAATTTTCATTCCTTCCTCACACATACTTGTATTAAGTTTCTTCTGTATCATCCATTAATTTTCTTAACTTACTTACCCAGGGCAGAGTTGCAGGCAAGCTGGTGCCTATCCCAGTAAGGTAGGGCCAATCCCTGGATAGGCACCAGTTCATCACAGGGTGAACACACATACACACATGAGCCAATATAGCAACACCAATTCATCTAACCTGCATGACTTTGGGTTGTGAGAGGAAACTGGATCATCCGAAGGAAACCCATTCCACCATGGGGAGAACATGCAAACTCTATACAAGGAGCACACAGGACATGAACTCTGCTTTCCTGGTGGCAGGTCAGTAACACTAGCACTGCACCACTGTACCACTGTGCTGCCTTCGTCCGCATCAGGCTACTGTGCACTGTAATATTTGCACCATGGGAACACAATGGCAAACAGCTTACAGCCTCAGGATGCTGGTTTAAAATCTCAACCCAGTTATTCTCTGAATGCACACGTTCTCCCAATGTCTGCATTTACTTTATTTCTGGGTATTCCATTTTTTTTACTCCTGAAATGCTTAATGGTGATGCTAAATTGTCCGTCATGAGTATGGGTGTGTCTATGACAGTGTTCTTCAATAGAATGACATTGTTCCTGATTGCTGTCAGAACAGTTTTTGGCCCTCAGTGACATTATAATTTGATTTGGTTCGCTTAACAAATGGATGAAATCAATGTCTTTATTTATATGGGTTATGTAGTTGTGCAGAAGTTAGTGCTGCTTTCTCATATCCCCATATTCTCATATCCAAAGTCCTCAGTTTTTTAAACAGCCTTTTTCACTGTCTTTGTAAAGCTTACCTGTTCTCCCATGTCTTCTTGGCTTTTCCCCAGGATGTCTGTTTTTTTTTTTATGCTGTCTGTAGTGTCAATAGCTGAGCGAAACTTACCAAGTAAATTACTAGATTGGTCTTCTCTTGCACCTTAAGATTAATACCAATAGATACTCACACACACACACACTCAGAGATCCTAGTCACATAGCTTCATATGACTGATGCCTAACTGCTAGTCACCCTGTAACATTCCAAATGATCCCATCCACATCAGTATGTATGATGCCTCACGTCTGTCACTCCTCAGTTGTCCACACAGCGAATGACTGTCTCTGGCACTAGCAAATATACAGGTGTCCACGAGATGCACTGAGGCTCAACACTATTTGATCATATGCCACTTACCAACCAATGGAGCCTGACTTCTAATGTACTTTTTGTGCCAATTGAGTTGCGACCTCTCAGTCTTGATAAACACTGCAGAACTGAGCAAATGGTAAATTCCTCTGCATCAGGTGGCCTAATATTTACTTTGTTACTTCAGTCCCTCAAAGTGTAGAAATATTAAAGCAACATTGTATTTATTAAAGTATAATAACACCGATAGAAGAAAGTATAATAGAAAATAAATTTGATAGCAAAGTCTAGATGTACATATGGAAATTTCAAGGATGGATGTTGTTTTGGGTGGCTTTTTGATATAGCAATTAGCACAATACATAAGTTCTATTTTCTGACATCCAAAAAATTGTCACTATCTTTCTTTCTGCTGTGTATTGGTCTCTGACATTGCTACCTGTGTTGTTGCTCTCTTGGTCTTACAGAGAGGGCATTGTTTTTATTGAAATCACATAAAGCACAGATCTGTACTGTTTTCCAGTTTTTTTTTTGTTACAATTAGTTTGTAAACTGACTGAAACAGATGCACTAACATTATAAATTACTGCCACAATATAGGAATAATGTAAAAGAGAGAATGATTTCAACGCAAATTAGCAGGGAGTTAAATTGACCTAAAGGTCCTGCAAATTCCTTTGTAAATTAGTTTCTTTATATTTCCTCCTGGTTCATTTGAGAGAAATTAAAACTTAAAATTAGCAGTTTATCATTTCAAAATGTGACAATTTTATACATTAGGACACAGCCCAAATCCATTTTTGTGTGAATGTTGTGCTTTTCTAGAGTTCGTTTCTGCCTTGTGTAGGATGCCACCCATCTTCTTGCAACTGTATTGACTTACAAGCTAAACAAGTTTGGTTCATTTTATTCACTCACCAACATCTCCTATATATTAACCCTCTGTATTTCTCATATAAATAGAAGAATGTAACTTTTGTATATGTCTGGCATTTTTGCAGCTGTTATGATCTGTATTTATTGTAATCATTTTACACATTTTCCTGAAAATGCTTATCCTAGCACAGTTTTTTAGGATACAGAATCCATTTTTGCCTTTATTTTTTAGTGATATTACTTCAGGATCACATAAAACTGAGCGCATATGTTAGAAGATAATTAGCCATGTTGTTAGCCACCATCTTTTATAGTCACGATTTGAAGACACAAGTAGTCATATTAAGTTCTTTCTTGGCCCAGCAATGGGCATAGCAACTGCAAACAACATGGATGAAAGTATGAAAAGACAGTTACAAAATAGTGGCATGAAAAATTTAAATTAATACAAAAACGAATGTAAACACTCCAAGTGAGAATGAGTATAACCCAGATTTATTACATGTAAACAATCTTCTTCGTCTTCTTCTTTTGGCTGCTCCCGTTAGGGGTTGTCACAGTGCATCATCTTCTTCGATATCTTTCTGTCCTCTGCATCTTGTTCTATTACACCCATCACCTGCATGTCCTCTCTCACCACATCCATAAACCTTCTCTTAGGCCTCCCTCTTTTTCTCTTGCCTGGCAGCTCTATCCTTAGCATCCTTCTCCCAATATACCCAGCATCTCTCCTCTGCACATTTCCAAACCAGCGCAATCTTGCCTCTATGACTTTGTCTCCCAACCATCCAACTTGAGTTGACCCTCTAATGTACTCATTTCTAATCCTGTCCATCTGCGTCACACCCAATGCAAATCTTAGCATCTTTAACTCTGCTACCTCTAGCTCTGTCTCCAGCTTTCTGGTCAGTGCCACCGTCTCCAACCCATATAACATAGCTGATCTCACTACCATCCTGTAGACCTTCCCTTTAACTCTTGCTGATGTCCGTCTGTCACGAATTACACCTGACACTCTTCTCCACCCTGCCTGCACTCTCTTTTTTACCTCTCTTCCACAATCCCCATTACTCTGTACTTTTGATCCCAGGTATTTAAACTCATCCACCTTCGCCAGCTCTACTCCTTGCATCCTCACCATTCCACTGACTTCCCTCTTATTTACATGCATGTATTATGTCTTGTTCCTACTGACCTTCATTCCTCTCCTCTCTAGAGCATATCTCCACCTCTCCAGGGTCTCCTCAACCTGCTCCCTACTCTCGCTACAGATCACAATGTCATCAGCAAACATCATAATCCACGGGGACTCCTGTCTAATCTCGTCTGTCAACCTGTCCATCACCATTACAAATAAGAAAGGGCTGAGAGCCGATCCCTGATGTAATCCCACCTCCATCTTGAATGCATCTGTCACTCTTACCGCAGACCTCACCACGGTTACACTTCCCCCATACATATCCTGTACAACTCTTACATACTTCTCTGCCACTCCTGACATCCTCATACAATACCACAACTCCTTTTGAGGCACCCTGTCATATGCTTTCTCCAGGTCCACAAAGACGCAATGCAGTTCCTTCTGGCCTTCTCTATGCTTCTCCATCAACAACCTCAGAGCAAACATCGCATCTGTGATGCTCTTTCTTGGCATGAAACCATACTGCTGGTCACTAATCATCACCTCACTTTTTAACCTAGCTTCCACTACTATTTCCCATAACTTCATGCTGTGGCTCATCAAGTTTATCCCCCTGTAGTTACTACAGTCCTGCACATCCCCCTTATTCTTAAATATCGGCACCAGTACACTTCTTCTCCACTCCTCGGGTATCCTCTCACTTTCCAAGATTCCATTAAACAGTTTGGTTAAAACTCCACTGCCATCTCTACACCTTCATGCTTCTACAGGTATGTCATCTAGACCAACGGATTTTCCATTCTTCATCCTCTTCATAGCTGTCCTTACATTCTCCTTGCTAATCCGTTGCACTTCCTGATTTACTATCTCCACATCATCCACCCTCTTCTCTCTCTTGTTCTCTTCATTCATCAGCTTCTCAAAGTGCTCTTTCCATCTGCTCAACACACTCTCCTTGCTTGTGAGTAAGTTTCCATCTTTATCTTTTTTACCCTAACCTGCTGAACATCTTTCCCAGCTCGGTCCCTCTGTCTAGCCAATTGGTACAGGTCCTTTTCTCCCTCCTTAGTGTCCAACCTCTCATACAGCTCATCATACGCCTTTTCTTTAGCCTTCGCCACCTCTCTCTTCACCTTGCACCTTATCCCCTTGTACTCTTGTCTATTTTCTGTATCTCTCTGACTATCCCACTTCTTCTTTGCCATCCTCTTCCTCTGTATACTCTCCTGTACTACCCCATTCCACCACCAGGTTTACTTTTCCGCCTTCCTCTGTCCAGATGTTACGCCAAGCACCCTTCTTGCTGTCACACTTACTACATCTGCTGTAGTTTCCCAACTGTCTGGTAATTCTTCACTACCACCCAGTGTCTCACCTTCTCCCTAATCTCAACCTTGCAGTCTTCCTTTTTCAACTTCCACCATTTGAACCTTGACTCTACCCTCACTTTCTTCCTCTTCTTGATCTCCAATGTCATCCTACAGACCACCATCCTATGCTGCTTAACGATATTTCCCCTGCCACCACTTTGCAGTCTTTAATCTCCTTCAGATTGACTCATCTGCATTGGAAGTAATCTACCTGTGTGCATCTTCCTCCACTCTTGTATGTAACAGCCATGTCCATGCTTTTGGCAAAATCCACTATCCTCTGACCTTCTTCATTACTTTCCTTGACACCATACCTACCCATCACCTCCTCGTCTCCTCTGTTCCCTTCACCAACATGTCCATTGAAATCCGCTCCAATTACCACTTTTTGTCCAGGGTCTCCTCAACCTGCTCCCTACTCTCGCTACAGATCACAATGTCATCAGCAAACATCATAATCCAAGGGATACACTGTTCATCACTTCATCCAACTCACTCCCAAAATCTTCTTTCTCATCCAATGCACACCCAACTTGCGGGGCATATGCACTAACAACATTCATCATCACACCTCCAATTTCCAGCTTCATAATCATTACTCTGTCTGACCCTCTTTTCACCTCCAAAACACTCTTGACATACTGTTCCTTCAGAATAATTCCTACCCCATTTCTCCTCCCATCCACACCATGATAGAACAATTTGAATCCACCTCTGATCCACCTGGCCTAACTCTCCTTCCATTTAGTCTCTTACAAGCACAATATATCAACTTTCCTTCTCTCCATCTCGTATCTGCTAACTCTCTTCCCTTACCAGTCATACTGCCAACATTCAAAGTTCCTACCCTCAGTTCCACTCTCTTTACCTTCCTTCTCTCCTCCTGCTTCTGGACACGTCCCAACCCCCTTCTTCTCCTTCTTACTCTTTTTCTACGGCCAACAGTAGCCCAATTTCCACCAGCACCCTGTTGGCTAACAGTACTGGTGGCGGTCATTGTTCAGTTGTCCACTATGGAAATGTGTATCGTTGTCCGTATATTGATTTAGCAAAATTTTACACTGGATGCCCTTCCAAACGTAACCCTCCCCATTTACCTGGGCTTGGGACTGGCACAAAGAAACACACTGGTTTGTGCATCCCCAGAGGCTGGGTTTATTACATGTAAACAATAACACAATTAAAAGTTCAATATACTTTTAATATTGAAGGATGATGAGGAGCTATGGGAACAGCAATCTTGTTAGAAACTGACATCTGTACTAGGGAATTAGAGGTAGATAATGGAGTGGTGACCTCTCCTAAGGTCAGTTTAGATCTCCACTTGCCACAAGTATAGTGCGATCACCTTATTGAAGACAACTATGAGGACCATAATGTCTAAACTCTTACATTTTGTATTGCTACCATATCTGTCTGAGCCATGGTTATCTAGACTACAACAACAACAACATTTATTTATATATCACATTTTTATACAAAAAGTAGCTCAAAGTGCTTTACATAATGAAGAAAAGAAAAATAAAAGACAAAATAAATTAAAATAATACAACATTAGTTAACATAGAAAAGGAGTAAGGTCCGATGGCCAGGGTGGACAGAAAAAAAAAAAAAAAAAACTCCAGACGGCTGGAGAAAAAAAAATAAAATCTGCAGGGGTTCCAGGCCACGGGACCACCCAGTCCCCTCTGAGCATTCTACCTAACATAAATGAAATAGTCCTCTTTGTAGTTAGGGTTCTCACGCAGTCACTTGATGTTGATGGTCATACAGACTTCTGGCTTTTAATCCATCCATCATTGTTGGAACATCACGGTGCTTTGAGTAGATGGTGGTGGCGCAAGCCAGACTAGAACTCTCTAACAGTAGCAAATCTGTTTAGATTATTCAATTAAGAATATTTATCTTCTGGCCATTTCCTGTTAATTCTTTGTTTAATTCAGGATTAGATAGAAGAGAGTTGTAGAGGGATTAGTGGTGTAAACCAGGATGCCCCAACAGTGGGTGGTAGCAGTTCTTGTATCTGTCTTTTGCTCAATAATATTCCCCTATCACTTTTTATAAAAACTCACTGACCACTCATTTGGGAAGTACAGTGGCTGGACATGTGTATATGTCAAGACTTCAATTATTTCATTTGGAAGAGCACTACAGTCATCCTATTGCCTGATCATTGTGGTATGCTTGATTAATTTTTCTAGTTATGACTCCTTAGTTTTCACTTCATGATCATCTGCCTTCTTTGGCTCTGTTTAATTTCTCCACTGCTATAATTATGAACACTGGAACACCCCAGTGCTGTTCATATGCACTATAGACCATTGTGATTGTAGATTGAATATTGACTACATCATATGTAACAAGAACATTAAAACAGGTACATGTATATAAATATGTGTTAAAACTTAACTTGTGAAGATGTCAGCAAGTACCAGCTCTCCTATTAAACTTAAGTCTGGCTCTGTGTGCAATAATGTCATGCACAATTAATGTTTATTGTTAAACTTTCTGTAGATGTCTTTTTAAAGTTGTAATTACACATTCGCTAGTTTGGAAGTAAATCTACAGAGAGCAAAGAAGAAGAAGAAAAGTAAATCAAATTTGCGAAAGAGAGAAATTGTATTATCTGTTTTATCAAATAAACTAAAAGCAACATTTGACAAATCGGATATATTAGCTATTAGGTGAAGGCGACAAGAAATCCCATCTGGGCAAATCAAAAATTTCCCAAGAGCATAATTCTCTCATTTAAATGGATTCTTATGTGTTGTCCCCAGTTGAAGCTCTTTCCTTTGATACTGATTCAGGTGTCTTCTCTCATTTTGTAGACTTCTCGTCGGGGGATTCTGGCTGGCTGGTGTCTTTTTGTGTCTTGTTGGCTCTCTACGTTGCAGTAACTCCACCACTGGTAATTCTATGGAGAAGAATGAGTACACAGTAATATCAAAACAAAGTGATTCTCATTTACATATATGACATACTGACCAGTAAATGTTAAAGTTGTACAAAAGTGATATTCTTATTTATTTTCTCACTAGAAATGAACACAAGGTATGATTCAATAGTAAGTGTGTTTCTTAATCTGTTTTTCAGAAATCTAAAATTCATATCCATGTATTACATGGCCTGTTGTTATCATTACTGAATCATCAGGTGTCTTGCACAACCTTTGCTCTAATTTCAAACTTCTAATTTCAGGCTTAAGTTATTTATAGCATTCTGTATATATAACAAACTGGAAATTTGTACAAAGAAAGGGTTTTAAAATATTACATTTTGTATTTTTTTTTTGTTTTGCTTTTGACCTCTACAGGTGACTCCCTCTCACAATGACATCTGTGTTACTTCTGTCCAGATGCTCATCTTGTCCATCTTGCAGCTGTTTTGGTTCCTGAGAGAATCTGTATTTGTAAATGATTCCTATTCTGTTCCATCTGTGTGCCTGAAAGGTAGCATTCCAGTCAAGCTGACCTGGACAATGGGTTTTCTTGTAGCATTTTTGGTTTTGCCTGTCTGTGTTATGTTTGGCTATCTGAAGTACTAGAGGACAGAACTCATTATTCATGTCTTCTTCTTCTTCATCTTGTCCAAATATGTCCTGTGCACCTATACAGCCAGTTAGACCTTGTCCTTAGTAGCTACTTTCCTTTGTTTCCCTACCAACACTGTCTTTCAGGACACTCTCTCAAAGCAGATGTGTCCTCCTGCTTGTCATCATTTTTGGCCTGAGCACTGATCTTCACTTTATTTATGTCTTTTTGGCCTGCCAGTTCTCTGGCTTATTAATCTGGGTAGCCTGAATCTCTGTTCAAGCATTATGGATGTCACACATGAATGTGGTATATGGCCACCAAAACACTGTCAGAATAAAATGAAATAGAAATGTCAGACAAGAAAAATGCCCTAGAAAGTTGGACCATAATCCAGCACACTGAAACCATGACATGGACAGAAAAGAAAACAGTCACAAAGTAATGTAAAGACCACTTATAAAAATACATTTTCTGTATATTTATCTGCTCCCATTATTGTGCACAGATCTCCTCATTTTTCAACAATTGTCCTTTTTTCAAGCTCCCTGAGGCCCTTCCTTCCCATCATTCACGTTTTTTTATGCTACTCCACCAATTTACTTCCTCTGTAGCTATCAAAGCATATTGGAAGGTTGTGGTGATACATTTTTAGCAAAACCCAAATCTCTGTTCACGTGAGCTCAGTCCAGCAACAATATGGCTCCAGGATGGAGTTTTTTTTAAGTTTAATACCACTATGAGTGAAAATAAGAGGAAACTAAATTTGACTATTGATATTTATTTATGAGACACTTTGAAGGATGTACTGGTGTCAAATTGTGCTTAAGTGGAAAGCTACTATAACTAGTCTTTAGATGATGAAGTGTCACCTAGAGCACAATGAAGGCCTGTGGGAGTTCTCATTAGTAATGTCTGTCATCCATCCACCTCAGTACCTGCTTATCCAATTCAGGAGCTTGGAGAAAAAACAGTGTTAGAAGGGAAACCAGTGAATCTGATAAACACACTTAAATACCCTTATACATTCACTCACAATGGGGTCAACTGAACAACAGTACTTAACCAAAGATTGCAGCATGTCTTTGGACTAAAGGAGACCATTGGAATCCCTTTGTGGAGCCAATGTGAGCATTAGAAAAACATACAATAGAAACACAAAGAAAACCCAAGAAATAAAGTTCAAAACTTGTGATGAAGCCAACCTACCACCTTTGACCTCTAACATGTGCCATATAAATAAAAGGGAATCTCCTCCATTAACCTTTACTTGCATAAAATCCACTAGCAGGCCCACCAGTATTCTTCCATAGATCTGTGGATAAGAGCAAGCATGTATAAGAATTGGACCTATGACATAAGGGAGGACATATTGTGATATACTTTTATTGGTATCACCTCTTGTCTGTCTTCTTTGACAGTACGGGTCTGTGCTGTCACTATGGTGGGGCAACATCACAGAGAAGTGCTATGCTGTTTGATCTTTAAACAGCTGAACTAGTGAGAGATTCAGTAACAACCTTAGAGCTCATGAGGTGATCCCAACACAAACATTTGGACAGGAAAGTCGGGTCACCATGGCTTAGTGAGGGAGACAGTGTAGGTCTCTGGTATGCTAACTTTATGTTACTCTTCCAGATGTGTCTGGAAGTGGATGTTAATGGAAAAAATATTCATATAATGGGACTGATGTAGTAATTGCGGGAAATAACTAAGCATTTTGTTGGAACATCTGAAATAGCTTTGGGGAACTAATTGAGAAGCATGCTTCAATGCAAATTCCGCCACTATGGTATCTGTGATGTTTCATGGATCTGCTTTACAGTTTTTTTTCAAATGTGTCATCTTTATTAAAACCTCGTCAGCTGACCCATAGTTGCACATCTGAAAACAGGGCAGATTATGGTGGTTATATTGGCAGTCTGAAGCTGGGCATTTGCTGTGTGTTCTGACAGGTGTCACACATGCATGCTTAGGGGACGGCCAAAGGATCCAACATGGGGCGTAAAAGACACTAGGAAAAGGGTTGGTAACGAGCATTAATGCATTTTATTTTTCCTCTTTCAGAACCACAGAAGTGTAAGCCAAAACTCATCACTTCACTTCCTTTGCTGATGACCTCACTTTCGTCCCGTCCTGATGACTTCACTACCGTCCCTTCATGATGACCTCACTTCCTTCTCATACCGACACCATCATTTTCATTTCCTGCTGTTTTTGTATAAAGCCAACCTGTTTGCCATATTCATGTCTTTTGTTATTTTGCAGAAAAAGACTGACATCAATCATTATTGGTTACTCTCCTACAATAATCCTCAAATCTTTGTTTTGTTTCATCTCAAATCATTCACACAGGACATGAATGCATTTTTACTTGTGTCTGTTTGGGTTTTCTCTATTCATTCCATTCTCCATTGGAAAGCATTCCATTAGTTACACCTTTTCCACCATATATTTGTGCCATCTTGTTTACCAGAGTTCTTGATCCATTGCCATCATGTATGTATATACGGTGCACATTTTCTGTCAGATCCATCTCATGGACTCCACATTGGTGAGCACAAATGACACAAAACTACAAAATTTATGAATGTTTTAATCTTGACATTGAAGTATGTTTTATCTTGGTTTAGGTGTTGTCACTATGACAGAGAACACAGAATGTCATGTCTCATCATCAAATGGTGACTGCTTTGAAGGTTTCGAATCAGAAAACTTTTGTCATTGTTGTGTAACCCTGGCTTAAATTTGGTTATAGTGCAAAGTCTGTCCAGCGGATAAAAATTTTTACTCAACAACAGAAAGAACTCAAACTCTGCATGTAGATTTAGACATCATGCGATGAGGACAACAGCTCACGAGGATTCTGATTTAGAGAATTGTGTCTATTTTTACTCCAACTCTCACTGTTTCTCCAGTCTTTTCTCTATAGTCCTTCCTGTTTGGTTTCTGCCTAAGGACATTGGTAAGAAAAAGATTTGTACATATTGCATTAAACCACAAGTGATAAGCTACAGTAAATTTAAGTACAGTTAGAGAATTTAGAAATGATAGTGAAACATTATAATAACACAATTCTAAGAATAACTGAACCATAATTTCTAAATTGTAAAACTTATTTAAAACCCTACACATTCCATCACTGAATCGGCCAGTGCCTGGACTCTGAAAAGCAAAGGTTTTCATTTTTTTCCTTTTGGTGTTATTCAGAAATTTAGCTGTGTGCAATATCAGTCTGCTTTGGAGATGTAACCTTTTATTGAGGAAAATCTTGATCCCATTAGCTGAGTCATTGGTACCATATGGTAATTTAAATTTATACTAACATAGTTGTTGGAGGCGGCATGGTGGCGCCGTGGTAGCGCTACTGCTGCACAGTTAGGAGACCCGGGTTCGCTTCCTGGGTCCTCCCTGCGTGGAGTTTGCATGTTATCCCAGTGTCTGCGTGGGTTTCCTCCGGTTTTCTCCCACAGTCCAAAGACATGCATTGGCGATCCTAAAATTGTCTCTAGTGTGTGTGTGTGTGTGTGTGTGTGTGTGTGTGTGTGCCCTGCGGTGGGCTGGGATTGGCTCCAGCAGATCCCTGTGACCCTGTAGTTAGGATATAGCGGGTTGGATAATGGATGGGTGGAGTTGTTGGAAGACAGCATGAATATGCAAAAAAAAAAAAAAAAACACACACACACACAAAAGCAGTTCAATCTACAGTAAAAAAGTCCCGTCATGATGTCAAAAGTATAAAATGCAGAAAAGAATACCAAACAGGATGGAACAATGGACAGATGATATTATTAACATGGCAACAGGTATCAAATTAAATAACACAAGAGGTTGGACAAATAAGAAGAGAGCATTCAGTCCATCAAGCTTGTTTGTTTCACTAAGTGATAAGCTTTGTCATTATCTCATCCAGATACTTCTTAAAAGTTGTCAAGGTCTCCATCTCAACTTCATGACTCAGTAGTTTGGTTCAGATTCTCACAACTCTGATGGAAGAAGTGGTTCCCAGTTTCAGCCTTAAATGAATTTCCTTTAAATTTCTGCTGGTTTCCTCAAGTACAGTCGACCCTTGATATACGACCGGCTGACATGTGAACAACTTGCTTAACAACCAAAATTTTTGTTTTGAATTACGACCAACATCTTGCATTACGACCCGAATGCGGTCACGTGTATCTGCTTATGCAATTGTTAACAAACAGCCGAGAGCGTTCGTAAGTGTCAGTCGGAGCCCAGATACATGTATATAATTAACATAATTTATTTTGATAATTGCTAAGGAAGGAAGAGAAGGTAACGAAGGTAAAGAAAGCAATCACAATCGAAACGAAGAAGGAAATTGTGTGGAAATATGAGAGTGGCATTTGTGTGACTGATCTCGCTAATATGTACAGCATGTCGAAATTCACCATCTCGACAATTTTACAAAGAAAAGATTTGTATAAGGAAGCTCCTTCCGAACAATAACCACCTTCCATTTCATTCTCCTCCTCCTCCCTTCCTGCAAGCCAAAGATGTCAACTTAAGTGGTGAGTAAAGTATGAAATTGTTGTTTCATACTTTACATAATTGTTGTTTCTGGTAGGCTAGGCACTTTTTGGCTAGTACATTAGAAAAATTATTGGTGTTTTTGGTAAATTATACACATTATACATCCCCTTTTTATTATGAAATGGTTAAGTAAGTGTTGCTGTGGGAGGTTTGGAACACATTATGGGTATTTCCATTATTTCTCATGGGAAAAATAGTCTTGACTTACAACCAGCTTGAGTTACAACCAGCCCTCGCGAACGAATTGATTTCGTAAGTCAAGAGTCCACTGTATATGATTTGCTATTTAATCAAAAGAATTCTGTTTGATTCACTTCATTAACACCTTTGAGAATTTTGAAGAGTTTAACTTCCTGTCCCTCAGATTTCTCAAATTTGCATCTGAAGCACACTTACATGAGTGAAAGGAATGTCTGTGCCATGTCTCATATGTGATTTTGTCCCTCTGCCTATCCATTATATCTTTGAATCTGGCTTTCTCTAGTTTATTGGTATGGGTGGACAGTCAATTTGGAAGTGTTGGTTGCACAGTAAGAATTAGCACCAGCTGGGCCAAATAACATGCCTCACATACAGGGTGGTCCAGATCTAATTATGCAGATCCAGATCGTCTGGATGACTTTGATTTATGTGAGGACGATTCCAGTTTGGCGTGAAGACGATTCTTCATGTCGTCAGTTCACACACTTCTGGATGGTCCGGGATTTTCCGGGTGATTTTCTATGTAATAAACTTAATAAGTTATAGCGTAATAAAAATTGCATAATTAGATTTGGACCACCCTATATTTATTATGACACTAGCAAAATACCCGCGCTTCGCAGCGGAGAAGTCTTGTGTTAAAGAAGTTATGAAAAAGAAAAGGAAACATTTTAAAAATAACGTAACATGATTGTCAAAGCAATTGTTTTGTCACTGTTATGAGTGTTGTTGTCATCAAGGATTTGATTATCATTATTTCTTTCAATCAGGTTCGTATTTGGAAAACGTGTTGTGTTCAAGTTAAATTCCGTGTTTGCCAAACGTTGTAAAGATAACAGGTTTCATTCATCGAAGTGTTCACTACCCAATTCGCTATGCGAGTATTTAGCGACAGTGTCTCTATTAAGTTGTGGATTTGCCTGCGAGTATTTAGCGACAGTGTGTCTATTAACTTGTGGATTTCTACGAGTATTTGGCGGCAGCGTCACAAAGTTGTTTTCGTCTAGCTGAATCAGAAAATGTACTGCAACGTCTGACACACCTCCTTTTTAGTGTTTTCTCACAGCTTGGATTGCTGCTGTCATAATCGGTTTGAGTACATATCTACATTATATATACACACACATACATACACACACACACAAATATATATATATGTGTGTATGTGTATGTATGTATTGTGGCAGTAGGGGGCGCTAGTGCTCCCTTGAACCCTCAGGTACAACTCCAGACACCGGATAAAAGTCCCAGACTTTTTATTTTCCTTTTCCACAGTGCACCAAGCACCCTCCACACTACTCATAAATTAGTACGATAAACACAATAATCTCTCTAACAATAAACTCTCCTCCTCGCCCAGACACTTGCTCCTCTACCTCCCAGCTCAGCTCAGCGTCTGGACTGAGGCATCGTCCTTTTATAGCCCCTGACCCGGAGGTGTTCCTGTCCGAACAGTCCACAGTTCCTTATTCCTTCCGGGTCAGGGCAATCAATCCTTTACTTCAACC
>JANRMT010062798.1:14358131-14395340 GCA_026402145.1 Polypterus bichir lapradei
AAAAAAATAAAATGTAGTCTATAAGTTATTAAACAGTAAAACATTAAAGTTTTAAGAAGTAAACATACATTGAGCACTACTGGAGTGGTTTCGGGTAAACTACATTTTAAAGACGGTATAACACAACAGGTAAGTAGTACTAACAGCAACTAAAATGTATATGGATCATCTCTCGGTAGTAGATTCCTTTTGAAAGGCGCTACACGACGGCTGTGGTATAGAAATTACATTTTGTATGTGAACGTCCAAATTTCTGCCTGTGGTAATGTGCCTTACCGGCATTACCCGCAATTAAAGAAAATTAGTTTTGTGTCCTCTGCAGTGTTAAGAGAGAAAGGCTTTGGTTTGGGATAAAAGGAAAAAAGGTGTAAAGAAAGGAAACTTGCCTTTTTGTTTTATATAGTGTAGAGAGATATCTTCGCTGATGATATGAGCGCCTTTCGGGAAGCATCGCGGCGGGTCTCGTGTAGACTGGTGAGACGGCCCAGTTATGACCATTACGCGTAGAATTTCGAAATGAAACCTGCCCAACTTTTGTAAGTAAGCTGTAAGGAATGAGCCTGCCAAATTTCAGCCTTCTACCTACACGGGTAGTTGGAGAATTAGTGATGAGTGAGTGAGTGAGTGAGTGAGTGAGTCAGTCAGTCAGTCAGTCAGTGAGGGCTTTGCCTTTTATTAGTATAGATAACATTACATTTTAAGATATGCTTGATGCTTGATGCAGCTTTACAGGGGGAGATGTCTACAGTATGTACTAGACAAACAAATTCACAGTCTTTTTTTTTGGCCTTTCAATACACGCATACAAAGAGAACCCTGTAGACTTTCCACTGACAAAGTCTAAAATAATGATAAGCATATTGTAATATTACTTATTTATTTTTCTTCAGTTAAAATACAGACACCTTGACCTCTCAGTGTAGAGAATTTATTTTAGAGGCAGACGGGCTGCTTTGGCCATTTTCTCCTGAAAAAATTAATTAACTAATTAAGGATATGCATTTATTAAGTGGATTTTATAAACTAGCCAATTATGCAGAAGCATTTTAAGTTCATAAAGAAAAAGGAGCTGCATGCTCAGTATGTTCAGCATGACTGTTCCCTCAGTAATGTAATGTCACTGTCCTCATTTTAAACATGTCATGGTGTGTCACTAACACAGGTACAGTATGTGAATCTAAAGGTGACAAGGAGATGTTTTCAGCTTCTGTCAATGGTTTGGTCGATTCACTGTGTTTTATTTTTCTATTGCAGAGTGGAGAAGAATCTACAGCTCCACGGGTGAGTCTAACAAATCTAGAGACTTGATGACTGAATTCTAATTCTCATTTCTTTTAACCGCTCATCTTGACAAAAATGGGACAGGCTTAGAGAAACTGAGAAATCTTCAGACACTCTGACTTCATGATTTCAATTGAATGAATAGCTAGCTACAGCAGATCTATTGAAAAACACTTTTCTGATAAACCAAGAGGTGACAGTATCTTATGAAGTGCGACATGGCTAATAACGGGCTGTTGACCATTTTCATATTCTGTGGAGTGTTAATGAGGGGCACAATGCAGGCTCCATAGCTGTTGTTCTCAACAAGGCACAATCCACGTCAAGCTCCTGGCCCACAGCACAAATCTCTAAGTGCAGCCACTAAGAAGAGCACACTGGAGAGTGAAATTGGCATCATGTGACAATTTGGGCGTAGCCATATCCACTTCACCCTTGATGATTGGCTACTGCAAGGGACTTTGAAAGTCCTTCTGTTGGTAAAGTAGCCAGGAAAGGACAGAAACGTAACCCATTTTTCCCAAAGTCAATGGTGTGTGTTTTGCTGGTCATGAAACACCACACTTTTGTGAAATGTAGGCATAACTCCATGTTTTGCTGTGAATTCAGTTTCATGCAAATCTGTGGCTAAACAGTACCTGTCACTACATTTTTATAAGTGTATTCATCATAAAACCCTCTTAATACAGTTTTGTGAATCCAGCCAGAGCCTCTTCTGGAAGAGAAGAACACAAAGCAGGAGCTCACACTTCATGGAGTGTCAGTCCTTCATTAATGCAGACAGACAAAATTCTGATATAAAATTATGTGAGAGGAGAACCGGAGTACAGGGGGCAGAATTTAAACCCAGGACAATGCTAAGCACTGTGCCAGCTTTTAATCTTATCATGTTTTGAGATCAGGATTTATTGCAACAACTTTTTCCAATAGTCATTTTACAACTGCAGCATGAGCACATTAAGTGAGCTACTCAAGGCTATGCAGTCAGTTATTGAGCTAGCAGCTTCAACTCCATTTTGCTTGACACAGTCTGCTGTGACAAACTGATGAAGACATCATGGCAGTCAGCCAGTGCCATGACATGCAGCAGAGCTTGGGCCTTGTCTTTGATTCTTCTTCTAAAGGACACTCCGGAGATTGCTGAGTGTTCTTCTAACTATTATTCAATTTGTATAACACTCAGATAGCACACTCTAGTAACATGGTCTTCAGCATAGCACCCTGCACATCTTGTGGTCAACTTGTGGTCAGATTGTTTTAAAGTGCAGTTTATTGTACCCTTTTTGCACCACAACAACAAATAAGTCAAAGTCCATAGTGAAAGTGACATCAGGATTTGGTCCTGCTCTTTAGGCCTAGTCTGCCCAGATTCAGGTTGTGCATTTGTGCGTGGAGAAAAATGGATAGCTGGTGAGGGTCAGACGAAGCTCTGGTTCTTATTCTGAGATGGATTTCTTTCTTCTGTGGCATGTGGCTGGGGGTGGTACCCAGCCGGGACACCCATGAGGACCGGAGGAGGGTTTACGCCTCCTCCAGACCACGAAGGGGCGACCGCCCTGGTGGCTTTGGGGACCACGGGAACTAAGCTTGGAAGCTCAACCCTATAGGGGCCCATAGTGACCGCCAGGGAGCTCCCCGATGCCTGGACAGCCCTGGTCCTCAGCATTTCCGCCACACCTGGAAGTGCTGGAGGGAGGATGACCAGGGATACCCAGAGTGCTTCTGGGTGTGCAGCTGGTACTTCCGCCACACTGGGGAGTGCCGGCGGAAGCTAATTGGGAGGCACCTGGAGCACATCTGGGTGTGTATGATAGGGGCCACCTCCCTCTATTCGATGGCTGGAGTCGGGAGTACAGAGGATGAATCTTGGTGGAGTGGAGTGGAGGCAGATACTGAGAGGAAGTAATTGGAGAAAGGCCTGGACTTTGGGGGAGTTTTGGGGTTGTGTGTGGCACATTTGTATATATTAGTTGTAAATAAATGTGTGTTAGGTGATTAAACCATGTCTACCTGTCTGTGTCCGGGCCAGTGTCCACACTTCATATTGGGTTTTCATCACAGCAAATAGTCTGCTTTTTCAGAGCAGTGACTTTTTTAATGAGGCTGTGTGTGCGGCTCACCAACAGGAGGGGATGTGCTTCTTCTCTAATATCTGATTTTGTGACATCTTCACTACACAGTTCAGTTTGTTTGGTGATTAAACAGCACATGTGGACCACTGCACAGTTAGTTATTTATTGATTTCAGAAAGAAAAAAACTTCCTATGTTTTTAAGTTCCTGAACTTCTGTTTTGCATCCTCAGGTAATTCAAGGAGTGGAGTAGCTAGGGGCAGGTGGAGGGGCCGGTTTGCCCAGGGCGGCACATTTTTGGGGGCGGCATTATTGGCCATAAGGCTCAGTACAATTCGTATGTAAGCAGCAGGGTTCGGAAAAATATCACTCATGAATAAAAAAAGTAAAATTCTCTGATTTTTATCCAAAAATGCTTCAAAAATAATTTTCAGACTGTCCTTCTGTGACGGCATCAGACACAGAAGTTGAAATTTATGAGGCAATAAGAAAAATAAACATAAAAATTACACCGATAATAATTTCTAGGAAGATAAACAACTAATTTATAATTTCAGTTCGTTATCAATCCGAATGTGTTCTTGCTCTGCACAGAAAATATCCCCACCTATCACTACACTTGTTCTGGTTTTTGCAGCGTAATTATATTAAACTATACTAGCCAACCTGCGGCGTACCATATGCCGCATAATCAGGCCGGTTTTTTAATGACTTTTAAGCACAGGGAGAAAATTAACATTTGAAAAATCGGTAATGTAATAAATCAGCAAGAAAAGCAACATTGTAACAATGCACGGAACGAACCAACACACAATCGTCCGTGACTGAAAACTGGCGGACCGCCATCGCGCCTTCTCCTCCCATATGGAGGGATGGGGGTGGACGGTGCTCAGGCGCGGAGGGTGGAACGGGAGAAGAGGAGAAGGACGTCCATTCCGCCCCCTCTGTCAAGCTAGTCTGCTGATTTCTCATTCAGTATGCACTGCCTGCTCATGTGCCCACCTCGGTTTTTAAAGACTGCTTACTTCATTGTGTTTTAACTTCAATTGTAAAGGATTGTTTTAAGGATCCCATGGGATACCCGTTGCAAACCGTTTTACACACTGCATATGCCGATTCACCTCCGCGAGAAACATGCCTCTATGAACAGTCAACGTGGCTCGGAGGTGCATGTGGCCTCTACGACAGACGAATATAAATGACGCCATTTTTTCTGTGTCATCGCGTCCGAGTTGGTGGGCGTGGCGTTGTGAGTTGTCGTTGTATCCAATGGTCTTGGAGTTGGTGGGCGTGGCTCCTTCCTGCGTGCGCCATAGGTGTCTTACTTGTCGGCGGCTTACTGAATCCACGCCTCTTCCGGCGTGCTTTTCATGGGTGTCTTGCCTTAGTGAATTATATATATATATAGATTCTTGTCTAGTTGATGCTTATAAATAATTATATGTGAAAAATTATTGCTGTTCTCTATATTTGAAATCTATGCAAAATGTATCTTAATTTTTCTCTATACATCATTTTAATTTTCCTTTTAAATAGGTTAACATTTTCAGATATGTTGGAGGGCAGCAAACTGAAGCACCAGCCCGCCCAGAGTGGCACGAACTTGAGCTACGCCACTGAATTCAAGGAGGGAGAGAGGGAAGGAGGAGATTTAATGTCGACTGCTTTGATTTTCTGATGTTTTCCTCATGTTTTTTTGTCTTCTTTCTTATCCTCATTTGATGTCACTCTTGATCTGGATAATGCAAGTCCAAAGCTCATTGTGTCTGAAGACAGGAAAGAAGTGAGATACACAGACATGTGGTCGATAATGATGGATAATCCAAAGAGGTCTGACGGCCCTTTTAGCCTGGCCAGAGAAGGATTCACTTCAGGGAGACACTGCTGGGAAGTGGAGGTTGGGGAGAGAACAGAGTGGCTTTTAGGAGTCGCCAGAGAGTCTGTTGAAAGAAAGGGGTGGGTAACATTGAGTCCAAGGAATTGATTATGGACTGTGGTGCTGATAAATGAGAATGAGTACTGTGCTAATGCTGGACCCAGTGTTCCCATCCACCTAAGAGTGAAGCCTCAGACAGTGGGCGTCTTTCTGGGCTATAGTGAAGGCCAGGTCTCCTTTAACAATACCCAGTCTCACTCTCACCTATACACATTCACAGGGTCCTTCACTGAGCCTCTCTATCCATATTTTAGTCCTTGTTTTAATGACAATGTTAAAAACATGGCCCCTCTGATCATCTGCCCGCTGCACACACACTGACCCCTCTGTATTAATGCTGTCTGTCCATCTCTGTGTCAGATCAGCACAACACCAATGGAGACTTTCTTTAATGTTCAGACGATCAAAGCCCCATTGAGGTGCCCTGCTATTTGCTGCTCGTCTCATTTCTCAGGATTTCTGTGTTTAATGGAAACATCAGGACTGAACACTTTAACTCTCAGTTTAGGATTCTTAATTGGGTCTGTGTAAAACTATGGACTTCATAAAGAAATGTAAACCGCTATAGTAATTAAATATGGAAACCTTAGAACTAACAGAAAGGAGTACAGTTATTTTATTTTATCCTGAAAGATTGATTAAACAAAGATGGTTGTGTTTTCCACAGAATTGGATTTGTTTTCTTGAGTGTTTATATTAAAAAATGTAATGGTGGTGGCTCAACAGTCCTTATGACCCTGATGTGACAGTAAAAGACTGAGAGGAAATGAAGAGACCTTTCATTGGATTGGCTGGCCCAGTGCTGTCTCAGCTGTGGAATGGCCAACAGGTGGAGGCAGCTTGATGACTGAGGTTTCCAGGACTCTGAACAAATTCAAATGTAACATCATCGACTATTTAATTTTGCTCTGTACTTGTAATATTTCTATTGCACTATTATTATATTGTATTGAGGATTACTTGTGTTCTTTTCTGTGTATTGCATTGTATTTGCCCCCTTTTTTTGACACCCACTGTATGCCTAACCTACCTCGAAAGGGGTCTCTCTCTGAACTGCCTTTCCCAAGGCTTCTTCCATTTTTTCCTTACAAGGGTTTTTTTTGGGAGTCAAAGCTTGGGGGTTGTCAAAAGACAGGGCCTGTTAAAGCTCATTGCAGCACTCCTTGTGTGATTTAGGGTTATACAAAAATAAATTGTTGTGTATTGTATTATTGTAAGGGAGTGAGCTGTTCAAGAAATCATCAGAGACTCTAAATATCAATTTTGTAATTCATGTATCTACATCAGGGGTTACAGGGAGCTGTGCCAGAAAAATGGGGGTTGGGGGGATGGGTGCAACCCTGGACAGGAGGCTAGTCCACGACAGCGCACAGGTACGGATACTGGGCCAGTTTACAGTCACCATTGACCTGACCAGCATGTGACATGGGATGAGAACCTGAGGGAACCCTGGGAGGACATGCAAAGTGCACACAAGATAGAGACCAGGCCAGGGATTCAAACCTGTGACACTAAAGATGAAAGACACAATCAGAAATCACTGTGCCGTTATACATGGCCACCAGTTAAACCAATATTAATTAACATACAGTATTATGGACTTGTATAATCAAGTGTGGACTAAAACAACATTTTATAAATTTTTGAGAAATTATCACCTGTTTGAATAGGCACTTTTGTGTTAATTTGAAACAAGAAAGGAGAGGTCTGATTAAAAAAAGACAGAAAACTCTGGAGATGCCAGAATTGTCCTGTTTAAATAAAAAAATGCTTTTCATAAACTTTTTTCCAAGATGTTACAGTGACTGGTCTGAGTGTCCATCCCAAAATGCTTAAACTCAGGTTGACTGGGCAGTCACAGATGTGGGGTGACCTGAATGGAGATCCACATTATCTGATCCAGTGTTATCCATAGGGAAAATTTAACAGTGAGTCAAATTGGAGAAAATAACAAGACATGGTGAAGAATTGAACTGGGATCAACTGTCTATGAAGGGCCGTTTTATAAGGGAGTTATCAGGTAAGCCAGGATTTGTGAATCTGTTTGGATTTAAGTGTCTGGTAAAGGATTATCAGTGTCATTTTGTGACCTCAGCAGAGCGACTTCAGCTGCCTTGCTGGCTCATTTTAGTGACATACAGAGGTGTAATGTACAGACCTTGCAATACTTGATCTCTGTTCACACTTGTTTTGCTTTACTCAATGACATATCAAAGCCATGCCGGTATATGTGGGACAATTGCTTTTCAATTAGTCACTTTTCAGGTGGCATACTTCAAATTTTCAATGAATGCTAAGGTGACCAACAAATTTGTCCACGTCGGTATGTGTTCTTCCTACGGATTTAAGCGACGCACTGTCTGTTAGTAGTTCGTGTTTTGGCGACATCTGCTGGCCATTTCATGACACTACAAGCTACGTGCTAAACGCCGGCGGCCGCTTTAGATGTTCGTTTGGGCGGGAAGTTCAGTTCAGCTGCCGCGGCTCGCCTTCTGATCACTCCGGCGCAGCCAGTTTGAATTAAAACATCGTCGCTCGCTCAACACAAGGCGTTCCTGGTAAGTATTCGCTTAGCATGCCGTTTTAATTTTTTTGTTTGATTATCAGTTTTTAACATTTACTTTTATATTACGAAAACGTGAAAAAAGCGTGCTGTCGGCGTACAAGACGGATGTGGTCATGAAATATCCTAACTTTACAAGTCATCTTACCATTAGAAACTACTGTAAAGTTACTCTAACAAAAGTGCCTATTGGTTTAAAAAAAATAAAGATATATTTAGAGAACACTATGAAATACAAACATTTATTGTGACAAAATGAGTTATTTGCCTAGACATTTCATCTAGTGCTGCTGGAGTGTTGCGCATGCGCAGACTTTGACCGAAGGTATCGAAGAAAGGCCCTAATTACCCTTTAGCGTCTTGGACTCTTAGGCTGTGATAAATTGGCAGGTATTCTTCCAGTTGATACAGCTGTGTTTAACTTATCCTTGAAAGGATGCCATAAGATTACCGTTATAGCAAAAGTACTTTATACCGACGTTTGCCTACCTGGTTTAAAGGAGGGAGACGAATCTTTAGGAAGCAGCCTCTGACCCTAGGTCTCGTACCATTAATATATTCCATTTTTCATATTCAGATCGTGCTTTTTTATCTTTTTAAGTAGATGTATACTGTAATGCCTTCATCTATATATAATCCAGCTGTCTGTATGTCTGTCCGCTTTTCTTAACGGATTTAGATTGGTTTTTTTTATGATTTGCATGAACATTCCGTTGATTTTGCGACTTTTCTTATCCCAGAGACAGGCTGCAGTCCGAGGGGAGGGGTAAGCGTGACGTCAGGAGTGGGGAGTCACTCACGCAAGCGCCAGCCTCCCTTCGAGTCGCTCGACCTCTCGCCACGTGTTGCCTCCACTTAGCTAGCAAATTTTAGGGATGGGCGATACCACTATCCATTCATCCATCCATCCATTTTCCAACCCGCTTAATCCGAACACAGGGTCACGTTGGTCTGCTGGAGCCAATCCCAGCCAACACAGGGCACAAGGCAGGAACCAATCCCGGGCAGGGTGGCAACCCACCGCAGGCGATACCACTACCGATACAAGTATTTTATGTGTCAGATTTCCGATACCCATACTGAGTATTTTTTTAAAAAACATAGGAATTTGTTTTTAAATGATGATAGTGTTTATAAGGCTAATATTAATGGGTCAGTCTCTATTTAAATTAACTAATGTCACAACACAGTATAAAGGTCACCATAACAAATTTATTACAAAATATACACTCGCCTAAAGGATTATTAGGAACACCTGTTCAATTTCTCATTAATGCAATTATCTAATCAACCAATCACATGGCAGCTGCTTCAATGCATTTAGGGGTGTGGTCCTGGTCAAAACAATCTCCTGAACTCCAAACTGAATGTCAGAATGGGAAAGAAAGGTGATTTAAGCAATTTTGAGCGTGGCATGGTTGTTGGTGCCAGACGGGCCGTTCTGAGTATTTCATAATCTGCTCAGTTACTGGGATTTTCGCGCACAACCATTTCTAGGGTTTACAAAGAATGGTGTGAAAAGGGAAAAACATCCAGTATGCGGCAGTCCTGTGGGCGAAAATGCCTTGTTGATGCTAGAGGTCAGAGGAGAATGGGCCGACTGATTCAAGCTGATAGAAGAGCAACTTTGACTGAAATAACCACTCGTTACAACCGAGGTATGCAACAAAGCAGTTGTGAAGCCACAACACGCACAACCTTGAGACAGATGGGCTACAACAGCAGAAGACCCCACCGGGTACCACTCATCTCCACTACAAATAGGAAAAAGAGGCTACAATTTGCATGAGCTCACCAAAATTGGACAGTTGAAGACTGGAAAAATGTTGCCTGGTCTGATGAGTCTCGATTTCTGTTGAGACATTCAAATGGTAGAGTCAGAATTTGGCGTAAACAGAATGAGAACATGGATCCATCATGCCTTGTTACCACTGTGCAGGCTGGTGGTGGTGGTGTAATGGTGTGGGGGATGTTTTCTTGGCACACTTTAGGCCCCTTAGTGCCAATTGGGCATCGTTTAAATGCCACGGGCTACCTGAGCATTGTTTCTGACCATGTCCATCCCTTCATGACCACCATGTACCCATCCTCTGATGGCTACTTCCAGCAGGATAATGCACCATGTCACAAAGCTCGAATCATTTCAAATTGGTTTCTTGAACATGACAATGAGTTCACTGTACTAAAATGGCCCCCACAGTCACCAGATCTCAACCCAATAGAGCATCTTTGGGATGTGGTGGAACGGGAGCTTCGTGCCCTGGATGTGCATCCCACAAATCTCCATCAACTGCAAGATGCTATCCTATCAATATGGGCCAACATTTCTAAAGAATGCTTTCTGTTGAAAAGGCAATATATTATTTATATGTTGTATCCCTTTAATTAGTTGTCTTCCACCTTGATTTATTAGTTATTGTGATTGGCCCGTGGTGAGTTGGAACTTGGCCAATCACGGGGCTTCACTTTGAACATTTAGATTAGTTTGGTGGCGTCTGAGCAGTAGAGTAAGAGCTTCGTTTAAATGTGAAAGTTTGCGTAATTAATTATAAAACCATATCTTCACATTGTATAAGTTTGGAAGAAATTAATAAATAGAATTTGGACATCTTCATCCATCCCTGACCGGATGTGTGCAGTGGTTGTAATTTAATCCGAACCAACATAATTCTTCACTACAATTTATGGTCCTTCGAGCCGGACAGACAACTGCTACACTGTAAAGAAGATGTACTCGTCTTTTCCAACAAATACTACAGAAGATACTGAAGCCATTGTTAGACCCAGACGCCAAGTACGTCGCCCTGTGTATTTGGAAGATTTTGATGTGAACTATGTGAGTTGGTGTAACAGTGCACCCATATTACCAAATCAGTTAGTTGTGATTCCACCTCAGACAGCACATCACTCCGATTTGCAGAATTGTACGCTCAGTCAAGAAGGTGTGATTAGAAGGGTGAATCCAGAATCTGAGATTTATCATTCACCTACAAGTTATTGGAAGAGGACAGGTTATGAGGGTGCTGCCAAGATGACGCCCCTCCCCTCTCCCTGCCACATTCCCGATTCTGACATTGAGCAACAAAGTGAGGTCCGGATTGCTGCTGAGAGAAAAACTCCTAACCCTCCAAACCCAGGAGCTAGTGATGAAGTCCTTGCAGCAATTAGAGAGATGCAAGCTGAAAATAAGTATTTGCGTGAGAATATGATGCATCTTACCAATGCCATAAGCAAGTTGCAGCCACATGGAGATGTAGTCCCTGCACAGGAGTCTGATAAAAAACCTCAATCTCCTTCAGTTATTGAAATGGTAAAGGAGGCTAATACTTCAATTGTCTCCCAGAGTAGGCCTGTTTCAGTTTATAGCAGCCCAGTTGCCAACATTGCAGGTGACCATGGATACCGGTCAGAAGATTTAAAATTCTTTAGAGATCCTCCATTAATCCAAAGAGTACAAACCCCTTTAGGCACTGATCTTATAAGACAAAGTAGTCCAGAGAATGTTTCAGTACGATTTGTCAGACAGGACACGATGCAGAATAAATTCAATCCATTATGCCCCACTATCTATCCACCTGCACAACAGTATCAAAACGCTCAGAATGAGACATATTCAGTGCCACCAGTTGAAGGCCAGTATCGAAATCCTTATTCTTCACTAATACGTCAATCTCAAGAGAAGAGCTACAGAGGGCCAAAACCTACGATACCTTACTTCGTCCATGAGGATCCAAGAGAATTCTCTAGAATGAAGATAGCTCTCGAGAATCTCCTCCCAAGTGATGCTACTGAACGTTTTAAGTATCAAATCCTTATGGATCACCTTAAATTGGCGGATGCACTATTAATTGCAGATTCTTATAGCAACTCTCCATATCCTTATAGTGATACTATGGCTTCCTTAACTGCACAATATGGTCAGCCTCATAAACTGGCATTAAAACGAATAGCTGAACTAATGGATGGTGCAAATATCAGAACTGGTGATACTGTGTCCTTCCGTAGATTTGCCTTGCAGATCCGTGCTTTAGTGGGGATGCTTGACCAACTAGGTGAAAAGGGCAGAATTGAACTGCACTGTGGCTCACACGTGAGTCGACTTTCCTCCAAGCTACCTCACGATTTGAAAGCTAACTTCCGTCGCTATATCTTGTCAAGGTACATTAATGTTCCAACACTCTATGATTTCTCAAATTGGCTTGAGTTTGAGGTTCAAGTGCAAGAAGGTGAAATAGAAATAACCAGTACTGGAACCAAGACAAATACCAGTCAACGAAGAGAGCAAAGAGAAGGCCGTCCATATAGGCAGCCCCCACCTAAGACCTCAACTGTTCTCCTTAGTATGGATTCACCTGCTGCCGTTCCCATTCCCCCTGTAGAGGCTCAGAAACCATTTGAATCATCTACATTTACTGAGAGACCTAAAATGTATTGTGCTTATTGCAACAATAATAAGCATTCTCTTAACCAATGCACCAATTTCAGTCAGTTAACAAAGGAGCAAAAGGAGAATTGGATTTGATCTAATAAGAAATGTTGGAAATGTGGAAGAAATCATCAAGCTGCCCAGTGCAGGATGAGAATTACGTGCAAAACTTGTAATGGTAAACATTTGGAAGTTCTTCATGAAGTGAATGTTAAGCCACGAATAGAGAATAAAGAGCCAGTTAGCTCCACAAGTGAAGTACTTTATGTTGACAAGCCTACCTCCTCAAAAAGGGTTCTTCTTAAAGTAAGCAAAGTTGTTTTACGAAGTGGTGACAAAGCACTAGAAACATACACTATATTGGATGATGGTTCTGAAAGAACTATTCTGCTCCCAGCGGCAGCAAATTATCTTGAATTGAACGGTGGTCCCGAAGATCTTACACTTTGAACAGTAAGACAAGACCTTAAAGTGCTAAAGGGGCAATCAGTATCTTTTTCTGTATCTCCCGCTTTCCAGCCAAATAAGAAATTTCAGATTTGTGGTGCCTTTACTGCAAATCACCTGGGATTAGCAGAACATTCATATTCTATTGCCATATTACAAAGTAAATATCCACACTTGCAAGGTCTTCCTCTTCAGTCATTTGAAAATGCACAGCCACTTCTCCTCATAGGATCTGACTACCCTCACCTCATCACCCCAATTGAACCAATTCGCTTAGGTCTCCCTGGAGGACCTGCTGCCGTAAGAACCAGACTTGGATGGACATTTCAGGGACCATGCCGAGCACTGAAGCAGCAGTTGTCTGAACAGGTAATGGTTTGTCATTTCACTTCAGTATTGGCCCCTGATGCTTATCTGATTCAACAGATTGAGAGGCTCTGGCAGTTGGATGTTTTACCTTACAGAAGTGAAAAAACAGGTGAGCAGATCAAAACAAGATGAAAGGGCAATACATTTATTACAGGAGAAAACTGTGAGAGTTAATGTGGATGGAGTTATGCGGTATGCTACTCCTCTGCTTCGGGTTGAGAATATGCCTCAGTTGCAGACACCTAAAGAAGCAGTGATTTCTCTGCTAAGAGGTACAGAAAGGAGATTAGCTAAGGATGTACAGAAAGCAAAGACATACGCTATTGAAATTGAGAAATTGGAAAAGGCAGGCTATGTTACCAGATTAAGAAATTATAGCGTTGAAGAAGCAAAGGAGACATGGTATATTCCACACCATATGGTAGAACACAATGGAAAAAACAGAATTGTGTTTAACTGTTCCTTTAAATGCCAAGGTCAGAATTTGAATGATTTCCTGCTACCAGGACCCACTCTGGGCCCTACCTTACTGGGAGTGTTACTGTGATTCAGAGAACACACCGTGGCAATTAGCAGTGATATTAAAGGTATGTTCCATCAAGTTCGTCTGCTCCCTGAAGACAGACCACTTCTTAGATTTTTATGGCGAGATTTAAAGGTAGACGAGCAACCCACTGTTTTAGAGTGGCAAGTTTTGCCATTTGGAGCGACATGTAGCCCTTGTTGTGCAATTTATGCTTTACAGCGGCATATCAGAAATCACAGTTCTCCTGAAGAAGACCAAAGTAAATGTGTAGAAAATAATTTTTATGTTGACAACTGCCTATATAGTTCAGCATCATTGGAGAACTCAAAGGAATTGGTTGACAAATTAAGAAGTGTACTGTCACTGGGAGGTTTTGAACTAAGGCAGTGGGCAAGTAATGTGCCTGAAGTTATAGCCCATTTACCTGTTGAAGCTAGAGCTTGTAACAGTGACCTTTGGCTTAATCACAAGCAGTTTGATCAGCAAGAATCAACACTTGGATTAGTATGGGATTGTAAAGGAGACAAAATTAGTTACAGGTGTAGAACAATAGAGAGTACAGTACCTACAATGAGGCACATTTATAGAGTCCTGGCAAAGCAGTACGACCCAATTGGATATATTGTACCATTTACAACTCGGGCCAAATTAATTGTACAGCGCCTGTGGGATAAACAACGAGATTGGGATGATCCTAATTTACCAGAGGGCCTCCTTCAAGCTTGGTGTATGTGGGAAAGAGAATTACAGTTTCTCCCAGACATAAGCTTTCCACGGTGTTATGTGAGTCCAGGAATGGACACTCCTGTTGCTACTAGAGATATTCACATTTTCTGTGATGCCTCTAGTCAAGCATATGGGTCAGTTGCATATCTGAGGACAGAAAATAATGACGGTAACGTGGAGATTGCTTTTCTGACAGCAAGATCAAGAGTAGCTCCAAAAAAGCAGCAGTCCATTCCCAGGCTTGAGCTCTGTGCTGTACTCACTGGTGCTCAACTTGCGAAACTGCTGACCAGGGAACTATC
Organism: Polypterus bichir lapradei; assembly: GCA_026402145.1. NCBI lineage: Eukaryota > Metazoa > Chordata > Cladistia > Polypteriformes > Polypteridae > Polypterus > Polypterus bichir. Next base: position 14,372,779 of record JANRMT010062798.1, read on the forward strand.
ATATACAGTACATCATGTTGTAATGTGGACCGACTCAACAACAGTATTGAATTGGATTCAGTCTGAGTCATACAGATACAAGGTATTTGTTGGAACAAGGGTAGCTGAAATCCAGGAACTCACAGACGTGCGAAAATAGCGATATGTGGAGTCTGAAAACAACCCAGCAGACGACATTACACGTGGGAGATCACTTCAGGCACTTGCAGGAAAGAATCGCTGGAATCAGGGTCCCACATTCCTAGCTCATCCACCTGACAGATGGCCCATTCTGCCTGATACAGCAAGTGTTGTAGATGACACTGAAATGAAGAAAACTGATTTCTGTGGATTCACTTCAACAACTGTTAATTCCATTCCTAAGGCTGAGGAGTGTCATACATTCCAAGAATTAGTTGAAGAGACAACAATATCCCATCATGGGGCGGCGGGCCTTACGAATGCCCCATCAGCTGACAATTACAGAGATGTCGAGCTGACAATATTACATCAGAGTCAAAGAGACAGCTTCCCAGAGGATTTCGGCCTACTACAGTCGGGTAAACCTGTACCACCAAGTAGCCGCCTCATAAAATGAGCTCCAGAGTATGATTCTGACATTAAACTTATTCGAGTGGGTGGGCGTCTGCGCCAGAGTGAGTAATTGAATATTGAAGCTATACACCCTATAATATTAGCTTCTAAACATCCAGTTACCAAATTATTAATAGCTGAATTTGATGAAAAATTAAAACACCCTGGTCAAGAAAGAGTATTCTCAGAGTTGCGTAGGCATTACTGGATAATCAGGGGCAGAGAGGCTGTAAAACAACACCAGTGTAAATGCATAGAATGTCAGAAATGGAGAGCAAAACCACAATCCCCTCAGATGGCAGATCTTCCTCCTTGTAGATTACGACTTTTCAAACCACCATTTTTCTCTACAGGTGTTGACTGTTTTGGACCATTTTTAGTTAAGATAGGTCGTAGAAATGAGAAAAGGTGGGGTATTTTATTCAAATGTTTAACAACAAGAGCAGTTCATATTGACGTTCTATCTACTATGGAGAAAGATTAATTTTTAATGGCATTAAGAAGATTTATATCACGGAAGGGAAAACCTTCTGAGCTGATTTCAGACTGTGGAACCAATTTCCGTGGAGGAGAGTCAGAACTAAGTGATACATTTAAAGAAATGTGCCCTGATCTTCAAGATCTTTTGGCAAAACAAAGAATTAAATTCAATTTCAACCCTCCTGGAGCTCCACACTTCGGAGGTGTGTGGGAGCGAGAAATCAGATCTATTAAAGCAGCGCTAAGATTAACACTTGGGACTCAAACAGTTAATGAAGAAGTGTTCAGGACTGTATTAATTGAAATTGAGGGAATTATAAACTCAAAACCACTTGGCTATACTTCATCAGATATTACTGATTTGGATCCCGTAACACCAAATTATCTCCTAATGGGGCGGCCGGACTCAGCACTACCTCAGGTTGTTTACCCAGAGTCTGAACTTTTTAATTACTTGCCCAACTTACAATCACGAGAGAAATGGCAAAGTAAAGGGGAGAATTTACCGTTAGGTTCGGTTGTTATGATTTGGGATAAACAATTTCCCAGGGCCTTTTGGCCCGTTGGCAAAGTGGTCCGTATAATACCAGGAACTGATGGGACAGTCAGGACGGCTGAAGTGCAAGTAAACGATAAATCATATATCAGACCAGTCAGCCGTCTTATTCAACTTCCAGCTGTTCCAAAGGAGTGATTCGTAAACGGATGGATGGTGTTTCACTATAGCCTTTTCCTATGTAACAAATTTGAATAACAAATTTGGGGGCGGCTGTTGAAAAGGCAATATATTATTTATATGTTGTATCCCTTTAATTAGTTGTCTTCCACCTTGATTTATTAGTTATTGTGATTGGCCCGTGGTGAGTTGGAACTTGGCCAATCACGGGGCTTCACTTTGAACATTTAGATTAGTTTGGTGGCGTCTGAGCAGTAGAGTAGGAGCTTCGTTTAAATGTGAAAGTTTGCGTAATTAATTATAAAACCATATCTTCACATTGTATAAGTTTGGAAGAAATTAATAAATAGAATTTGGACATCTTCATCCATCCCTGACCGGATGTGTGCAGTGGTTGTAATTTAATCCGAACCAACATAATTCTTCACTACACTTTCAGCACCTTGTTGAATCAATGCCACGTAGAATTAAGGCAGTTCTGAAGGCGAAAGGGGGTCAAACACCGTATTAGTATGGTGTTCCTAATAATCCTTTAGGTGAGTGTATATTAATAGAATGAACATGTCATGTCATTTTCTAACCTTCTCACTCTAGACCAGTTCTATGGGAGGGTGCCGGAACCTATCACAGCTGCCATAAGGTACAAAGCAGGAGCAAACCCTGGACAGGGTGACCATCCATTACAGGGCAAACACACCAAACACACACTATGGCCAAGTTAGCTTTGCCAGTTCACCTAACCTGCATATTTTTGGATTGTGGAAAGAAACTTACACAGCCACAGGGACAATATACAAACTCCATGCAGGAAGGATTCGGGTAGCAAAGCATGAATGTACAAAATATAATAAAGATAATATTACCTTTTTTGTTTTCATAAAGATTTGGTTATTTGTTTAATACATGTAAAACAGGCGATCACTTCACGAATGTACTTAAACTGATCCCCTTAGAACACTAACATTTACAAAAAAATAATATTCCCACTTTTGCATTTTCTATTATATTCTGCCCTTCTGTTTTATCGAGAAATATTTTGTCATATTAGCTTTACATTTACTTAAGTTTCAAATTTGTATTTAGAAAAAATAATGCTGACATTTTTACACTTAATCCTACTGTATTTGCCTCTGTGGGTGCAAGGCAGGAACAATCCCTGGACAGGGCGAGAGCCCATCACACGGTGAACACACACACACACACACCAGGGACCAATTTAACATCATCAATCCACCTAACTTGCGTATCTTTGAACTGTGGAGGGAAACAGGAGCGCAATGCAATTTTAACAATACAAAATTAAGCAGAAAGATTATATATCTTATTACACTAGATGCGTTACTAATGCAAGTAAAGTACTTTTAAATCCACTAAACTTGCAAAATAATATTTTTATTAACATTTACCCAGGCACTTATTTTTTGGAAAGAAAAACTACTTTCAGTGAAAGTTTTCATCTTCAAAATAGGCTTAGCTATTAGGTATTTTGGATAGTGCTAAGACTATTTAATGTTCTTATTCATGTTTATATGGCAGAGCTACATGAATACTGTCTCGTGCATATTTGAAAACTCTCCTGCAACCTCCCTGCAGGTAAATCGTCAGGCTTCAGATTTGCATCGCTTTGATGTTTTACAAACGTCTTTCTGTTGGGCAGCATTTGTGCTTTTTAACTGTTTAAATGGGTTGATTGTTTTGCTACTATACTGCTGATTCCTCTCACTGATATTGAATCTGGAGGCTGTATTGTTTTCCATCTGTAAAAAGTTGCAGCATACAACTAAGCTCTCGGTCATTCACAGGCTTACAGTCTGTGCTTGAGCAAGGGGCGGGGTTTATGGTGCTGTTGCGTCACAGCGCGTCTGCTCATATCAGCAAGTGAGCGCAGAAAGTGTGTTGGTACATTCTACACCTTTTTCGTGAACCTATCTTACAAAGTAGTAATTGATATTTTTGAATGGTACTCGATACCAAAATGAGTACAGTTTGAATAGCGAAATATCGATTACTGCGGTATTGATCTTCCCATCCCAACTACCAATACCTGTTTGTTCAGCAGACATTATCATCTAGAGCAGGGGTCCTCAATCACAGTCCTGGAGGGCCGCAGTGGCTGCAGGTTTTTGTTCTAACCCAGTTGCTTAATTAGAAAGAAATTTTTGCCAATAATTTAATTTCATGGCTTTGTAGTGATTTAACTCTGCTATGTCAGGTCATTCTCATATACTAGATTTTCTTCCCCTTTCTAAGGATATCATCCAAATGATATGAAGACTAAAATGGAATAGTAATTCTCAGTCTTCACTTTTTTTTCCTCACTGTCCTTCAGAGTATTTAATTAAACCCAATAGTGCACGATAAATACACACAGATGTAAATGGTAACAAACTAAATGGAGAAATACTGGTCTCTTTTGTCATTTGCATGTTATTGCTAATTAGGAGTAATTAAAAACCAAGACTACAGCTGTTTAAGACTAACATAAGCAATAAGGGTTCAAAACCTTAACAAGTGAGGCAACTAAAATGAAGCAGAAGTGTTACTTGAGTAATAAGAGCTTCTTATTAAGCAGTTGGGTTGGAGCAAAAACCTGCAGCTACTGCAGCCCTCCAGGACTGTGATTGAGGACCCCTGATCTAAAGCAGGGGTTCTCAAACTCGGTCCTAGGGGACCCCCTGTGGCTGCAGGTTTTTGTTCCAACCAGATTCCTAATCAGTGACAATACCTGATAGCAGTGATCTCATTTAATTAGCTGGTATTATTTATCTTTTATTCTACATTTAGAAAAGCACAGCAGCATGATTTTTACATTTATAAGAAACTTAGAAATATTTTTGTTTTTGCTATGGATTTAAATGCTTAACTCTCTTATTACGGTATATTTCGCCCTTTCTCTGTGCAGTTTGCTCCCTTCATTGAATCTTAATAATGACAATTAAAAACAAGCAGAGCAGAAACCCAAGCAAACAACACTCAATCATGAAAGACTGCCACTACTTTAGTCAGTAGTAAATGCCGTGACGGATTAATTAAACAATTAGCACACCTATAAAAGTAGAATGACAATCAAGATGAAACTACTGTTAAAAAGAAAAATACATATAACTGCTTAGTACATTTTAATACTTTTTTTTTTTTACCAAACTTAGTTTTCTAATTTGTATATTGTTCCCAAAACAGGGAATCTGGGAAACAACAGTTTACTTAATTAGCCCAGGAGTCCAATTAAAAACAGAGGCTAGTTGGAACAAAAACCTGCAGCCACAGGGGACCCCCAGGACTGAGTTTGAGAACCCCTGATCTAGAGGTTGTTGAGAGATCAGAGCTCAGTGTGTTTTAGAGGGTAGCTGCTGATTGCCAGAGATATCACGGCCACATGCTTTTCTCCCCACACGACTGTCCGGTCAGAGCTGAATACGATCAGATACAGTGCCAACTTTTGACGTTGGAGCGTACCTAAACTAAAAAAAATAATGTTAAATTTACGGTAAAGTACTGGCAGCTGTGGTTGCCAGAACTTTACAGTAAAAAAGAAGGTGACGATATTTTTATGTCTGCGGTATAACTTTGTATAACTCTGTTTTTTCTTTACAACACATTCCAATAGAAGTGAACATTTAATCATAACCTTATATATACACACTGTAATAAATATGCCAATCAATAAACCGTTACAAAACACTGTCAGGATTAAACACCCATACACAGTTTGCATCAGTAAAGTAACAACAACTAATAGCTAACATGTATCATTTAATTATGCACATTTAATGTTTAAGGAAGTTATGGCACATTGCCTGGTGCAGAAGTAAAGTTTGCTTTTGTGGTCTATCGTGTCCTTCAGGTGTGCCAGCTTGTCGAATACAACACACCATAAATCAGCTTCCATAACCTCAAAAAAACCTTCAGCACGCAGGGAAACATGCATCTGCTAACTTTTAAGTTTTTTTCCCTCCTGTTCAAAGGTAGGCGGTTGGTAAAAGGAGACGTGTCCTTATGCAAATATCATAACTTTGGTGATAACTGAAACAACATTTCACCATTTTACATTTTACAGTTGTTTACCTTCGCTATTTAACAGTTTTACACTGGAAAATTAACAGATTTTTCCAGTGTAAATGTAATGTATCAGTAAATGGTATGTAGCATATTTTGAAGGTAAAAAAAATGTTGATTTTACAGAATTTGGCTGTAAAGAATAATGAAATGTATTGTTTAAGATATGCAGGTAATTTTCAGTAGAACATAAGGTAAATTTCCTTTTTTTCAGAAAAGGTATTTTACTTTCACCATTTACAGTATTTTTTCTGTTAAATTTACTAACATTTTTTTACAGTGTATCTTTGGCTTGGCCAGAATTACATTTTTTAAATTGATTTTTAAAGTTTGTCCTGTTTCACTACTACGTGGGGTAGTGCCGTGGGAGACAGCTAGTCAACTATATATGCTAAAGCTGCTCTTGTATATTCATAACTATAAAGGTTTTGACTGCAAAGAGATTTGTTATAATGCCTGCATGATTTCAGTGAAAGAGTAACATCTGGCATGGTATGCTCCAGAGGTGTCTTTGTTAAATACAGTTCTTATACTCTTGCTGGAGTCCTGACAGTCTCTGCATTCTGTTAATGAAGTGAAACTGGGATCAAGAAGAATTTGGGATCAAGAATTTTTCTCTGTAAGGTATGATTTTGGGACACCAGCTTGTTAGCTGAACATAAGGCATGTTTGTGATATTATGCCATAAAGTTTTTTTTGTACTTTTCCTGCTGCAAAAACATTTCCCTCTGGGATAATAAAGTCTACCTAACCTACCTTAACCTAGAAATGTAGCAGTGTTGATCTACTGTACATGCATAATTAAAATAGTATGTTAAACAATTTACTGTATATAAAGTACAGTACTGCACAGCACATTACTTTATTATGGCATCCATTTGCTTAAATCCTGATTTATTATTTTTATGTAAAATGTGAAATACTTTTAATGTAATGACTATACTCTTTGTGCAATTCCTTCAGCAGTTTTGCATCTTCTGATTCAGTAAGAGTCCACAAGGAAAATTCTGGCTGCTTTTAATGTCTTTTGAACCCATGTTCAGGTGAGTGACCAGAAGAGTTTAAGTGAGGACAATCTAGTTGTGCTTCTCAAGGCATACTGTACATTAACCTTTGCACGAACAACTGCTTTATGTAGTAATCATATACATTTAACGAGGAGTGACCATTGAACACAGTTTTAAAAACAACAGGGAAGAGGTAATGAAAAACTCAAGCATGACTGAATGTGGAGAATTTGGTCGTCATTGCTGTTGCATGTATTACCAAATCAATTCAAATTTTATTTTACTTGTCACATACAAATTATACACACAGTACAGTATGTAGTGAAATGATTGTTGCTTAATTCCGATGACTGTGCCTTTAAGAAGAATAATAAAAGGATAATGACAATAATACACACCTTTATAAATATAAAAAATCATTAGTATAATTTTAAATATTTGAGTCGTAAATGATAACTTATTAATGAAAGAGAGTTAACAATAGGACATCAGGCAGTTCTAGATTAGTGTTCTGTTTTGTGTATTGTACCCCATTTTTTGACACCCACTGCATGCCCAACCTACCTAGAAATGGGTTTCCCTCTCTGAATTGCCCTTCACAAGATTTATACGATTTTTTCCTTACAAGGGTATTTTTTTGGAGATTTTTCTTGTTTTCTTAGGGAGTCAAGATGGGGTTGCTGTCAAAAAAAATAAGGCCTGATAAAGCCCATTGCGTCACTTCTTGTGCGATTTTGGGCTATACAAAAATAAATTGTTGTAGACACTTATTCAAGATGCAGATGGACTGTGGACAGAAGGTCCTCCTCAGGCTTTCTGAACTGCACTTTAGGCAGAGGTAGCATTAACCTGACCACAGCACAGAAAAGAGTTGGTTGTTGGGATGGCCAGTGTCATTAATAATTTTCTTTGCCCAACATTGCTTCGTATAGATATCTTTGAGAGTGTACACACAGTGATGCATTCAGCGAACCTCACCACTCCCACTCTCTGCAGGGCCTTGTGGACCTATTGCATGTGGTCTCCATACAAGGCAGTAATACTTGCTGTCCAGGTACTTTTGATGATGGGTGTGTAGTTCTTAAGTAATTGGGAGGGCAGCATGAAATCTCAGAGGTGTCTGTGGTGAGAAAGACATTATTGTGTCTTTTTTACCAAGGTGTTGGTGTGTTTGGACCAGGATAGGTCCTCCGTGATATTGGCACTGAGCTTTCTGAAACTATCCACCCTCTCTACATGGGTGCTATCAATATTTGGGGGTGGGAGTAGTACCTTTTGCAGTTTTCTCACAAAATCTACAATCGGCTTCTTTGTTTTGCTCACATTCAGGAGTAAACTGTTGTCCTAACACCAGTGTGCTGATTCTCCACTTAATCCAGATAAGCCTGCTCATTGTTGTTTGATATCAAAGGCCTATCACAGCCGTGTTATCACCAAACTTGACAATGAGGTTACCGTCTTGTGCAGCCATGTAGTCATATTTGTTGAAGGAATACAGCAGATGACTCGGAGCAAAGCCTGTTGGAGCACCTGTGTGGAGAGTGAGCAATGATGAGGTGTAGCCACCCACTCAAACCATCTAGGGTCTTCCTATCAGGAAGTAAAAAAATCAGAAGTGTTCAGATGCAGGTTCCTGAGCTTGGAGATGAGCCTAGAGGAGACTGTTGTGTTAAATGCAGAACTACAGGCTATAAATAGCATTCACACATAATTCCAGACGGGCCAGCATTATATGAAGGATCAAAGGGATAGCATTCTCTATAGAGTTACTGGAGCAATATGCTAGCTTATGTGGATCTAGTTTCTTTGGCAGAGAAGAACATATGTGAATTGTGACATTTGGCATATAATTAATTGCTGCTAATGTTATGACAGATGTGATGCAAGTTTTTCAAGAAAGAGACAGAATTTTCAAGGGTATTTCTACTGAGCATGAAGCCAGGGAATGGCAAAACCTTTAAGATATTTGAAAGCATATTCAGAGCTCCTCTTAAATCAACACTTTCTGGAAAATGTTTCCTTCTCAAGAGCCTGATGGTCAAATCATATAAAAAATGAACAATTTACAACTTAACCAATGCGTTAAAACAATCACTCATCCCGAGTACTTTTTCATAGTACAGTAGATAAAACAAAGTCTAAAGACAGATAATGAGATGGACAATTTTAAGTTTGTTCACTGCTTAGATCTTTGTTCTTATATGTTGAAGTCTTTGTAATTGTTTGTATAGCCAATATGATGAAATGCAAATGGGCTCAAACTGGAAGCTAAAGCAAATCAAATATTCTGTATGGAGGTTATTAATAATAGTAATTAGATGGCTAAAGAGATTTGTATAAAGCAAACTGCTGTTCTCATTAGCTGCTGTTTCAGTATATTGCAGTAGGTTCTTTGATTAGATGGTTTGACTGCACAATATGAAGCATTAGCATAGCATGGATTAGATAACTGGGTACAGACATTTTTACAATAAGTCTGCACTATTAAAGGAGTTGCCAAAAGTTTATAAATTTAAAGACTCACATTTAAACAAAAATGGTGAATGCTAAATCCCTGTGTTTAATAAAAACAGTAAAAAGCTCAATATAAGTCTTTATTATTTAATCTGAATCACTTAGTCTATTATTAGGATATGAATGAAGATCAAATTCTTACAGTTAAAATCAATTTGAAACAATACAGTGCATCCAGAAAATATTCACAGCACATCACTTTTTCCACATTTTGTTATGTTACAGCCTTATTCCAAAATGGATTAATTTTTTTCCTCAGAATTCTACACACAACACCCTATAATTATAATAACAATGTGAAAAAAGTTTACTTGAGGTTTTTGCAAATTTATTAAAAATATAAATACTGAGAAATCACATGTACATAAGTATTCACAGCCTTTGCCATGAAGCTCAAAATTGAGCTCAGGTGCATCCTGTTTCCCATGATCAACCTTGAGATGTTTCTGCAGCTTAATTGGAGTCCACCTGTGGTAAATTCAGTTGATTGGACATGATTTGGAAAGGCACATACCTGTCTATATAAGGTCCCACAGTTGACAGTTCATATCAGAGCACAAACCAAGCATGAAGTCAAAGGAATTGTCTGTAGACCTCCGAGACAGGATTGTCTCGAGGCACAAATCTGGGGAAGGTTACAAAAAAAATGCCTGCTGCTTTGAAGGTCCCAATGAGCACAGTGGCCTCCATCATCAGTAAGTGGAAGAAGTTTGAAACCACCAGGACTCTTCCTAGAGCTGGCCGGCCATCTAAACTGAGTGATGGGGGGAGAAGGGCCTTAGTCAGAGAGGTGACCAAGAACCCGATGGTCACTCTGTCAGAGCTCCAGAGGTCCTCTGTGGAGAGAGAACCTTCCAGAAGGACAACCATCTCTGCAGCAATCCACCAATCAGGCCTGTATGGTAGAGTGGCCAGACGGAATCCACTCCTTAGTAAAAGGCACATGGCAGCCCGCCTGGAGTTTGCCAAAAGGCACCTGAAGGACTCTCAGACCATGAGAAACAAAATTCTCTGGTCTGATGAGACAAAGATTGAACTCTTTGGTGTGAATGCCAGGCGTCACGTTTGGAGGAAACCAGCCACAGCTCATCACCAGGCCAATACCATCCCTACAGGGAAGCATGGTGGTGGCAGCATCATGCTGTGGGGATGTTTTTCAGCGGCAGGAACTGGGAGACTAGTCAGGATAAAGGGAAAGATGACTGCAGCAATGTACAGAGACATCCTGGATGAAAACCTGCTCCAGAGCACTCTTGACCTCAGACTGGGGCGACGGTTCATCTTTCAGCAGGACAACAACCCTAAGCACACAGCCAAGATATCAAAGGAATGGCTTCAGGACAACTCTGTGAATGTCCTTGAGTGGCCCAGACTTGAATCTGATTGAACATTCCTGGAGAGATCTTAAAATGGCTTTGCACCGACGCTTCCCATCCAACCTGATGGAGCTTGAGAGGTGCTGCAAAGAGGAATGGGCAAAACTGGCCAAGGATAGGTGTGTGCCAAGCTTGGCAGCCAAAGGTGCATCGACAAAGTATTGAGTAAAGGCTGTAAATATGTACATGTGATTTCTCAGTTTTTTTATTTTTAATAAATTTGCAAAAACCTCAAGTAAACTTTTTTTCACGTTGTCATTATGGGGTGTAGAATTCTGAGGAAAAAATGAATTTAATCCATTTTAGAATAAGGCTGTAACATAAAATGTGGAAAAAGTGATGCGCTGTGAATACTTTCCGGACTGTTGCACTGTACATGCAAATCCATTTTCTGAGCCACACTTTTCCATTTCCAAGGTTGTGAGGAGCCTATTTCAGCACCCTCTGATGCAAGTCAGGAATGGTTCATTAATATTTGCCAGTGCACTTATTCTCATGATTTTGAGACTCTTTAAAAACATGCAGATTTCAACAGAAATAGTAGAACATTAAGCAGTTTTGTACAAGAGCTTTTATTTCTTTGATTACAAAGTGAACTTTATCTTAAAAATTTACAAATTTTGATATATACAGTATGTCCAATATGGATCTACACAGAAAAAAACAAGACAAACGTGTGAAAAACAGCATCTGAAGGAGAGAGGTTAGGTGAAATCCAAATGCAGATCTGTCTAAATTTTTCATGTATTGTGAAATCACCTATATGAATGTTCTATCCAGTTAGATGAAGCAAACCAGCTAAATAAGAAGCAGACATTTGTCAGACTACCGATTTTTAATCCAGTAAACAGTAGACATGCTTTCTGTTTAAAAATAAAGCTGGTGGGAAAAACATCACAGTGCTTATTATTTTGATACAATTTTAAGGTGCATTATCATTTTTCAATATAGGATGCGCTACCAGACAAGCCCAAAAGATATCCTTTAATATTTTGTATGTGGCTCTTTTAAAGTGACTAACAGTTGACCATGTGCAAATTTAACATAAGGTTCATTGCCATTGCATGTAAAATAAGATTTTGTACCGTGATGTACATGTGATATGCTGGAAAGTGCAAAGGAAAATTTCCACTGAATGGCTATCTGGCATGAAATATAGAGGAAAGTGCTTTTATTTCAGAGAGTCGTTTGTGAGCAGCTTGCTCAAAGAGCATCTCTTCTGCCTGGATACAAACTTGCAAATTGGAAAGATCGACACTTTTTTCCTAACAATTTAGAATGGGTTTTTGAAGTGGTTCTTGCACAGCTTGATCTGTTTGTCTGGAAGCCTCTTCAAGTTTTACAAGAAACTCCTATTTATGCCCAAAAAAGACAAGAAAAGAGTTGATCATATTTCAGCGTCAATAAAACATATATACTTTCCAAAACAATGTAAAAGAAGCTATAATATGTCCATTGTTGGGCCAAACCTACCTGAAACTTAGGTCAACAACATTCTCAGTTACAGTTTATTTTAGAAGTCTATGACATGCTTTCATATTATTATTTTTACTTAACTGGATTCATCTTGATATGCAAAAACTTTAAGAACACAAACCTTTGTTTTGTAATACAATTTAAACAGCATATACAGTATTTTGTTGAACTATTATTATTATTGCCTTTTTTAACATGTAATAAAAACTGTACTTCTGGGAGTTAAATTTTGCATCAGTTTCATATTAAGGTTAGATATTAAAAAAACACTCAAGTCTGATAATAAAAGTGGGACCTCTCTTAATATTATCATGGCTCTAGTAGTAGTATATATTTTAATACATTTGTTTATAATATAAGCTAAATGCATACAGCTTTTTTTTTTTTTACTGCTGTACCATGACTTACCATGGGCCAGGAAAACGACTGCAAAAACTCCAAATGTTGCTTCACTTCTTCTTTTGCCAGCAGCTGTTGCTTCTGTAGTTCACACATCAGGTATAAGAAGTGGCCCCACTGTAATTGTGTAAAGATGAATCAATTATGTTTAAATGTGTATTATGAATTTTGATAATGAATTATGAAATGTTGATTTAGAAATTACATTGTGTCTCAAACACTATCTGGTTGTACATCAGTTACATGCCGAGTGTTTTAATTAATCACATTCGTATACAGTACATGAACTACTATAAAATACACAGTACACATAATCTACCCACTCAATTGTAAAATCCTAAAATATTCTGTCATATATTTTAAAATAAAAACAACAGTGAAAGACTACCTCTGTGCTGCTAGCCTCTAGTATAGAAGCTACATTCTTATTGCTGAAGAGAAGCTGGAAAGGGATAAGAGTGTGGAAGTTTTCTTTCCACAGATTTAGCAGTTGCCTCAGAAGCATCCGAGTTGGTGTCTGACTGATGGTCCTCTCATCTGTATGCAGCTCAGAACAGAGCAGAGGAAGCTGGCCTGACACTACAAAACACAATGTATGCACTTCGCAATGAGAATTTAATTTCAGGAACTCCTACAAAACTGTCCTTTGCTTTAGAAACAGTTGACCATCTAATAAATATACACATAGTCTGACATAAATCATTAATTTGTTAGCTTTTTGGATTTTCCTGATAAGCAAAACTATAGACTTCCATTTCCAAACTGTAATTTTAAACTGCAAGCACCACACATTCCCCATATTTGAAAAAGCGTACGGTGAACGTACAAAAACATGTACATAAACGGTGTGATAAAACTAGTACTTGCTACATGCCAAATTACTTTTAAGAAATGTATGTCAGGGAGGTAATGGCCTCAGAATCAGCTTTACCACATCACAATATGACCTTGTTTTAAGAGTCAGTATTCTCCTTTCACTAATATTTTAAAAGTTCTTAAAGAAATGATTTTTAAATTTGGATCCCTGATCATTTACCTATTTCTCTTACAAAAACAATCTAATGGTATGTAAAGCAAAGGGGCTTTAAAACAAACATGCAAAACAAGTATAAAGGATGGCCTACACCTATAGTTTCTACAGCAGACTATTTAAATGTTTTCAGAAAAGCAAAAGTAGACAAACAGTTGCACACTACTGAAAACAAAAATTAAAAAAGGAAAAAGAACCAAGTGCAGTATGAAATGGTCTCAAAATAAAAAGCACTTAGAGGAACATTGATTCATGCAGACAAAGTAAACTAAATATATGGCATCTGAGATCCTCCTTAGATGTCTATATGAAAAAGATCTAACATTTCCTTACCCAGTTCACAAGCCAGCATCACAGTACACCGAGCCAACATTTGTTCAGGAACAGGCAAGATAAACTAAAAATAAAACAAGATAGATTTTCATAATGAGAACAGACCAATTTTTATAGACTAAAATGATCTCTTAACTATTTTCTCCTGCAGCTAGTTTTTTCCATTTCTAACAAGCAGAGTTTCAGTGGGGCCACGGGTTATAAGCATGGAGGCTTAACCCTGTTGGAACCCATGGCCAACGCCAGGGGGCGCATGGACCTTTCCAGGGCCTTATTTGGTCATGCTTCCGCCACAACCAGAAGTGTGGCCGGAAGACGTATGGACTCCAGGTGCCTTATAAAAAGGAGCCACCTCACTCCATAAATGTCCAGAGTTGGGAGGAGAGGACAAAGCCTGAAGAGGAGTGGAGGCAGAAGGGACTGAATGGTGTTAGTGGTGTTGCGTTGTGCTTACTGGTATTGTGGTAAAAACTGTAAATAAACATGTGGAGTGTGACAAAACTTGTCTCCTGCCTGTCTCGGTTAGCGTGGTGGTACACCCCTAGTGGCTCACTATATATATATATATATATATACACAAATTAATATCATCAAGTTCACTAAGATCACAAAAAGGATGGACTTCGTACAATTCAGACTAGTACAATTAGTGGGGGAAGCAGACATTAATTATAAGGGGCTAACAAACCCTGGTCTGATGTAACGTAACTCTCACTATTTATATCAAGAATAGAAGCTTGTTATTTTAGTATAGTGTTCACTTAATATTTTTAATAGAGTTGTTCAAGAGAAATTACAGCAGTGACATTGAAATTTCAACAGACTTAGTTTTATGCATCCCTGAACATAATCTGAACAATCAATGTGATGTGTATATCTACATTTATACAGTATATCTCTGTCACATTTTACTCTAATTGATCAACCAGTCTTGATCAAATATGCACAGTATTTACCACCCTAAAATGCTGCAACATAAATGATTTAAAAAATAATGCAAGGGAATATTCAGTTTATTCAGCAGGATTTCTGTTTTTTGCTGAAGTGACCACAATAAATCTAGAATTATTGTTCTAATTTAATTCAAAGCATTTTTCATGTCACGTTATATATATTGCAATTAGGACCATAAATTAAACTAAATAGAACGAGAAATTAACTTTTCGTCAGTCTCCAATCACATTATAATAGAAAAAACAAACATTAGAGAAATGTATATTTCCTGCTGTTTTACCTGGGGCATAAAAAACTGTGGTAGTAGTTGTATGCACCAACATAAAATGTAGAATTTCTATAACAAATAAAATTGTACCTAGAAAGCTAAATCACCTTTCTGCAGGTAAGTGTCCCTCTGATATTATGTAGAAGGTCATGGAGATTCGTGTAATCAACATGTTCTTCTTCTTTCCGTGGGCCCAGAGATACACACAGCACCTCCTGTAAACAATGAAACGCAGGGACTAATGACATGCAAAATAGAGACAGAAGATTGTACCTTTTTGTCCTTCATATCTATTGTGGAAGATGGGGTAAATGGTTGTTTCAACTTAGTTTTAAGAGAGTGTCAATTCATAAGGTTTCATAGAGTAAGTGAAGTATTGTAACCAAACAATAAACGATGAAAAATCTACTCAACGTTCTTGGTTATGAAATGTGGACAAGGGTTATATTCATCTATTTTCTCAATCTGCCAAGTCCATTAGGTCACAGAAAAAATTATTGGAAACTTTCAGATGCACCTAAGCCAGGGTTAAATCCAGAGTCCCTTGATTTAACAATGGTTTGTTTTCCAAAGGATTGGGCAAATATCACTGCGTGACCTTTTAACAACATTCTCTTGCTTTCTGAAAATTTTCTTGATCATCCAAGTTGTGTCAATCTTAACTGCTAATTGAAACTGTAAATGCCAAAAACGACAAGATGATGAATCCAAACACATCTTGTTTTCTGCAAATAACAGAGACAGTAGAGATACCAAGAGGCATCTTGGCATAGGCTGACAACTAATGTCTTAATGTGTCATCATTGGCTGTATGAAGTTTGCACCATCTCCCAGAATATATATTGGTTTATTCTAAGTACCCCAATTTCATCTAATGGAAAAAAACTCTCATACAAAATTTGATGTTCCGTTACAACAGTGGCAAGACACAGCGTCCCACTTCCCTGAAGCTGTCCTATTAGCATTAATAAACAATGGGCCTCCACACTATGCAGTAATTTGGTATACAATATACAAAAAAAGGTCACTTGTGTGAAAGGCTGCACTTAAGCCTAGTAATTGTAGCATTTCCTGAAACAGAGGATAGGATAAAACACTATGATGTATCTGTAGTTAAACTAGGGTGAAAGCTAGAAACACTTCAAAAAAGTTGTCCTGTTTAAGAAGTGGGTAATCCACTCATGCAGTAGTTAGCACTCTTGTCCTGTGTTCAAATCCCAGCCTGGACACCACCCATGCAGAGTTTGCACATTAAGCCTATGTTCTCATGAGGCTGTCTCCAGCTATACCATGTGTGTTGCAAGAGGTTAAACACCCTCACTGAAAAAATAGGCTCCTTTTATTTAGCATCCTATTGCTATTACAGAAACAAACCTTAAAACAGCAAAAATTTTAAGAAAAAAAAAAAGACACTTCGCACACACTAGCTGCTGTACAGGCAAGTTCAATATCAGCAACAAAAGAAAACGAGTCTCTGTCACAACAGGATCATAGGCAAGCTTGTTATATGTTGTTCATTTCTTGACACTTCAGCTCTGCCCAGATGGGCTGGATGGAATGTTCTGAATTGAAGTCCAATGTTAAAAGAAGGAGGCAAAAGAAAGTGTATTCTCTTTTTATCATATTATTCAAAATGCTGTTTACAAAACAAGTCTAATAACACAAGGCAACAAAAAATTGTTATTGGTAATCTTCAGAGACCACAACACACTTTTCTAAATCAGTTTTTCAGATCCGCTTTCAGTCACATCAATTACGTTATAACTATGTTAGCTTAAAGTGTACTTGCATGTAGTTTGTAATAAAACGTAAGCAACAATTAAGTAAATGTTTCAATATCTTCAGTGTGAAGTCAAATAGGCACACACAGCATCAGTGTCAATTTATTTAAAGAGCACATTTAAAACAACATCACTAATGCTGTAGCCAAAGTGCTTTACAATAAAATAAACAATAAACATAATATGCTGGATAAAATCAAATGAATCCAATAGTGATAAAAAGTCATTAACTAAAAGTTTAGCTTGACAACAAACATGGATGTTAAAACCGGCAACAATTTAGCATAGGAGAGAATAACATTGACTAAGAGATGAGAAAACTCAGAAACAAACGCATTATTAATTACAGGAGGACTATAAACCACAGCACACAGCAAAGAAAAGAGCTATACACTTTGAAAAGCTGCAGTTCAAAGCTACTAAAGGGACACCTAGTAAGGTTCTAACACAGAAACAAACTTTTAAAAACAGTGGCAAGTCCACCACACCACAACGGGACAGCCAAGGGAGTTCAAAAATGATGATTATTAATCCATAGCAAGTACACAGGCAAACTACTGCATAAAAAACAAATTTCAAAAGAAATTTAAACCTCTCAAAAACCTACCGTAAGTTCACAAGACCACATAACTAAAAACTGGTGAGCACACTCAGATCCGTAACCTTTCAGTTGCCCTGGAGTTTTAATAAGTTTTGTTAAACACGTTAATTTTAAATTTGAAAACAGTTTTCCACATATTATATGGAAGGCTACACATGGCATTTAATATAACTTTTTATTTTTTCAAACATTGTGTAAAAGCTAGCCCGGCCACAGACAGACATGACATCGGAATGTCCAACACACACACACACACACACGTTTATTTACACACTATTTACACAACTATTTACAGTTTGCTCTCTGTCCTTGGTCTTTCGGGCCACCTCTACTTCTGTCTCACAAGCTCCATCCTCTTCCACCCAACTCCGGCTCTCTCTGAATGGAGTGAGGCGGCCCCTTTTATCTTGTCCCAGATGTGCTCCAGGTGCCTGACGATGAACTTCCGGCAGCACTCCCCAGTGTGCTGGAAGTGCTGCCCTTGCACCCAGAAGCACTCTGGGCATAAACCATCCCTTGTTTGTCAGCACTTCCTGGTGTCCCGGAAGTGCTGTTCCTCAGGGATCAAGGACCCTCCGGGTGCCCAGGGAAAAGAAGTGCAGCTCTCCCGGTTCCTCCTTCCTCCAGGCATCCCAGCGGGGCAGGGTTCCTGTCCGTCTATCACACATTGCTACAAGGAAGCCAGCAAACCATGTTGCCAAACCTCATATACTTATCTAATTCTAGGGATAAACTCCAAAAGTGTTGAAATATGTAAACAAAAATATATCCTAGGACAGTGAAAATGAGTATAATCCAATAGGCTCTGCTTACCTTTAGGGCAATGATGAGCTCTGATGGGAGTGAAACTTTATGCTCACAACCCACTGGGCAGTCAATGACATTTTCTTCCAGCTTGCTCATTTGCAAAGTTGAAAACTCTCTAGAGGTCTCAGCTTCACCATCTCCTGTTAGTCGCTGAGCTTTAACGAGCCGATCATAGGCAGATTTTAGCTCTCGCTTTGTCAAGGCTGTTTAAATAAGGGGAAAAAATTCTCAAGAGTAAACCTGTGACATAATTTCTCTGTACCGATTGTGGTTTCTATGCCTGGACGTATTACTACTACAAAACATCCTGAGACTGAAATCAGAGTGTTTTTTTTTTTTAATAATATAAACCAACTGCAATTACACTTGGCTCCTAATAAACAAACATTACTGCAAAGTGGTCAAGCTGTGTACAGGGATTACTAAGCCACTTAAATCTGTCAAAACTCAAGAGTTAAAACTCTGACCCCATCAATATACTATAAGAGAGGTTTTGACACAAATTTTGACTTGAGAGTTTTCAGTATATTTACACATTTAACCAATAAGAGCACCATCTTGTCTTTCACTGCATAATTATACTCACTCACTGTGTACTACATTTAAGACTGGAAAAAAGAGTCAAAGTGTTAAAATCCAGTGCAGGCAGAATATTGCACAGGCCCTTCTTTCTCATCCAAGGGCACAGCATGACAACAACAACAAAAAAAAATTACTGCACTGTTTTAAACCAATAAGCACTAAAATAGAAATGTCTGTTGATGAACTGAAGATGACATGTAAGATATTGAAAGGTATCATGAATACAATGACACAATAACCAAAGTTTTTATATTTTGCACAGATGTAAGACATCAACACTTTCTTTTGATGGAATCAGCAATTTTAAAAATGACAATAAATGTAGCAGACACATTAAGGACAGCCAACTTTCGTACACATTCACACTATAGCATTTCTCTCTTTATACCTTCTCCAAATCCAAGCAGATGGTTCTCTACTCTACTCAGATATGAAGCATAAAAATAAAGATTTTCAAAAACATAATTACACAGTGCTTCTTTCTGTCTTGGAATTACTTAAGGCAATTTAAGAAATTTAAACAGTCATTACAGTTACAAATAACAAATTGTGTGAATTCTACTCCTCCTGTAGCTTTTAGCTCCTGCCAACACAAAGAATATTAAAAAAATGCTTTAAAATACAAAGAAGTTAATTTGTATTTTTAATTACAGTGTCTGTATGTTGTAATCTGCCTCCTTTAATTGTCTCTTTAAATTTCCAGAAAAAGGGAAAACAGTAAAAAATAATTTAGTACAGCCTACAATATGTGTCCTACAATATGTATTACTGAGAAGCTGCTATGTTGAAGATAAAATAATAAAAATTGAAAATAACAAAAATAACTTGATAAAGTAATCACGTTTAATTTTAGAGTATTAATTTTAGAGTATTAATTTTAGTTTTACATTAGGAGTTCACATATTAAATATTACTCACCTGTAATGTTTGCTGCAAGCCAGGTGCAAGCTTTCTCTGTGGCCATGCGTATAGCAATATCTTGAGCTGTCTTCAGGACCTAGCACAGGTTGAAGCAGTGAGAATCAGCACTCTGGTTGTAACAGACTACAGGACATCTAAATGGCATATCACTATGGCAGTCTGACCTTAAATATTATGAAAAAAGGACAGGATTCTGCTGAGAAGTCTCCCAAATATCTACTGACACAGTATATCTACACCCCAAAAAAAAAAAAACACTAAAATCCAACATTGTACTATACTGTACATCCTTTGATGTTAAATTAGATTTAAAGATGTCTGTTTTTTATTTTGTCACTAAAAGTCAATTTATATATATATATAGTATATGTCACGCACAAGAGCATAGGGAGCCACTTAAAGACCCAACGAGCAACGTAGCATGCTGTGCCAGGGGACAATGGCGGGGTACTAACCTCTTTTTCTTTATTTCCACATAAAGAACGAAGCACCACCTGCCTGCTTCCAGTCCCACCCCATAAATTGTTCCCTTTCGCTACCATTTTTGTCTGTTGTAACCTTGGAAAAGCAAACACTGACCATCAGTTCTTTATAGTATACGGGGCCAGAAACCCCAAACCTTTATGCTTGTTTTGTGTTCTTTTTACAGTGGCGTAGTTGGCAGGATTTACAGCCCATAGAATGTTGGAAGGGTAGGACTTGAACAGAATCTTAACGACGATGATGAATGAGCTCCAGGCTATGAAGCTGGAGCAGGCAGTCACAAAGCAGGAGCTAGCAGAGACCAAGACGCGGCTGGCGGCAGCAGAAGCGGTAAAGCCGGAGCCCTCTCCGCTCTCTGAGTCGGACGACCAAGTCGTATTTAATGATTTTGAGAGGACTGCCTCGAGATATATATATATATATATATATATATATATATATAATGTGTGTGTGTGTGTGTATATATATATATATATATATATATATATATATATATATATACACACACATATATACACACACACACACATTATATAAACGATGGATAGATACTTTATTAATCCCATGGGGAAATTCACATAATCCAGCGGCAGCATAGTGATACAACAAACAATATTAAAGAGTAATAAAAATGCAGGTAAAAACAGACAATAACTTTGAATAATGTTAGCGTTTACCCCTTCCCCCCCGTGGTACTGAAGAGTCACATAGTGTGGGGGAGGAACGATCTCCTCAGTCTGTCAGTGGAGCAGGACAGTGACAGCAGTCTGTCGCTGAAGCTGCTCCTCTGTCTGGAGATGATACTGTTCAGTGGATGCAGTGGATTCTCCATGATTGACAGGAGCTTGCTCAGCGCCTGTCACTCTGCCACAGATGTTAAACTGTCCAGCTTCATTCCTACAATAGAGCCTGCCTTCCTGACATGTTTGTCCAGGTGTGAGGCGTCCTTCTTTATGCTGCCTCCCCAGCACACCACATATACTGTACACACACACACACACACAAATATATATATAAAAAAAAATATAAAAAAAGTTTGGTAACCCCTCTCAGCCTGCATAATAATTTACTTTCTACAAAAACAGTGGTATGTCTTTCATTTCCTAGGAACATCTGAGTACTGGGGTGTTTTCCAAACAAAGATTTTTAGTGAAGCAGTATTTAGTTGTATGAAATTAAATCAAATGTGAAAAACTGGCTGTGCAAAAATTTGGGTACCCTTGTAATTTTGCTGATTTGAATGCATGTAACTGCTCAATACTGATTACTTGCAACACCAAATTGGTTGGATTAGCTCATTAAGCCTTGAACTTCATAGACAGGTGTGTCCAATCGTGAGAAAAGATATTTAAGGTGGTCAATTGCAAGTTGTGCTTTCCTTTGACTCTCCTCTGAAGAGTGACAGCATGGCATCCTCAAAGCAACTCTCAAAAGATCTGAAAACTAAAATTGTTCAGTCTCATGGTTTAGGGGAAGGCTACAAAAAGCTGTCTCGGAGATTTAAACTGTCAGTTTCAACTGTAAGGAATGTAATCAGGAAATAGAAGGCCACAGGCACAGTTGCTGTTAATACTAGAATTACCAGAGCCTACGAAAAAACTCGTAGATCAGTCCCACCTTAAATTGCTTCTTAAAATCGTTCTCACCTCTCTACCAGCGTCTTTTGTTCATCTAAATGTGCTGATAAACACAAGCTGCAAGCAGCCGGCTATTCCATTCCCCCACCAACTTAGAACGTGCACGAACTTCTCCCAGCTCATGCCTTGATTGATTATCTGGGAGTGAAGTGGAGTTTTAGAGTGGAAATAATAGATCGTTATTTGGAACACACTCATTTCAAGTGTGTTCCATTTCTACAGTAATCTGTATAAACACATTGTTAAAACAGAAACTTTTTCATATTTTAGTAATAAATGTTACAAAATGTAGGCATAAACTTTAAAATGTGTTAAGCCAGAAGGCCAAAGATCAAATAAACACTTTCACAAAAGGTTCAAGAATGTCACAACAGCTTCTGTGGTGTACTGGTAAGATTTTGTCAATCAGAGCACAGCAGACTTGCCGTACCTTAAAGACCTGAGTTCGATTCCCTGCTGGGGAGAAATTTTTTTTTTTAACCTTTGCCTTTCTGCCTGCCTGAACTCCCTGTCTATATAGTAATAACAGTAATTTTATTATTATATTGCAGCTTCCCTGTCTGCCTATCATATAGTGCCTTTCCTTCCTATCTATCTATCTATCTATC